>JAYEPQ010000019.1:32009039-32609039 GCA_036321105.1 Dracaena cambodiana
TAATTGGTTCATAAAATATGAAAAATGGAAAGTGGATTCGATGGAATCATAATTTTTTTTTTAGTTCATTTTTTCTTGATTGTTTTCCATTGAGAGTGAGATTTAGTCAATATGAACCAATAAGAAGAGGAAAAGAGAAGGAAGAGAAAAGATATGACTAAAGTGAAGTAACTCAGAGATATAACAGGAAATTCGGGCCAAAAATATGGATGTGGGACTAAAGTGAGATAACTTAAAGGATTGGAAGGCTAAATTATAAATATGAAGATTTGGAATTAAATTTAAATTTTTAAAACTGTAAGGGACATATATGTAAAAACCCCTTCCGTTAATAATAGCTTTCCATAATTTAACATAATATTATTTCCTAAGGATATTTACATATTTGTCCCTTACATTATAAACTATAATTTAGTCCTCCAATCTTCATATTTAGGATTTAGTCTCCCAAATCTTCTAAGTTACTGCAATTTAGTCTTCCTCCCTAACTTCCGTTGGCCAACTTTATTTTTTGACCTGATTTTCTCATTTTACCTCTCTTTAATTTCTTCTTCCCTCTTTCTCCTCTCTTCTCCTTTCCTCTTCCTCCTCTCTTCTCCTTCTCTCTTCCTTCTCTCTTCTATTTTTTTATTTCATTTAGTTCATTAGCTTCCCTCTTCTTCTCTTCTATCTCTCTATTCTTCTCTTTTTTTTCATAGGGGTATTTAAGTCATTTCATTATTTAAAAAAAGTAAAAAATAAATTATGCAGTTTATTTGGACGGAAAAACTAACGGAGAGACTAAATTGTAGTAATTTAAAGAAGTTAAGGGACTAAATCCTAAATATGAAGATTTGAGAGACTAAATCATAATTTATAAAGATGTAAGGGACAAATCTGTAAATACCCCTATTTCCTAAGTTCCTTTTGCCTGGAAGTCTTATTAAAAGTGTTTACATATCATACCAATTTCACATGGACAAAAGATAGGAATCACATGCATTAGTTCCCTAGTTGCATCAAACTGTTCCCCAAAACCAATGGCAGAGATCTAATCTTCACAATATCAACGGCCATTGTTCTTCCATTAGTGCCTCTAATCATCATTAATTTTAAACTTGTAATCTTAATAAATTATTCACAGTAATAATAAAAATAATTATTCCCACCCCCCAGTAACTTATATATAAAAAAAACTCTCCCTCTCTCTCTCTCTCTCTCCCCGTTCCCAACTCACGCGGCATCAACAGAAACCAAAACTCATCTCGATCTCACGAACCAAAACCCTAGATTTTTCTTGTTCCCCTTTTCTCCCCCAAATCTAAGCAAATTCGCCGGTGGAAAACCCTAGAGAGTCGATCTCTGGCCACGCATTCTAGATTTCTGGCCTGGAGATTTCGCGGGGGGGACTGGGATCTGAGCAGCTCGATCTCACCCTAATGCGATTGCGGGTGAGGGTCTGGTACTAGGATGCGAGTTTCGAAGAGGATTTGGTTCGCCGATCACATATGTTTCGGCGATTGAGAAGCTTCTTAGGATTGGATCCAGAGAGCGGAGTGCCCAAGAGATCGATCAGCGCGAGATCGTCGACGAGGAGGCGGCTGATTGAATTCAAGCAGCCGGATATGTTGGAGACGGCGCATGAGATCGCTATTTATATCCATCGGTTTCACAATCTCGATCTCTTTCAGCAAGGGTAAGGGCCTTGAAATCCAAATGTGCTTTTCTTAAGGTTATATTTAGGTTTTTTTAAATTAGTTTTGGTGATTATTTAGTTGAAAAGTTTGATCTTTTGGCGTAATTGGCAGATGGTATCAGATAAAGATAAGTTTGAGATGGGAGGATAGTAACAGGGAAACTTGCGGAACTCCGGCGAGAGTTGTTCAGTATGAAGGTACTTATTCTTAATAGAACAACTTGAGAATAGAAATTCAATTTGTGATTTTATATTTATTATGTGGCTGATACATGGTTACTTTGACCTTATCAATTAGAATTTAACTATATTATATTGTATTCACATCACTGATGACAGTTTAAAGCTAAAATTTTGGGATATGTATTGAATTTTGACTGATATTCTGCAACTAATCTTTAGAAGGAACACAAAGTGCTACACTTTATAGATGATAGCGGGTAGGTTGGAATGAAGGCATGGGTGTCTAGCAAATGTGAAGCCTAATTTTCTTGATCATTGTGGACTACTATTATATAAATCCATTTGAATATCTATAATTGAAGAACCTGTAAGATACTAAGGTGTATGCAGTTATGTTGTGTTCTTTAACGTCCAAGTCAGTTAGTCACTTGCAATGTAAAAAAGGAAAGGGGTCGTGCTAATACCTACTTTACCCAAAAGTTTGGGAAAGAATATACATCTATGTATTGCTTGTTTTTTTTTTTTTCTTTTTTTTAAAAATATTTTGACAACATTTAGTCTTCCTAGGTGCTAACTGATTTTCTCATGTGAGTTCTAAGAATTTATACAAGTTTCTTGCTATGTATTTGTATAGTTATATCTTTTAGCTTTACATTTAATTTTTTTTTTAATTACTGTGCTTATCCTTGAAGTTTCCTAGGTGTTATATCATATGCATTTTTCATAATTTCCCAAAACTTCCCTTCTGTCCATACAGTTTCTTGTTGTATCCTGCAAGGAGATGTAGTCAAAGTATTATCACCATTTCTCCTTCAAGCAATTTCATAGTTGCCTGCGGTTCTTTTCTTTACCAATTTTATTTTGCTAGCTTTTGGTCCTTTGCAATTGCATTTGCATGTGTATGTTTGAGTACAGCAAAGTTAATAGAACTTAAAAGCTTAATGGAAAAAGCTAAATTTCATAAAGTAGTTATATGAATAATTTAGTTTTTAGGGTCAATGTTTGAAAAGGTAATTGTTTCAATAGTTTGAAAGTCTAAAATGAAATCACAGTATGTTCAAGTCTTCGTGAACTTAATTAGTAAGTCTAAGTTATTTTCGCGGGCTTGATTAAAAAACAATAATAAGGTAAGGTAGTGAAAAGATATCATATTCCCAAAATAAGTATCAAGTAAAAAGATATCATAGTATGTAGATAGTAAAAAGATAATCATCTTCCCAAAAGAAGTATCAAGTGCAAAGCCGTAGCCCAGCTAGAAAAAGACTAAAGTCCATGTAGAAGTACAGAAGTAAACAAGTTTACAGATCAATGAAAAGGGACCTATAAGTCAAGAGAAAGTTGTGACAGGAAAACTAGCCTTAAAGGAGCTAGTCTGATTGCTAGATAGTGGTCAATGCGTCTACCCAATGGTCAAAATAGATCAAAATCCAGTCAATGGCATGCTTGTATCTTCACCAGATTCTACTTAGCCTCGCCAAACATATCTTCACTGGACCATTACTATGCCATACATTGTTAACCTTACCGTACACAATCAATCGCACCGTACACGAGTTAATCGCATCAGATGGATGGTTATTCCATGTTCTTTTTATTGTTAAAGTGGCTAGAAATTGTGGAGAGTTGACAACTAACCACATCTCCTATTGTGGTGTAATTACAACCACAAGAAGGGAACTTAGATTTTAGAAATAAATCGGCGGCCATAATAAAAGGGGGAGATCAATCTAAAAGATTATTGAGGCAAATAATGATGACCAGAACACCACTTGCTAGTCACAATTGCCAAGTTGCAATCTAATTATGTCAATCTCCCCTTGATATTTCTCTGGCCATTTCCTCATAAAAGAAAGATCTTGTTGATCAGGTTAAGAAGAGAGAAAACTAGGGGCTTCATCCGGAAGAGAGTATGAAAGCCTACAACCATTAAAAACATTCTCTTCCTCTTTCAAAAATCCCATGACCTTTACCAGATCATCAATAGAACAAAGTGATTGTACACTTTCATTGTCACACTTCCCCAGAATCAGAGAAGCTTGTAATTCCATTTAATTGTAAAGAGGATTTTTTCTCTCTATTTTGTAATCGATTTTCAATTAATTTAAAAGTTGTAAGTTTCCATCTTTATTCCAAATTTCTATTTTTAGCTTTGTAAATTTTTGGGGGGAGACACGACATAGTAATTGAAGGTTATAATACCATTTGAGACCATGAGATGCTACGCCAAAGGATCTTTGCGGTGTATGGAAATGGAATAATATTTTCGTTATTTCATGTTTTCCATGTTCTTTTTGGACCCATATTCTTGTTTCTGTATCACTTGTTTTGCTTTTCACTCCTGTTCCCTATCTTGGCATCCTTACTCCCCTTCAACTTTGATCATCTTTTGTATTTGACTTTAGTGTTAAAACTGTCTCAGTTGCTTCATGATAATCTCTTGTACCCCTTCATCATATAATCTCAAGAGGCCATAATATAACTCGCTTCTTTTCCAACTCATGGAGTTGTCTAAACCTGATCACATGTAAATTTCAATATTTCATGTTTAAGAAGGCCTGTTATTGTAATGTATATATCTTTCCATTTGCATGTTCTTCAATATTTTGAGCACTTCACTTGTTATTTGAATTTCACCTAATAGGTAATGACATGCTAGGTGGATTGTGCAGCTCCTGATTTATCTGCAGAAGATGTTTTCGGTGTTTGGAGGATAGATGATGCCGAACAAAGTTTCTCGACACAACCGTTTAGAATCAAATATGCCAGGGAGGATGTCCTTTTGTCGGTTATGGTCTCTTTTAATTTAAATCTCCGGGAAGATGAGGTTAGAACTTAAGGATTGCAATTTACATCTTGGACATGTGTTTCTATTACAAATACTTGTCTACCTTTGCCCCATTACCTGCTTTTTCTTTTTAATTTTTTCTGACTCCTATGCTTTTATTGATATCCTAATTTTTGAATTTCCAGAAGCCATCAACATCTGCTGCAATATTAAGATTTGAGCTTATGTATGCACCGATATTGGAGAATGGGTGAGTAAGAAATTCTAATCTTACATGTGCTAATTTAGTAGCATTCATTCTTCTGCCCTAATCTTCTAAGCACAAATGGTATAGCGTGCAGAGTATTAGTTTGGAAGGAACAATCAAACCTGAATCCTCACTGTTCCTGTCACAGCCTTGAATTGCAGGCTTCCCTTGACGCAGATGCTGCTGCAGTCCATGAGTTCCGTATTCCTACAAAAGCACTTCTGGGTTTGCATAGTTATTGTCCTGTCCATTTTGATATCTTCCATGCAGTGCTTGTTGATTTAAGTATACACATTGCCTTTCTGAAAGCTGGAACTGCTGCACCTCCACAGAAGGTATCCAGGTTTGTGACAGGTTCAGTTTCCAAGGTGGATGCCTGTCTGGAAGAAATGTTTATGTATACTTATCATTTCATTTTTGCCCTTGTTAATAGTTTCAGCAAGTCTCAGATTGCCACAAGTATTGCTGGAGATCATTTTGAAGGACCCAATCAAGTAAGTATTGTCTGAAAATCTTATACTACGTAGATATGTCTATTGATTTTTTCAATAATTATAATTTTTATGCATATTATTACGTAGGACTTGGTTCTGTCAGATCACTTCCACAGAAAAAAAGGGGTATTGGATCCTACTGGGTTTATTAATCGTCATAGCCTTTTCTCATCAAAATGAGGTCAACTATGGGTGCAACTCCAACTCCATAAAGAGATGACTCCATTTAAGATTGGACAAAACTTTAGTACAATAAACATGTCTTCATCTTCATGATAGTTGGCTTTTGCCATCGCATGATCTTTAAACTTTATTCATGATGTTTCTATAGCTGTAAGTGGCATGAATGAGCTGCAATCTTCATAACAACATTATTTAATTTATAAAAATGATAACCATGTTAGTCAAGAGATTTTCTACTAGAGTAAACTATGCGAGGGGTTTAGGTTCTATATCAATCGGAATAGCTTTATAGAGGACATAGATAAGAATCCGAAAATAAGAGTTTCTACACAGGGTAAATTGGTGTTACCTGAATGTGATTTGCATTGAAAAAGCTAATGAAGTCAATCCAGCCAATCTTTAGTGTACCCGAGAGTATTTTGCATACACTCAAGCTTTTACAAATAATTAGGTGATTGCAGCTGGTTCAGCCTATGGAAAGTGATCTACATTTTAATATTAAGTAACACAGTTTTCTCAGATTGTATCCATAGCCTTTTTTAGAAGAGGTAGGAAAAATGACTCAACCTGTATGTCACTGCTTGTTCAACTGTTATCTCTATTTATCAGTTTGCAGTTATTTATAAGTAGCAAGTGCAAAAGAAAAAGAAAAAAAATGGTTAGCAAAAAATTTAAGCAGTCACCTAGGGGCTTAGGAAGATGCTTGTTGACTGGTCCTGCTCTGGCCGGTTGTCATCTCCTTTTATCCCTTTTAGCGTAAAGCCTCATTGATTCTCATCGATATCCTGGAACTTATATATCCAATTGGTATTAATAATGCTGTGCGTCTGTACTCGAAGTGTATCAGAATTTCAAGTTGATTATTTGTATCCTATGCTCAGGTATTGGGTCAAGAGATAGGTTTGAGAGCAATTGAGCTAATCAAGGCTTTACTAGTATCGCGGGAACTGCTCCTTGAGGAGCTTGAAAAGATTAGCCAAGCAATTGATCGGAAAATTGATGACTTGGCTGCTGCAGATTTAGATCTTGCTAACTTTGGGTTAACCAGTTCTTCTTTGAGATCAGATTTGACTACCGCTGGTAGGAACACTTCTGGGAAGAAGGGAGTAGGGCGATTAGCTGCCATGTTAGGAAATATTCTTGAGGTACTCATGTTCTGTATCTTTTCTCCTCAATGGTTTGTGTTATTGTGTAATTGATCAAGTGACATCTTTCTCGCATCTTATTGCAGAAATCAAATGGCACTGTTGAAGTTGGAAATGATGTCATGCTATATTCGTTATCGAAAGAAGAACTCCTGGATGTGTTTATCTCTGTGGGAAATCAACTCTCATTTTTATGGAATGTCTTTTTGAAGTTTCACAGGTGTGATAATATGTATCTTTCAGTCTCTATTTGTCTAAAAAAAAATCTTTCAATCCCCGTCTAATATATTTCTGTTGGATATGTTGCTTCCATTCAATGTTGGAGTTCTTCCAAATGACGGGACTTATTCTTCTTAAAAATTACTTAACTGGCAATCTCTGTTTCTTAGTGGAATTGCAATTTTCGACCAGTAATATTTAATACAGCTATCAGTCTACAGTACCCTTAGTTTTGTGTCTTAGCCTGTGATTGGAGCACCATACTGTGAGATATTTTTTAATAACTGTTTTGTATATCATAGTTGTTAGGATCAAGATCTTACTGAGGAAGCTAAACGCTATACATGGCGCAGGAAATGACTGGTTATTTACCTGACTGCAAGCCTCATGATGGTGCCAGGTTGTTGGTTGAGGAAACTACAAACACACATAAAAATGTTGTAAATTAGTTGGCCTTGTTAGGAAACCTACTCCACTGGTCATAGGATTAAAGAAATAATTTCTGGTCCATAAAGAAAATCAGAAAATAAGAGCTATTATAAACTGAGAAACCACTTTTAATTTCAGAACATTGTATAACATATTCAGTGGGTCATATTGATTGCAAATATTCTCAAGGGACCTGCATTTTAAGTGATGTGTGCTTACAGACTTGAGCATGAAAAAGCAAGGCACATCCATGGTTCTTATCATATACTGATTGAAAATCTTTGTTGCTGGCTTTTAGTTGCTTTTATTTACAAAATGTATAAAGACAAACTCATGTGCATGTATTTCAACATAATGCATATGAATGTACAAGGAAATTTGCTTTCCCTTTCATTCAATAACAACAACAACAATCGTAAAGCCTTTATCCCAAAATTTTGCCATGATTTGACCTAAGACAAATGTATAAATTGGTGGGTTTGGTACACCTAGATGTGAGATGCGTGTCCATCCATGTTTGTCCTTACAAAATTTTTAAATTGCTATTTACCTTAAAATTGAGTATAAGATAGAGTAGGTTGTGGCCCTTTTGCTTTTTGACATAGCAAATTGTTTTATAGTTAACTTTGCTAAAATTAGGATCTTTCTTGTACAAATAGCAACAAATACATATTATCTTATTAAATATGGATAGATTCACATGCATATATAGCCGTGTCCTTGTGTTTAGATTTGGATAATTGCGTGTCTTATGCCCCATGTCCATGTCTGCGCATAACACTCATTTCTGTATCTACAACTCAAACAGACATGGATATCACTTGGGAGCTGAAGCTTGACTTCAGTGTAAGGCTTTAGGGTCATTAACCATGAGAACAGGCATGTTTTTGGATAATACAACTTACAAGATTATATTTAAAATACATTCATATTTAAGCCTGTTTGGCTTATCCTGTCTGTGAGGAATGTGGGAAATTAATAAATCAAATTGTTTGCCATCTTGCTTGCCAATGATAGCATCATGATATGTCTTGTGCACCTCATGCAATTCATATCCTGATTCAGTACATACTTGCTTCACGTCAGTTTCTTATGGATTTCCTATTACTTTGGAACAACTTTTACAAATCAATTTCTTTTTGCCTTCTAGAGCAAACCGAATGAAGATCCTTGAATATCTGTATGATGCTTGGGCCGTAGATAGAAAGGCAGAGTGGTCAATATGGATGGTCTATTCGAAGATTGATATGCCTCATCGCTATTTGAGAAGTGCAGCTGAAGAGTCTTCTTACCGAAATGCACTTGGAAAAGTTGTCACACGGAAATCCAATGATGAGGTTGTCTAGTATGAGTCTGGACTTCTCATACCATTTCATTATCTGTTCGCACATTTCATATGAACTGCAGTACCATTTGGCATGTTTTAACTGCTGTTTTTTTTCCTGCATACAGCAAGCTCAAAGTTCATTTACACGTGCTGAACTACACAGAAAAAGTATTGCACAAATGAAAGTAAGATTTCACTGCTGTTCGTTCTCTTTCTTTCTTATTTTTTTCCTTTCCTTGTTTTTGGCTATTTATACATCTGTTGTTTACAGAAGATCTGAAAAAGTGAATTTTGTGCAGATTAACAACCGGTCCATACAAGACATGCATATTTTTGGGGACCCATCGCATGTTCCTGTTGTTCTTATTGAACAACATGTTATGAATGTTCCCTTGCACGGATCTGCAAAAAACTTATCATTTAATTCTTTGAATCAGAATGACTCCACTGTAATGCCTAAAAGTCGTGGAGATAGGGCTGTGCCAAATTCTAAAAAAAAAGGTCGTTTGTTGAAGGTTGTCGTCTTCGTGCATGGGTTTCAGGTATATTCTGTTACTGAGGTGCTATTTACACCATATTTGCATTTTTAGCTAAAGATGCCCGGAATACCAAATCTGTTTAAATTGGAGTTTCTGGTTGCTTGCCGTTGTCCATATCCAAATTGAAGTTACTCTTGCCATAATTTTACTGTCTAAGAGTAATTTGATTGATAAATATGGGATTTAGAAAAAAGAAAAACGAAGATTACAATGGAAATTGAAAAGAGTTGAAATTGATTTCTAACCTTAAAGTTTGAAGAATTATAATAAAGTTCCCAATTAACATGCCCATGTACCAAAACTGCATGTAAAATAAGCATAGAGTTGAATCTAGGAGGGTGGCCATGTAGAATTCATTTCTATTGGAAAAGCAGTTGATAGTGGGTATGGTTGAATGGGAAATAACCAGAAGTAGTTTAAGTTTGCCTTCTTGGCACTGTAATGCATTAAGGCATAGTATGCATGATTTAAATAATCTGAAAAGTAAGTTCAAGAAAATGAATCTTCAATATACAAGTAGTGAGGAAGAAAAGTTCATATACCTAGTAGGACAGACAGGAAGTCGGGAAGCATACTGGATATTGCTGTGGGAGTGTTCAATTGCTGAGACATAACAAGGGAGCTGAATGGATTATGAGAATTAACATTTTAGATTGACTATGCCACGTGGAATGAAGTAATTGAAGTTTGATGTAGAAGGATGAATGTTGAAGATAATTAAGTGGATTCGTGGTCAAAGTGGAAAGCATGAAGCTATCTGAAAAGAGAAATGAGCAAAAAAAGTTTCAGGTGGGTCTGAAACAAAACAAACTAATTACCCATAAATTCTAGTCAAATTTTGCCAACTTGAACATCATTACGTATAAATTCTCGAGAAAGGATACTGGGAAGCTATTATTCTTGTAGTAAGCATAGCGTGATGGGCGAAAAGCCTTCTTGGAGGATCTAAACAGGTATAATATGGTAGTGGATACTCGATGTAAATAGTAGAGGACTTGCAGTCTGACTCTTCGCTGAAATTTGAACAAAATTATGATGTTGCGCTTAGAGATGAAAATATGACTTACTATGATTAGTATTAAGACAAAGTTAAAGCACTATTTTATTTTATACGAGCTGCTTCATGTGCTAAACTGCATAACCAAATAGGGCAACTGGTCAGTTTTTACTTACATTTTGATGGTGTTGCAAGGTTTTATGGCAAGTTTCTCTCTTGTCCATAGTTTCTTGATGGCATCGACCGTAGGGGTTGATATTATGTTCAACTGCTTTAAAAAAAATTTCCCTATCCTTTTTTCCAAGGAGCACACCATTTAATGAGAGTTGTGCCCCGTAGCTGACCCATCTGATAGAAAAAGGCCTAAAATTAAATATTAATGATACTATGATAGTGATTATATGTTTTGCTAATTGAAGTTTTATTGTTGATTGTCATCTGTGTATGCATGCAAGTTGGTCAGTGGACGCCTGACATGCACGAGCTTGCACACGTGGATTCTCTCAAGATTTGTATGTATTGTATGTGAAAGGACACTTGTTGCATGAGACTACTCTATTTATGCAATTTGGCCCATAGGTGTCTTCAAAACCAAGTTGCTTGTGTCCTACCGACACAATGGACCATTGGAATAGAAAATCTGTGTTCATTTAAGAATCCTCAAATTTGCTAGGTTGGCAAGACTCGCAGACTGATTTGTTTCAGGACAGAATATCAATGTGGCAGCCTTCACTTCCGAAAATCAACTTTCGAATGACCTACTTTTAGCTTGAATAAAATTTGTACTTGGATAAATCAGATTATCGGTAATGCTTTATATGGTTGATTTCATGCCATTTTAATATTCTGGACTTTGATTGTCTAGAGGATGTCTGGTGAAAAATTGACTGTATTGTATCCTTTTCTTATCTTTTGATTTACTAAAAGACTAGTACTATAAGCTATAATGACATGCTTTGTTTTTGGTTGAGTCAGATTGTTCTTCAACATCTTGCAGAGTTTATGATGATTGCCAAAATATGTATCGACATTACCATGTCCACACCATATTAAATTGCTTAAATAACAGAAAGCTTCTATACGGTTATCAGTACTTTAATTAGATGCAATGCAGATGCTTTAGTCTCCTGTTATCAATGTTAGATGACCACACATTCTATGTTCATAATGATTAATTAACGGGAACCTTATGTTTTATTTCTATTCCTCTCATGCTGAATGCTAAATATATTCATAATTGCAACGGAATAGGGACATCATTTGGATTTGCGGCTTGTGCGAAATCAGTGGCTTTTGTTAGATCCTGGCGCAGAATGTCTCATGTCAGAGGCTAATGAAGATAAGACATCTGAAGATTTCAGGGAAATGGGCCGCAGATTGGCTGAAGAGGTGACTAAGTTTGTTAGAAAGAAAATGGACAAACTCACAAAATATGGAGGTTGCAGAGATATAAAGCTTAGTTTTGTTGGGCATTCCATCGGAAATGTTATTATAAGAAGTGCTTTAGCAGGTTCTCTTCTATCGTAACTTCAATTATGCTTTGTGAAATATTGATTTAAACGCCACCCTTAAAATTTGTGCTAACTTTGCAGATAGCTTGATGGGTCCTTTTCTTAAATACCTTTACACATACATGTCTTTATCGGGGCCGCACTTGGGGTACTGGTACAGTTCAAACTCTCTGTTCAATTCTGGATTATGGCTTCTGAAGAAGCTAAAGAATTCTCAGTGCATTCATCAGCTTACTTTCAGTGATGATCCAGACCTCCAGAACACCTTCTTTTACAAGCTCTGTAAGGTAACCAGGTTTTCACTGTATGAGTCACCATTGAGCTAAAGGTTAAAACTAGGTGCTGTAGTTTTGTTTGTCTTTTTTTAAAAAAAGAATGGATTAATTTCTACTGGTCAATAGTTTCACAACTCATAAGTGATAGCAGTCTTAACAACTTGTTCTAGTGATGAGGTTTATAGCTGCTAGTCTGTGGCCATGCAGACAAATTGGATAATTAAAGAACTGCATTGTCTTATGTGTTATCCCCATCACGGGTATACTGGCTTGTTGCACTCAATGTGCTGCAGTTATCTTTTTGGATATCTGACTTAACTTTAACAGAGTAGGAAATTCTTTTCATGCATAGATATAGCTCTTAAACTTGTTTTTTTTTTTCCTTTTTATCTTCTTTCAGCAGAAGACATTGGAGAATTTCAAGAACATTATTCTGTTATCTTCACCACAGGTACTGTTCTCTCTGTATGAAATGTTCTTTTTGTAACTAAAATATCACTTCTTCAATCTTTTATCTCATACCGCGAGGCTTAGTTCTTAAAGGAAAAAATAACCCCTAGAGACCATAAACTCATGCAAGAAAATTTCTTTCATTTTCCTTTTGCATCTCCACTTCTGAAAGAATGCTGTTGCTATTATTTAAGAAGCAAATATGAGAAAATCTTAATTCCATGTAGACTGATGGGGTTAATAAAATTTTGCTTTTATTTGTTTCTCAATGTGCTTTGAGTTCATTTGGCACTGCAAAGAATCTCACATGGAACCAAACTATTTCTTCCCTCCAAATCCGATCCTTCTCATTACTCTTCTTTTATAGATATGTTTTCATTTCTGCCAGTGTTAGGATTGCAGTTGTTTATGTCTTCATAATCTAACGATTTATGCAAGACTTCAGTTCAATGTGAGTATTATTTAATGCTTTGCAGAACACCTATTAGATTTTTGATGAATTCTTATCTGCCATTTGCCCGCATTTAAACTTTACTAGCTAAAACTTCCAATGTTAATTTTCAGTTCTGTTGTTGGTCCGAAATAAGTCATCACTTGCACCAGCCTACAACAATGCATCATATAAATAAATATATAAATAATTGTTTCCACTATCTCTACTATTGCTGTAGTATCTAATCTTTCGAGGATTGTGTCATACAAGAAATTTTCTTTATTAGCCTATTGTTCAAAGATTTAAGAAATGCTACAATATAGGGAAACATAAGGTTATATACCCTGAGAGAAGAATGGTCTTAACAATGCAAATTAATAGTTTTGACTTATCAATTTTATTCATAATGTCTGCAATTCCGCCGATATTAACATTTATTCCAATATTGTTTCGTTTTACAAGCATTTGTACATACAAATATCCAAGCGATTGTGCTCACATTCTTTATATAATTCGTCAGTAAGGAACTTGTTCCTTTTCTTCTGCTAATTGATGTTGTATTTACGTTCATCAGTTGGGCATATTGTTTTACTAACAGTCGCATGTCAGAAATCTCAAATGAATTGTGATCACTTTTATTTTTATATATATATATATATATATATATATATATATATATATATATATATATATATATATATATATATATATATATATATATATATATATTTTTTTTTTTTTTTTTTTTTTTTTTCTTGGTATTTCTTTTCTAGATAGTTTAAATTCTTTAGTTGGAGTTGGTCTCTAGTGTCCATATCTCTGTCTAATTATGTTGTGAACCACACGATCGGAGTACCACTTACTGTTTGATCATTCTCTGCCCTTAATATATTTTGTGACACATCTAGTTAAAAACATATTTCACCGGTTGCTGCTCTCAACAGGATGGATATGTTCCCTATCACTCGGCTAGAATTGAGCTATGTCAAGCATCTGCTAGTGATCAGTCAAAGAAGGCACAGGTGTTCCTGGAAATGCTCAACAACTGCCTCGATCAGATCCGTGCTCCCTCATCTGAGCAGCGAATATTCATGCGCTGCGATGTGAACTTTGACCAATCCAATCAGAGCAGGAACTTGAACACCATGATTGGCCGAGCAGCCCATATTGAGTTCCTTGAGACTGACATCTTCGCCAAATTTATAATGTGGTCTTTTCCAGAGTTCTTTCGCTAATGAGCCTTAGAGCTTGACTGTTAATATATTAGTCCATCTTACCATTAACATTATAGCAGAAGAGTCGGCTATAGAAACGAGGGAGAGCTCTCTACTGCCAAGAGCAGAGGAAAGCGGTACTTAAGTAGAAAAAATGTAGTCTATTATATTGTTGGACCCATAGTTTTTTTCCTCTTTACTTTCTTTAGAGATGTAATTATGTAGCGTTTGTAGATCGACTATGTGTGATTTGTTAATGCCTGTGCTCGTGCCTCATCATGTAAGTTGTATGATGATGGTTTTGGGAGGTATTATCTTAGTTTTCTCAGTGTTGAGCCAATGCTATGCTGATCTATCACAAATTAATTTCGCCTCGAGTTGTCACTGTTATTTTTTTTCTACTTGGAGCATGTTATCACTGTTATTTTTCTTCTACTTGGAGAATGTGTTTAGCGAGTATAGTTTACTATTGAGCATTGCCACTTGTGAAATTTGTGGACTTCATTGATATGCAGAAACTTGTTTGCCAACAACCTTGCATAACTGCAAAGAAATGGAATGTTTTGATCACGTTAATTCATCTTTGTTCATCACCGAATGGAATTCATACCATTCTGCATTTAAATGCCCAAAGGTAAACAGATGTCAAACTGAATGTCGACAACGCCCAAAGGTAAGTTGTCCCAAAGTTAAACAGATGTCAAACTGAATGTCGAGAACTAGAGGTTTAATTCAATAGACTCAAAAGGGTAGCCCGGTGCTATAAATTTAATAGACTCAAAAGAGCAGAAATCTCCTGCTATGTGCGGGGTCCAGAAAATGTCGGACCACTTAGGTTTTTTGTATATAATCTTATCTTATTTTTTTTAGATTTTTTATATGTAGCCTTATCTTATTTTATTTTATTTTTTTTCTGTAAGAGACTGTACTGTTAATTCAATGGACTCAAAAAGTTGAAAATTAACAAGAGATTCAATGAACTCGTGACAACAAGGTTCAATTCTTTGGATCCTATTTTCGAGTCTAATGCCTTTGTTCCTCGAGTTTTTGTTCCTCGAGTTTAGGGTTAAGGTTGAGACTCATCGAATGTCTGCTCATTTTTTTTTAATCGCCAAACGGTAAGCGTATTGTTCCCCGTTTATATGCCAAACATATCAAAACCTTGTGAATCATTTTCGTTACTGAAAACATCGAACAAAACAAAAGGAAAGCATGAAGAAAATAAGGATAAATTTGTCTTAAAAATTCTGACGGCAAACTTTCAAGATTTGCGAACTTACCGGAGGCGTCCTTAGGCGTGCCAGGGCCCTAAATTAAACAGTATCCTAGCAGGATACAGGCTGTCCAGGACAAAAAAAATATATTTAATCCATACTATTGAGTAAACTATACATGTCAATTGTCCGACACCCCATGTCTATTCCGTTGTCAACACACACACCCATAACTAACAAAAATAAGAAAAATAAAATAAAATAAAAATATTTCTATACTTTTTTATTTCCTATAAATTAATCCCTGTCCATATCTCAAGGGTATTGGATAAAGTGGTGCCATTCTTCATAAACAATGACACACACACACCAGAATCTGACCAATTTGCTGCCGTATGCAAGCTGAAGATAAAAATAATTCATGAGGTTCAATACTTCACATAATCATTCCTCATGCTTTCATAGAGTATATCTCTCTCATCCATAAATACAAAATGAAAATTTAACATATTCTTGATCATTATTCTCTTGCTCATACCAATTTCTGTGCATTTGAATCATGAATTGAATGTAACAAGTTCTCAAACACTTCCATCATAATACTGCTAGCCTTGAATAAGAAAGGACAAACAATAATCGCTAGCCGGAACGCATAGATTAGATGATAAATGTAATATGGGCAGTGCTCATAATGAGATTGAACCTTCTTCTGATAACATATGCTTGAAAAGAAAGATATTCACAGCCAAAACACAAGATTAGCAGGGCATATCTCATATAGGCACTCCTCTCATAATGAGAGAGAGCTTCCTAAAGTCACATGAGTACTGATGGCATATAGCAGCTGTATCACAGCTGGTTCACTTTTGGCCTTTCCTCAAATTATAGCCCTCACCTCTCATGGCCATATGGTTCACAATCTCAAAAGAAGAAATAGAAATCTCAGAATAATTGTACAGGATACTTGCTTTGACACCAAATCATATGATGCATTGAAAACCTGGCATGCTGTTGTTCTCCTTGTGGAATTCAATACGTTAGTTCAAAAGTTACTGTCATTCTATTATACAAAAGCATCTCGCGAGCATTGAATGGTGAGATCCTCGAATAATTACTCACTAATTCTGGAATGCCCTCTCCATATCTCCTGGAAGCTAGAGAATCACAATGTAAAAAACCTAATAACTACCTCGCAATCGCTACGACCAATGCTCTGTATGTAGGATTCCCGTATTCGTAAAGCTACTAATTGAATTTCAATCGTCCAATTAATGATGTGCACAACACCATCTATTACCCAGATAACAAATAAATCCATTGGTTACCAGACAAATACGACCTAAAACAAAATTCAATGTACAAATACCAACCAAAATGCCTTGTTCCATCAATCTGGAGTCTAACTTAGCATATACAATTCTAGTCCAAGGCTGCAAACCCTCAGTGTTCAACCCAACCACATTCCCTATAAAATTCTATTCATGTACTCTCTTATCAAATGCCCTTTCCTTCCATGTCCTGAATCCTCACTCAATGTAACATCTAGAACTTGACAATTTTGCTATCCATGCAATTTGTTCTTTAAGTTTTCAATCCCTTGCGCAGTGTTTGGATCAATGTAGTACTCTGCTAATCTTTTTTGCTGATTTTTATACATAAACAATCACTCACAAATACAAGGTACCACCACACTATCATCTAATGCAATAGCTACGTAAGGAAGTTCGTCTAAAGAGAAGTAGTCGGTATAATGCAAAAATTCTGCCTGTAATTGTAGTTAGTCATCTCACTAAAGGCAAATGTTCAAAAGACTACATAAAAGTTTTCTACATCCATCCTCTACCAAAATATGAATAATTCATGTCACTAGTCATTGTGTAATATCTCTATCTATATAAAATTAAGAACCAATATAATATCTTTGTAAGCGAAGAATGTGCAAGGGAATAAATGCTGATGAGATATTTAGTACCATGAATCAAAGGACAATGCACTCTTGATGAAAGCATACCAAACTAAGTTTTTTTTTTCATGTAAAAGACAATATACACGATGCAAGAAACCAACTCTTTGTAATCCACCTAAGCTTGGCACACAAATTGACTACTAAATTCACACTAGATGTTTAATCTCTTTGAACATTTTAAAGTTCAATCAAACAGAAATAACTAATATGATACAAACTTTTCACAAGTAGCATATGCATTAAGCACAACGAAAGAGAAAAGCCTACCACTATCAACTAGATTAATGGAGGATGCAACAACACATATTTTACATCAAATACACAAAAAGGAACCATAGGAACCAAACATTAAAACAGAAAATTCAATCCAAACCTTTTTCTAACAATTGTATTTAATTATACTAAATACAGAAAAACCAAAAAAAGACAACTACCTGCTTGAAACTTATTTGCAGAACTCTTCCACCTTCATCTTCCCCCTTTCCTCTGCATCACAACAAGCTCCATTCCATCGCTAGCCACAACTTCACGACTCCAACGTTCATTCGGGATTTTGCGACAAGCAATTGAGGCCCTCGGTTCGGCTCTTCACGATCCTATGGAAAACCTCCCTCACTTGCCGTTCCAACGGCTCCAACCTGTCCTTGAGTGCCTCGCAGACATCTTTCAAATCCTTCACTTCCTCCCTCAGCTCACTCTCCCTCTCCTCCTGGTAATTATCCGTCAGCTCAATCAGATGCCTTGTGCACTTCCCGATAGAGTGTATCTCCTTCAACAACCCGTTTGAATTCTTCCGGTCCCTCTTCTTCGATTCCTCCAGAATCCTCTCGTGGATATTACTTAGAGCGCTCGCCCATGGGAAGTGTCTGGCTATCGAGAAGTGCGTGTGCAGCCCACGATCCTGGCAAGGAATCGCCGCCACAAGCGCCCACATGACAAACAAAAGCACCAAGTTCATCGTGTAAATCGGCACGACGAGCCCGCTGGTTGCAGCGATTTCAGTGCTCCTCGGAGCACTGAGGTTCGCTCCAATCGCCTGCAGCTGCCTCGCGGCTGACCAAGAGCGTGACACGCTCCACGAGAGCGACCGGAAGTGCACGGCGGCGGCGCTGCCGCAGCTGTTTCCACTTCCGCTGCCGCGGTGATTGTCCTTGCTCCGCCCGAACGACCGGTTCCGGTAAGCGATAACGGATCCGGATTCCTTCTCGTCCAGCATCAGTATGGTGAGATCCGTTAAGGCCTTCTTCGCCCGGCGAATCTGACCCTCGCCGATGGATTTCTGGTCGGGGTCGAGAGCGGTGACGACGATCTCGAGATGATTCCTCCACTGGCGCACCTGATCGATCCCGTCGCGGATCGCGTTGCAGACGTCGAGCGCCTTCACCGTCCTCTCGAAGAAATCGGAGACCATTCGATCGAGAGGAGGTCTCGAGACCAGCAGCTCGCGGTTGCTCACCAACATCAGCCGAAACTCGTCCTGAATCAAAAGGAAAGAGTCCAGGAGCTTGCGGATCCAAGTGATGGACAGGAGGTTGTCGCCGGAGGAGGCGAGGGCGGCGAAGTGGTCGGCGACGTGGCGCTGAAAGGACTCGAGCCCATGGCCATGGCTGGAGATGAGATCGTGGGCGCCGCCGGCGTCCATGGCGTGGACCTGCTCGCGGCGGTTGATGCTGAGGATGGAGCGGCCGATCGAGGTGAAAGAAGAGCCCTGGTAGTCGGTGGCGGGCATTGTGAGATGGTTTCTAGATCGAGGAATCAAAAGGAGTTCATAGCGAGGGCGAATTTGGGATTTTGGGAGAAAAACGAAAACCCTAATTTTATTTGGGGGAAAAGATTGAGTGATTGGAAACCCTAGGGCCTCGGCCTAGATGAGGGAGTTTGGGAGGGGAGATTATAATAAGAGTTGAGGAAAAGGGACCAAAATAAAATTTTAAACTTTATGTAAAATGGATCACAAATCGAAAAAATAAACTTGTCATAGACTTATATGTAAAATGTATCAATATAGATAAATAAAAAAGATAATGATAGTATTAATGACTGAAGTAATTTTTGATAAGGTTACAAACTTCTGAACTTCTAAAGATTGCAAGTTAATAATAGAATTTTTTCTTCTTCTGAAATATGTATTATAGTGAAAATATAAGCCATTTATTTTAGATCTATATTAATCTAACAAATTAAGAAAATATTAAGATGTTCTAAAATCATGTAATAACTTATTATATTAAAAAAAAACAAATACTTGCTCTTATCCATTCAAAGTATGATTAAGAATTGGGGGAGAAAGAAAATGTAGGGAGTGACTTTTCCAGTTTGAGAAAAATTTATGCAAACTAGAGGTCTTGAAAATTAACTAAACTAATAATAAAATCCATTAATAATTTCAACCATTGCTTTATTTTAACCGTTCCCAACAAACTTTATATCTTGAAATTAATTCTTAACAATTTATTATCTATGCAAATAGTAGGATAATTTGTTATTAGTCCTAAAGTTAAAAATTATTTTCAAAATAAATAATAATATTATGATTATTTACTATGTTTTTTATTCGACATCCATAGGAATTAACTTATCGATTCTCTGAATAATATTGTAAGAGTCATTACTGAACATTCAATGATCATTAACTTGAAGAATACACATTAAAAAAGGGATACATTCTTCATTTTTGTGATGGCGTTTAATTTATAGGACTTATAATAAATATTCCTAATATTGTTAGAGATTAGTATCTAAATTTTAGTGAAGAGCCCTTTATTTTCACGACTTTGCCACTTGCCGGTTCCTTGTCCCCCAAGGCTCGAACAGGGGAGTTTCTAAAGGAGCACATCTTTTTCCTAGTGAGCCCATTTTATAGCTGTTTGACTTTCAAGAAATCCTTATAAAGTTGGCTCACTAGGAAAAATGGTGTGCTCCTTTGGAAACTCCCCTCAAACAGAGGGAGCGATGCGTAAATATGGGAGTTTCTAGATGGGCACAGCATATTTCCTAGTGAGCCCACTTAAAAAGATCGTTTTATTTACCACTTTGCCATTATTTTTTTGGGTCAAAAATACCCTTTCTTCTTGATCAGAAATCTAAAAATTTGATCCGGGCTAACCAGCCCGGATGAAGCCTCCCCATCCGGAATATCAGCCCCGGACAGGGAGCATAAGTCCGGGCTGGTTAGCCCGGATGAGAGATGAGAGATAAAAAAAATTAAATCTTCATAATATGTACAACTGGTGTAGTGGTATCATACTTCCCTCCCATGGAATTGACCAAAGTTCGATTTCTTGGATGCACAATTTTCATTTCTTCTCTTTTTTATCACCTTGCACAATTTTCATTTCTTCTCTTTTTTATCACGTTGTTATGTTGAATTACTCCCCCTACTTTGTATATTGAATTTTTGCCATGAAAATGAAGATGAAGATGAAGACGAAGAAGATCCAAAATTTCTGATCTCTAGTGGTGGACCTCTCGGTAGGATTCGAACCCAGATGAAGTTCTGACCATCTGTCAGAGAAAAAAGAACGAATTGATCTTGTAGGATTCCCAAGAAATTCTTCGATTTCTTTCGGAAGCAGATGATTATTCATCTGCTTCTCACGTTTCGTGAATAGCCGGGACATTGAGGAAGATCCAAAAAGGCATTTCGGGAATCGATCTGATTCTATCTCTGTTCGTTCCGTTTGAAGAAAGGAAGGATCCCAAAGAATTGATCTTTCTTTTAGTTGCTGAATCTCTGTTTGATCGATCAATGTGTGATATTCTGAATCCTCATTTCACCTTGCACAATTTTCATTTCTTCTCTTTTTTATCACCTTGTTATGTTGAATTACTCCCCCTACTTTGTATATTGAATTTTTGCCATGAAAATAAAGATGAAGATGAAGACGAAGAAGAAGACGAAGAAGAAGCAGCAGAAGAAGACGAAGACGAAGATGAAGAAGAAGCAGAAGAAGAAGAAGAAGAAGAAGCAGCAGCAAAAATGAGAAAGAGAGGTAGATTGGGAATTTTAGTGTGCTCACTAGGAAAAACCCTCTCTTTTTTTAAAGAGAGGGTGTGCTCACTAGGAAAAAATGGGCTCACTAGAAAAAAAAACCGTGCCCATCTAGAAATTCCCATAAATATTTTGCTCGAAATTAACACGCGGGAGAGAGCGAAAACTCACACGGTGCCATGTGGCGCCAACAGGCGTCTCCGCCTCGTCGGCCCCAGTATAGAGACCCGCGGGCGTATAAATATTGCCTGAGGTGTGTATACAATGTATTCCACCACCAGCGGTCCGTAGTGTGTGTATAATTATTCGCACGTGCGAGGCACCGCTTCCCCTCCCCATCGGCGGACACGACTGAGTCCCAACTCGCACGTGCGGGCGAATGTTTCTTCTAGAAGTCTGAATAGTTGTTTTGACTAGAATACCCCTCCACATTGTTCTTCTTCCGCCGTACTTTGAGGACCGGGCGTTGACTCTGGCGGGGCATTTTGGGGAATGAGGAGGAGAATAGATCTAGGATACCACTACCAAGATGCTCAAATTGATAATTAATTACGAATTAGTCATCACATGTCAATGACATTAAACTGAAATTTGATAAATGAGATTTTTTGTTTTTCAAAATTGATCACGTGCACATATTCTTTATAACACTATTCAAATCAGAATCTCATACAAATTAAAAAGAGAATTATTAGAAATAAATCCTATTACCAAATGAGATTTTATTTATTTATAGCCAATAAAACTCTCACCATTACAGCAACCCATCATCTCAATATTTTCCAAGCAAAACTCGCAAAACAGGAGTCAAAATAAAGAATATATATATATATATATATATATATATATATATATATATATATATATATATATATATATATATATATATATGTGGGTGCTACCATCGACATATTTGCCTCTTAACCAATTTTCAATCATCTTAATGAAATGCTGATATATAATAAAATAATTTAATTATTAATAAACTTATTCAATATCACAATAATAGGGACATGCTAACATCAGCATTCAGATGTAAAAGAATATTAAGACAATAATAGTGGTATTATGAAATTAATATAGTAATTCATCATCATATTATTAGGTCTAGAAATATCAGTATGAAAAAAAAATTTTGACAAGAGTAATTATTAATACAATGGTTTTTATTTTTTATTTGAATCATGTAAATATCCATAGATTTTTGGATATATAAATATAGTTTATACAGATAACAGACTAAATATCACCATCTACGTTGCAAGAGTATCCTTTCACATTTGTCTGGAAAGATTTAGCATGATAGAATAATTAATTCTATTAAAAGTGTGATAAGTTATCCAATGGATCTAATTTATGACTAATTAATCTCTCCCTCCCTCTAGGATTAATAATTTTTAATTTTTATCATTTTGAATTTGGATTTAAACGTAGTCATTATTTTTTTACCAATCAAAGCCATATTTCTTTTTTCCGTGACAAATAAACAATAATTACTTGTGGGCCCCGCTGCTCCAACTGGCCATCCAATCAGAGTGCAAGGCATTCAAAATACCTTGGATGGGAGTCGAAATTGGCCTCTGCACCAACTGCTACTGTAACTGAAGAATTGCCCGATGTAGAAATCATAGGGGGGCAGTTTCAACTCTGTTCTAGCACACAATTAATTTATTTCTTCCTCATCTTCTTCAAGTGTGTCCGAGCTACCCCTTATTCTTCTTCATCTTCAACTGTCATGAATTTCAAGAATCCGTACGCTGCGGTGCTACTGGTCCAGTTGATTTACACGGGTTTATTCATTTTCTCCAAGGCTGCATTCAACCAAGGAATGAGTACGTTTGTCTTCGTTTTCTATAGACAAGCGGCCGCCACCATTTTGCTAGCACCCCTTGCTTTTGTTTTCGAAAGGTACCACCACCTCTTCCCTTTTAATTCCCTTAATTTCATGTTTTGCTCTTTTTTCACAACAAGACTTGTATTGATTCTTAGGAGGAGCGCTCCACCTCTGTCACTCCTGATACTATTCAAGATGTTCATGCTTTCTCTACTCGGGTATGAATTTGATCCTTTATGCGACTACATTTGCATGTCAATTTTGAGGAACTGATATTTTACAGGATTACAATTGGCATGAACCTCTACAATGTCGGGCTGAGGTACACTTCTGCGACAGTGGCCTCTGCAACCTCAAACTCGGTCCCTGTGCTCACCTTCTTCCTGGCCCTTCTACTGAGGTACACAAACCTACAAGTAATGCATGCCCTTATAAAGATCTTAGCATCCTACTGGTACGCCTTTTAACTATCGAGTTACAATTACAGGATGGAAACTTTCAAACTGAAGAGCATATCAGGCATAGCCAAGATCCTAGGAGTGGCGCTATGCTTCTCTGGGATTATGACGCTTGCCTTCTACACCGGACCCCATCTCAATCCTTTGAATCATCATCACCTCTTCGCCCACAAAACAAGCTTGCAAAGCCATTCCAAGGCGACATGGATCAAAGGAACATTACTTATGATCACATCTAACACAACCTTGTCCCTTTGGCTCGTTCTGCAGGTACGATTTGGTTTAACAGATCAATTTTCTCTCGTACTTTCTTATTGATCATAACTTGTTTTCCTACTTCTCGACTCTAGGGTATTCTATTGAGAGGGTATTCTTCCAAGCTTCTTCTCGTTACTATCCAGTGTCTCTTTAGCACTGTTCAATCGTTTCTTGTCGCGTTGGCTTTCGAGAGAGAAATCTCTAGGTGGCGCTTGAGTATGGATTTGGGTCTGCTTGCAATTGCATACTGTGTAAGTACTCGTGCATGAGTGCTTAAAATCACCACGCATTCTAGTTTGAAAACACAGAATAATTTATCCAAATCATAAAAATAATTTATGGCGATGCTACGTACAAATATGACAGGGATTTGTTGTCACTGGCGTATCGTTCTACTTGCAGACGTGGTGTATCGAGAAGAAGGGCCCTGTTTTTCTAGCGATGTTCACTCCGCTAGCTTTCGTATTCACAATATGTTGCTCTTCGTTTCTCTTAGGGGAAGTCATTTCTCTTGGAAGGTGAGTTTTGTTTCTTTAGATGATTGATAATTATGATAATTTCGCAAAATTCTACTTCGATATAGGATTGAGATGTAACTGTTTACAGTGTGCTAGGTGGGATTATGATGGTCGGAGGCCTGTGCGGTGCCTTGTGGGGAAAAAGCAAGGAGAGCGCCGAATGTGAGCCCACAACTGAAGATCGAAATTAAAGAATGCTACGAGTCTAAAGGCTTGACTTAGATTTCATAGTCACTTCGACTTCTCAACGACGTGAATCCAATCCAATCGAGAACTTGTTTCAGATATATATGAGACGAGAGCTTGAAGATGTTAGTTTGGATATAATTAGTATGAGGGCCATCGATTATAAACAGTGATGTCGCAACGAGAGGCTAACTGTAACATGATCCTTAAGATAGGTAGCATAAACTCTTTTGTCTTGTTGTTAAGATTTTATTTAAGATTTTATATACCATGTGCCTAGCTTACAAAGATTATAATCAAACAATTCAAAGCCATATTTACACCGTGACAAAAATGGAGTAGTAGTCAACTGTCTCAACCGATCTATCAGCGCTTCTCAAGACTCTTCTCGGGTCGCCTTCAGATCGCTGATCAGTCTCCTCACACGAACCCTAATCCCCTCCATCAGCTCCCTCTCCACCAGCTCTTCTCGATCTCTCTTCCCAGCTCTTTCCTTAACCTAATCTCTCACATCAAGCACCGGTGATCAGTTATAGACGATGACGGTGACCACAGTACTAGCTCGATCGTTTGCTCACCACGTACGCTTGACTGGTCATCGGCCAGCCCCCTGCCGCAGCGTAGGCCGAGCTGTTGGACCAGATCACGACCGGGTTTGATGAGGGCTTGTGATGGGATCCGCTCTTCCCGCTGATGCTGCATGCATGCAGATAAAAACTAGGGTTAGCATGGAAACATGCATGCATGCACATATGTACCCTAACGTTGTGCTGTGGTGGGGCCCAGACAAAGAGACGGCAGTTTAGTATATTTGGTATAATATACTAAACCTTAGGTATAATACTAGTATTTATACATACAGTTGCTTAACCGAGTAATATATAAAATTTAACAGGATCATAACTTTAAATTAATTAAAACAAAGTTTTGAAATAAAATTAAGTTGGAACAACAAGAACACAACGAAACTGATAAAGGAAACTAGTAATAATATGAAAAGTAAACCTAAAACATATATAAATCTAAAGACAACACTAATCTTCTACTGTGTTGGGCCGACACCTCATAGTCGATGACCCAAAACTTAAGATCCATGTTTTACCAGGCCCTAATCTGCTAGGATGCTTGAGTTTAGGCCTAAAACTTACAATATCCTTCGGCCCTGTGCTGTTATATAATTTAACCACTGAGGCCTATGACGAAAACCCAAGCCCAAACAGGCAAAAACCTACAGCCCTACGAGGGCCCAACCTGATGAAAGCCCACAGATATATTAGCGTCAAAAGAAGCCATCCCGAGGACAGAAGACTGCTAGAAAATCACGTGATTGCCACGTGATCCCAGTTGACAGTTAAAATACGATCCAAACTTTTTATCTCTATCCGAAGATAAATATTTTATACTTTATATTGTCTGATACTATATATAAATAAATGTTACTCGGAGAGTTCCGTATGTTTTTATAATATAACCCAAACAGTGGAGTTACTTACTTACTTTATGTTTGCACTGCATAATTTGAGTTATATTAGAGTTATTTTAGTTATATTATAAGGATATGATTGATCTCTATATTCTATAAATAGGCTAAGAGTCCTAATTATAGGCTATATAACAACGAAACTCTTCTTCTTGAGTTCAAAATCAGTTACAATTCCTACTATCAATCAACCATCAACAACTAAAGTGTATTAAAGATTGTAACTTCGAGAGATAAAGGAGAGAGAACATCTTTAAAAAAGTTGTAATCTATCTTCTCCAGTAAAACGTCCACTTAATGGTCATCTTTTCACCGAAGATGTAGATCTGAGATTTGTTCCGGTCGAACCTTATTAAATCATGTCTAATTCAATCTAGTCAGACATATTTTAACATCAACATCCTGCTCAAATGGCCAATCATACAAATCATGAATTCATTAGCCTTTTTAACTATGAAAGAACTGACTAGTTGAGCTCAAAGAATTCAAAGAACACCAAGGATTGAGCCCAACAAATTGTTGAATCATAATCAAAACTACAGCATTCTTTGTACTAGGAAAGGCCCTAAGATTCCAATTGAAGTTCTCTGTGCCAGCATATACTAATTCATACAATCATTCTTAATACTAGACATTAAGGCTCTCTTTGGTTTGAGGGAAAATGAAGGAAAAGAAAAGAAAATAAGAAAGAAAACGTTTTCTAATGCTTGGTTTGAGAGAAAATTTAGAAGGAAAGAAAACGGTTTTCTTACTAATCAAACATCAAGGAAACACAAAACTCAGTCCTCTCTTGCTGCCAAGGCAACCATTTATCATAACAAAAGATTTTCTCAAGTACATGTTAACCCGGCCATTCCTCGAAAGGGCGGATTGGTAAATGGATTCTCACCCCATCAGAATTCACGTTCACCTACTTGCCTTAGCAATCGGTCAAAGGACAGATTCTGGTTGATTTCGTCGGTTGACATCGGAAAAAAGCTGATAGATCAGCATGAGGAAAATGTTTTTCTAGCGGACATAAAAAACCATTTTCCCATTTTTTTTTCTTTTCCTTTCTCTTTCGTTTTCTTTCTTCCATTTTCTTTCAAACCAAACACAGCCTAACATATGTAGTTTTCAATTTGAATTCTTTGCGTGTTCTTTAATTAATTTTTTTATGGTCCTAAGCCTTCTTGCAGTGCAGTTGTAAAGGTCTCTATCTCTTTATGCCACCTTTAAAAACTTTAACTTGTTTAATTACTTTCTTCTGCTTTGATCCTATCTTCTTCCATATGAAAAACTTTTCTGATAAAGAATCAGAAAAAAAAAAACTATAAAGCTGAAATAAAAGGTCTAAGATTCCATGTCTAAATCAAATCAAACCACTAGTGTGTGTATCTGAGATGCATCAGCTATCTTTTTCTTACGGATACAGTGATATTAACAGATTCCTACTCGATGAGAGAGGTAACACTTTCAAAACTTGAGAAATAGAAAGACAGAACGAATTCCTATTCTCCATCATAAAATATCTCCTCAATGATCGACTGGGCTCAGAGTAACCGACCACATAGTCAAAGATCAGCCATAAAACGAAATGAAATGTGCAGCCATAAAGCCTTTGCACTCGTGACTCTCTTATCCTCCTAAAGTCTCGTACTGAGACGATGGGAAGAATCTCTTTTTCTTGCATACTGATAGTGGTGTATCAGTGTGCAGGTCCCAAGTGTTTGGCCCAACCACTGTAATCTTGTTGCTCCGCATTCTCCCACATCTGCATTGCAGCAACATTTCCATTCCGTGCAGGACATGAATCAGTACCTGATATCTCCTCTGTCCCCCAACGAGTCCTGAACATACTATCGAGGTTTCAAACAAACTCAATATATTTTCACCAGCGATTTCAAGTGTATCTTATATCTGGGCTTCTGTCAGATATGGGAATCATTACCCTTCACCTCAAAATATTCCGCACGAACCATCACAGCGCACTTGGAAAAAGGTCAAGCTATAAAGCTCTAGCAAGAAACTACTACAACAATAGGTAGGAATCATTAGAAAGTCGACTAAATTGTGATTTGAAGCATATATACTCAGCTCACTCTGATTCAACAAATTTTGTCTGGAGACAGAAATGACGTGAATGGGTATGGATATATACTTCTTGCTACTACATCAGAATCTTGAGCTTTTTTGACGCTTGTAAGATTAGAATTCACACAATATCATCTGATTAGTGCCATTTCTTCCGATTTAGCATTTCCCTCTTATGGGTTCAATAGCTCCTCGTTCTTTCTGGCAGTTCTTGTCATTGTTGTGGTTAGTACTCATGAAAAATGTAGTTTGGCCCCAACACACCGAAACTTTGTTGCCCTTTTTTTTTTTCTGGCACATGCATCTCATTGATTTTTTGGGTGATGGGTCGGGATCATACTAACGTGTAAATTTAAATTTCAACAGCATGTCCATAGTCTTTTTTTAAAAATTGTGTTGTGTCGAATTTTTTAAAAATGCTGCACGAAAAGAGTAAAGGATATCTTCATGGTTACCTTTATTGTTGAGAAAACAAATAAATGGTGCTGGGTGTTATAGATACCTGAAACTAAAGAAGACTTCTGGGCAAGCGAACTATGTAGTAATCTGCATGGAGACGAGCCACCAGCTCTCCAAGTATCTACGTAAGAGGGATCTTGTCTCGAAAGATATAGTGGGCTAACTGAATGCACGGTATACCTCAGATCTCACACATGATTCGCATGTCTCGACTCTTAAAGAAGAAAGTTCCATCATTGCCACCCAATGTTTTGGACCACTGGCTTCTCAGTGGTCCATACTGCAAAAGAAAAATACGAGTAGATCAAATAGTCACTTAGATTTCATGCACAAAAAACAATCAGTGAAGCAAGAAAGAAAAACAACCATTTACGACCGAATCGTAAGATTAGAGTGAGCACACCCTTATAGTACTGATATATAGTTTATAGACATGACTCGTATCAGAAATTTATATTATCAGTGATACCCAAGGCACCAAGTTCTCTTTGCTAACCAAATTTTTCTATGGAGAAGAAAGAACCTTCACCAGGCAAAAACCGATACAACAACAACAACTAAGCATTTTATCCCAAGTACTTGGAGTAGGCTACATGAACTAAAAAAGAATCACGCCGGATCGATCACGTTGATAGTCCTTCTCCATTCAGTTATATCAAGTAATATCTACTCATTAAGACCTCTAGACTCCATATCTTTTCGTATCAACTCCATCCATATTTTCTTCGGTTTTCTTTTCGTTCTTTTAACTTGTCTTGCATTGATAAACTCCCCTCATCGAACTGGTGCATTTTTAGTCCTACATTGCAAATGACCAAACCATCGTAATCGATTTTCTCGCATCTTCTCAAGAAAATCACTTACGATGGTTTGGTCATGTGCAATGCAGGTCTAAAAATGCATCAGTTCGACTAGTGGAGTTTATCAATGTAGGACTAAAAATGCACCTGGCAAAAACCGATACTTAACTCCAAATTAAACCTTTGGAAGAGAAAGGTACCACAAACTCAGTAACTACAATAACTTGAGCAGTGCTTCTTCAACTTGTTCGTCCACTAGGAGACGCTGCCTATGAGGAGGCTGCTAAGTGCACATTGGATGTGGCATTTTGTTATGGTCATAGTATTCATTATGCTTTTAAGTGTGACATATCAGTTGCTTGATGCCACATCGAGGAAATCATTAAGGCCATATTCATAATTCCACATTACAGTTTGTTCCCTTCCGATCTCCATCAATCCACCTTCAAATGGTATGTCCGATACAGGAGAGCAATTATTGATGAAGTGACTGATGGTGACTTTCGAAGGATTATAAACATTATAGATTGTCTTCAAAAAACCATTTTGTACGTGCAGGCTATCGTGCATCGTAGCCATGGCTGCCTCACCAAAATCCTATGCATAACAGGATAAATGAATCCAAGGCAAGTTTGTCACAACTGGGAAAGAATATTTGATTCTAACTCATGCAAATACATATAATCTTTTTTACATTTGAGGTTGGTTGCGATTGCCATCGCAGAAAGCAAGGCAATAATGCAAATATCTATTTGTTGCCAGGTAGCATAGTAGGTGTAGTCTGTACAAGGAGAATATGGATCACTCTTTTTGAAGAGTTCGAATCCTATCAGAATATCTTCTGCATATGAGCAGAGTATCTGAAGGCAATTGCGATCACAAGAAAGTGACTTTCATCTGTGACCACAATTCCCATCACAAGCAAATGATTTTTCCCAATAGCCCAGGTTTTGGTGTGTGATTGATGTTGTCACTAATACAAAAATCATTACTTGGCTTTGCTTCTGTTTATGAACGTTCTACGCAGTTTACAAAGAAAGACGGAGAGAAAGATTCACACCCAACTAATATCATATTTCTACCTTACAATATCGTGAATGAATGATTGTATCAACTTATTATAACTAGACATAGCATAACCTTTTCGTTGAAAGACCAAAAGTATTGTTTATTGCTCAACTTCGTAAAAGCAAAAATGCTGTTAGGTGAGTGACCTGGTATGGTCTTAACTCATAATTAGTCAGCCACTTGAAAATGGCTTATATATACAGCCCCACAAGCTCATCTCACATCCAAGCTCCCTTAACTCGGTTTCTCACAGTCTCTTCTCTCTGTGTGTGCGTGTATCTGTTGTGTTTTTCTTGCTCTCTGTAGAATTAACTCTTCACCTTCTTCAAGTGCCATGAACGGCAAGAATCCATACACCGTGGTTTTGTTCATCCAATTGATCTATACAGGCTTATATGTTATCTCTAAGGCTGCATTTAATGAAGGCTTGAGTACATTTGTTTTCATATTCTATCGACAAGCAGCTGCAACCATTTTGTTAGCACCGCTTGCTTTTGCCTTCGAAAGGTATGTACTCTAGTGTTACTCCATCTTACTTCTTTCAATTATTGTCATTAGCTTGGATGCAAACAGCTGTGATTGATGCTCAATAACACTTCTCATTCAGTGTCCTATATTTATTCTCCTTCGTGTTTGCATTATTTTAGTAAAATCGTATTTTTAAGAACTTCACCCATATTTCCTCTGTTTCTTCAGTTCTAATAACTTATGTTGATTCTTAGGAAAAGTGCTCCACCTCTCTCACTCCTGATACTATTCAAGATGTTCATGCTTTCTCTACTCGGGTATGAATTTGATCCTCTCTACGACTACATTTCTTCTTCTTTCCATCTGCTTATTGATTTTGGGACACTCAATATTTTACAGGATTACTTTTAGCTTGAACCTCTACAATGTTGGTTTGAGGTACACTTCTGCAACGGTGGCCTCTGCAACCACAAACTCAGTCCCGGTGCTCACCTTCTTCCTGGCCCTTCTACTAAGGTACACACTTAAATTCGTATACTATAGCTACTCAATTCTCGGAGTTCATCACCAAGCAAAACAATTTCTGAAATTTTTTTTTTTTAAAAAGCTTGTGAAACTACTTCATGTGCATCTTACATAACTCAACTGGAGAATAGACATCAATCGGAGTGAGCAATATCTCTGAATCAAACTTCAACTTTAAGAGGAATGTCCTTGGAATGATATTATGCATGTTATATATTGACTTGTAACTCAGAAACTCTGACTCATGGCCACTATGTGTCTTACTAACCCTTGACTCATGGTTTAAGTGTACACCAGAAGGACCAAGAGTGCTTAGAACGGTGATACAGCAGTCAGACAAGCGAACGTCCTGTCTCTAAGAAAAAACTGTATATCAGACGGGCATACCCACCTATATCCCTGGGTGGGCACCTTCCCCACATTTAAAAAAAAAAAAAAAATAATTTCTATAATTTTTATGATTCTACCCCCTCTCAAATTTCAAGTTTGCCTCCCCTCAGGCCGCAAGAGTCAAGACTCAAGCCTATTTTTGGCTTTCCGACATTGAATTTTTCTAGCTCTCTCTCTCTCTCTACAAACTCCTTTCTTTAATCAACTAGCAGAATTCGGGTTTTCATCAAATTACGCCATATGTTGACTTGCAAGATTATAATTTTATTGTCAAGTTCATAATAGGGCTTTGCTCCCGTATCCCCAACAGGGTTGCTTAATCACCTGTACCTCCAACGAGCTGTCCAGCTAGCTCGATCTCCAAATAACTCTATGCCCCCAGATATGGGTGCCGGGTCTGCCCTTAATATCAGAGATCATGTTTTCCTCACGAGCATTTACATGAGCTTATTGGGTTCCCATATTTCCACTTTTACCCTTTCTGAGACAAATATGAACTTATCTGTTAGACATACTTAGTTTCCTTATTTCTGTCTATGCCATTGTTCATATTTAGGCCAGCCATGTGGAGCCTGTGTAATATCCATTTTACTCAATCAAAAATACTTCAGCAATCCATACTCAGCATCTCTACCACTAAGTCATGCACTCTGGACATTGGAGATAGTGTTTCCCTTTTATCATTGTCTTAGCAACGGAGTCAACTACCATCAAGTTATTGGCATAAACAGTGAAACACGTGTGCACAGCCCAGAACAATATGTGCTCTTCTCAGGAACACAACTGTCCTCATAGTTCCCAACAACAAAAAGTTCCTATCTTTGAGAATGAGGTGGACACAGGACAGCTAAAGACTCTTACAAGAGCCCATGACTCTGTGTTCAGTCCTTTTCTCTATATCCGTATATGCACCTTAGTGCATAAGCTCTCAGTACAGTATGGTATGAGGGTGACTCAGGCCTTATCTTCATCATGTAGACACTTTAACTTTACATCTCCAACAGTTTATCGCATGGCCTTGAATTATAGAAATTAATGACCCATTAAGGAAATTGCGTGATGCTATTTATGACATTGGTATACTGTCATAGTGCTCTTCGTCAACCATCTTTGATTAGATTCTTCATTTTTTTTTTTTTTTTGACGTTAAACGGCGGGATGTTTTCCCTCCGCGTTCCATTAAAGAGAAAATAACAGAACAAAGTTATTCAGGATCCACTAGTAAAGTGGCCCAATAATAAGCTTACAAAGCAAGTAAAGAAAAGAAACAGATTAAAATAAAACTACGTTGATCTAGCAAAAGGGACATTTTATTCTCAGCCCATCCGTCCTCGTGCCTCTGAAATAGGTCCCTACTCCTCTAACTGAGTGACCTCCATATCATCTCCCGAAGCGCCATTTGAAAGGTAAAGTATATCCGTTGATGCATATCCGTGGAACTTAATATCAACGTTGATGCATATCCATGGAAGCCCATGGAAAAAATTTAGCTTTGGGGCCCATGCTTTTCTACCACAAGTCGTGCTCATATTGGACATGTGTCAGCCACCAACATTTCTCGTACATTCCTCCGAGATGTTCTCAGGGATATCAATTTTATAATATATTTTAATTTAGGACACTTCTTGCCTACTTCCTAGATACTTACTTGACACATGTTGTATTTCTCATGCACCTCTTTCTTCACTTTATGCATATCAAAAATATATTTTAGTAAAATATAAACTCCAAACACCGACGTCTATAATTATTATAAGTTAGATATGTTAATTCTTTCCTTTCAACTTTGATTACTGTAGGTGAGCAGCCAGCTTAGGAAAAGTTACGTGAGCTAGCGGCAAAACTATAATGACTCAATGATTTTTCTTCATTTCTTTTAACAATTACTATCTCTATCTCCTTAACTTCTTTCGGATTAAATTTCATAAATTTTGGAGTTCATTTAACCTTTCATCAAGTGCATACAAAATGTTCTATTCATTGAAAACCGTTAATTTTGTATTAACTTGATGGAGGACCAAATCAAAATTAAAACCCAAGAAATTGGGTATGAGTGAACCCTAGGGGGTTTAGATCATAATCCAAAAGAAAATTTTTAAAAAAGATTATTGGAGATAGTGGAAATAAACTGCAGCTCAGATAACTTGCGTGAGCTGTCAGCCTCTCTCTCTCTCTCTCTATATATATATATATATCACATGCATAAATACGCACATATTTACGTAGCCGCATCCAGCGTCCTACATTTTTAGAGTCTGCCATATCCCCGTATCCTTATTGTGTCGTTTCTATGTCTTATGTTTGTGTCCATGCTTCATAGATCATGCAATGAAGATTTTTTGCTTACATATATAGTATGATACGATAAATAGATATTATGACTGTTTTTCTTTCATTGAATAAAAGATATTTTCCGTTTTTTTTTTTTTTTTTTGTTTACTGTTATACTTTTTATTGAAATACAATTACAGGATGGAAACTCTCAAGCCAAAGAGCATTTCAGGCATAAGCAAGATCCTAGGAGTGGCACTCTGCTTTTCTGGGATTATGACAATTGCCTTCTACACAGGACCCCATCTCAATCCTTTGAATCATCACCACCTCTTTACCCACAAAACAGGCTTGCACAACCATACACCCAGACATTCCAAGGCAACATGGATCAAAGGAACCTTATTTATGATCACATCCAACACAACATGGTCCCTTTGGCTCGTTCTGCAGGTACGTTTCGGCTACATATCAATTTTCTCTAACCGAAAGAGCATTACTTATTCATAACTTGTCTTCCTTATCTTCAGGGGATTGTATTGAAAGAGTATTCTTCCAAGCTTCTCTTCACTACTTTCCAGTGTCTCTTTAGCACTATTCAATCGTTTTTTGTTGCATTGGCTTTTGAGAGAGAAATCTCTAGGTGGTACTTGAGTGTGGATTTGGGTCTGCTTGCAATTGCATATTCTGTAAGTTCTTGTGAATTTCTACTTCTCCTATCTCCAATATAAATCTCTATATGGACACTTGCATATTGTGCACGTAATTTCTTGAAAAGAAAAGAAGAAAATAGTTATCAATCGTATCTTGTAATATATTGGAAGTAATCTGATGAGAACAATCCAAATATTAAAATGGATTATGACACTTTTTTGGCGTGAGATATTCCTAGCATGATTTATTTGCAACACTTCTTAAAGATATTTAAGAAGATACAAGTTCAAATATTTTTTAGGACGAAACTATAAATTCTGTAGTAATGATGCACAGGTGCCAGTTTTATTTCCCAACAAAAATTTACAGGTGCCACTAGTTACCAGACGATAACATCCAAAGCATAAACTAACTAATGGTGATGCTACATGACAGGGATTTGTTGTTACTGGCGTAACATTCTACTTGCAGGCGTGGTGTATCGAGAAGAAGGGCCCCGTTTTTCTAGCTATGTCCACTCCTCTAGCTTTCGTATTCACAATAAGTTGCTCCTCATTTTTCTTGGGGGAAATAATTTACCTTGGAAAGTAAGTTTTATTCCTGTAGTAATTGATAATGTTAATAATTTCCCAAAATTCTATCTCAATATAGGATTAAGATGTTGGTTGCAGTGTGCTAGGTGGGATTATGATGGTTGGAGGCCTATATTGTGTCATATGGGGAAAGATCAAGGAGAGCGACAAATGTGAACCCACAATTGAAGATGGAAAAGAAAGCTACGCGGACAGAGAAATTGCATCACCCCATCTCCCGATCTAAAAGCTTGTTTTAGATTTCATAGTCACTTCACCATCTCACCAAAATGAACCCAATCAAAAACTTGTTTCCGATATATATATGCCATGAGAGCTTGAAGAGCCAACATATTCAGATTCTTAATTATCAAAATAAGGATGTTATCTTGGATATGAGTATGAAGGCAATCAAAATTCCTATTGTGTGATATATATTAAGGTTTACTAATTGTTCGTAGTATCAAATTAAGGCTTGAAATATTTGCTAAATGACTGGGGGCACGATGAAAGGCTCTACTGAAATAGAATTGGCAAAGTCTTTGAGCTCTAAACAAGTAGCAGATGGTTGGAGACTTTGGTTGGGTGCTATTGCATTTGGGATTTGCAAATCATTTAGCAAATACTTGTTCAGAGTTAATATAGCTTGACATACACTTCTTACATTGCATGCTTTGTATTTTCAAATTTATTCCTATTATAGGAAACTAATCTCGGGCATAATTCAATAGCACATCACAACAATGTAAACTTTGAGCAGGAAGGTTTTTGTTCGATATGTAAGCAGTAAAAGCATGAAAATTCAAAATTATCAACAGTTAAGGAGTGGGATCACTACATGAAGAGAAGTTCATATGGACATTTAAGCTTCAATATAAAGAGCAGAAAGGTTTTAGTCTTGCCATATGCGAGAGTAAAAGTATAATATTTACCTGTCTTAAACCAACATATTTATGAATCTTTTGAGCCTATTAGCTTTTCTTGAGTACTGATTTCAGGTTCCAATGAAAAGAAGCATTACTCTTTCCACACACTCTCTCAATTACACTGCAAAATCACAGAAAGAAGAAAACAAGTTAGCAGATGGTGATGTGACAACAAGAAGCAAGGGTTCACTAGTAACTGATGGAGCTAATGATAATGTGATCATTTTACTGAATAACCTACTGCAAAGTTAGTAACCTTTGACAGCGTAACTAAAGACAACTTGCATTAGTTGTTCCCAGGCAGAATCGATAATTTGCACCAGACACTCTGATAACAAACACTTTGAATTTCTAGGATTGCATGCATTGCATCCTCAATTCACCAAAATCCTACGAGTTATTTAACTTATTAAACTACAACCCACTAACATCATGATATCGTATTCCTTCTTTTTAAGACCAAGATGAGTTGTTTAACTTGTTAAACTAAAGCTAGCATAAACTCCTTTGTTCAAAGCAACAAAGCTAACAGATTCACCTCATGTATTTCTTATTGCCCACCTTCATAAAGCAAAAGCATTTCAGTTCATTCCTCTTGCGACTTAATACTTGCTATTTCTGGAATCAGTGTGTAACGCCCCACTTCCAGTAGTGTGGAAAGCTGGAACGTTCGGCGTCGAATGATAACTCGACGAGCCTCAAACAAAATATTACAGTCGCTATTGTAATTTAACATGAATGACATACAGAGATAAATGAATATTTTTTTTTTTGAAAAACAAAGAGATAATAAATTCCTTCAAACAAAATCTGCAATGTCACAATAGATAAATTCTTTCTGAAAAGAAAAGGACTGTCTCATATGAAACTAATTATAGCGCCATGTGCACTTATTATATTTCTCTAAAAAGAAAGCAGCTAACAAAATGAAGTAATCACTCCTGCAGATCTGCTTGTTCCTGGAAGTACAACATATTCTGTTCTGCCACTGGTGGGTCTACTTCTTGATAGAAGTCTGCATCTGGTCATGCACAACCAGGATCGTCAGCAAAGCGATCCAATATTAAATAATAAAGAACAAAAAAAAATAATGAATAATAATATCTCAATGTCAGGAACAATCATGCAAATGAAGGACAAAAGGTTTTACGTATTTATACTTATCATTACTATTATTTTAATCGATATCTTTTAAATTTTTACAGTTAATGTCTTTTAGTTATGGTATTTGAAAATTCAAGAAAATATGAATATAACTGAGCTGAACGCATCCCCGTCTACCCCCGGGAAAACGGAACAGTAAGTTGATCGGAGCCTATCCCGATCCTCCCAAAAATGGAAAACAGTGGCGCAGTAAATTGATCGAGCCTATCCCGATCCTCGCACAAGTGGGAAACAGTGGCACAGTACAGTTATGTTAAGCCGTCTAATTCATATGAACCTAAATTTTTCCCAAATCCCCAGTGTATATCAGGTTCGGTATTAACTGTCAAATTTTAGTATCAATTGGTGATTTCAGAAATTTCAGTTCAGTATGTAGATTGGTGATAATAATTAAAGTTCATGGTACAGTAACAATAACAGTGACATTTGAGGAACAGTATAACATTACAGTGTTAATTATCTATCACCAATCATATACAGTAGCAGTCTGCATTTAAACAGTGTCTTATCTTACTTCATATCAGTGTTATCTTTCTTTTCCTTTCAATATATAATAAAAATTTGAATTAAGACTTATAACATAACTTTCTAGATTATATGCATATTTCAAAAAAATATAAACGTGTGGATTTTATTTAATCACTCTTAAAATAACATGTCTGTGGGTTCAGATAACAATAGTAGTTACATGTAAAAAGAAATCGGGGTAGTTCTAAATGCGCGCCACATAACACACAGTAGGGTGATTTACAACATAGGGAAAATAGTGCTCTCTAGGTCTGTGTGTATGCGCACTTAGTCATCACCGAAACCAAATGCAGCATTTCACTGGACTTAGGGTTGGTCTAAGTGCGCACACATGCTAAAGAGATTTACAAACCAAAGAGGTATCACAGTAAGATTGTCTTTTCTTGTTTATTCTCCTGTTTCTTCTTTAAATCAAACCAGCGACGTGCATTTGCATGTGCAGAAAGTGCCAAATCAACTTCTACCTGAAAACATACTATATGTCATCTTTAGTGGGATAAGATCTACTTCCTGCTTCAAGATATGTATCACGGAAAAGTACTAGAGGAATGGGCCTTTAGATGCAAAAGAGAATGAACACCTAGCTTAATTTTTGTGTGTGTGTGTGGGTGTATGTATATTACTTTGCATAAACAGCTATTTAAGAAGAAAGCTCTAGAGGAATCAAAGTTTGATCACTTGCGTGATTATCTTGTCTAATAAATAAAGTGCGTCATGTTAGGACTTTATTGAGCATAATACAAATGAATGATGATGGGCCTGCTAAAGTTGGAGTGGTTAAAAGGATGTAGAACCTACATTGTCCAAAAGGGGAAACCTGTAATGAACTCTGGGATCCAAACATTTTTAACTGCTTGTCCATTTCCACCTGTAAGATGCAGAACTAAACTTATCTTGAAATACCACCTAAATACTTGATTAGACAAGGGAACACATGCTATCTAAATACTTGATTAGATCAGGGACAACAACAGTATATATGCCATCAATACACAGTGCTTGAGAAATAGAGGGAGGAAAAAGGGTTTTAAACTGGGGCAAAATATCCAGTTAGTCTTACTAATTTATTAGCCAGTCACTCTGATCATTACGACAGTTGTTTCAGGTCTCTTTTATTTCTTATATACTTCTACTGCACCTTAAACAAATCTGAGAAATGAAAATCCCAAGTGTCTAGAGATTAAATATATATTTTCCACATAATTTCAAAAGGTCTCTTTTTCATATAAATGTTACATGAGGGATGAAGCTAAAGGCTGGCTGGAAACTACATGCATGTGAAGCATGCACATTCGAAAAAAACATGTGGACTATTTACATGAATATGAAACACATATATCAAGGCACAGAATTCAGGTAAAATGCATGTAAATTCAGGTAAAATACATGTGGACTATTTACCAGATTTCGATGCTTGATGTAGTACTAAAAGAGGCGTATCAGCATAGAAGTCAATAGAATTAACTTATTATTAATTTATTCTTTGTCAAATATACTTCGCCCAAAATAAAATAATATGAATGTTCTAATCAATCACGATTGTAAAATTCATAGATCTATTTTTTTACAAAATTCATAAACAAACTTTAACAAATATTAGAGGACTATTTTCGATTTAATATTTATGCATCTAAATAAAATAGGAACTATATAAAGAACAAGTATAGCATGTCAAGTGAGTTTAAAAACTCACTTTTAATTGAGTCGCCTCCCCCTTCCCTTTTCTTTTCTGACCTGTGTTCCTCTTCCTCTTCCCGTACGTCCTAAGATTTCCAGCGTTCCAGAAGAGAAGAGAGGTGAGAACGGATTTTTAGATCCTTATTTATCTTTAGGTTAGGATATAACCTATTTGGTTGAGATCCAACAAACGAATCTTTTCGGATGAGATTGATATCCCTCCAACTGTTTAGATTTCCCTCCAACAACCCCATTATATATTTTATATTTAAATTATTATTATTATTATTATTATTATTATTTTTTTGAAGTGAAATAAACACAATGAAAAGTGGCCGTTACATTCTACCCCCCTTAAGAAAAATTTCGTCCTCGAAATTTCTTTAAACTTAAATGATGGAGAGGGGTTATACCTTTATTCAAATAAATGTGGAAAACGCTCCCGAATATCTTCCTCTCGCTCCCAGGTTGCTTCCCGATTAGAATGTCGATTCCAAGATATCAACACAAGTGGAATTACTTCGTTCTTTAAAGTCTTCTCCATTCGGTCAAGTATGGAGACTGGTTCCTCTGGATAGGAGAGGTCTGGTCCAATCTCCAGTTCTGAATAGTCCATGATATGCTTTTCATCATGAACATATCATTTTAACTGCGAGACGTGGAAAATGTTATGTACTTGCTCCAGTGTAGACGGTAGTGCCAGGCGATAGGAGACTTTGCCTATCCGTTCCAAGATTTGGAAGGGTCCGATAAATCTTGGGCTTAACTTCCCACGATTGCCAAAGCGAATGACTCCACGTGTGGGCGACACCTTCAAGAAAACTGAGTCCCCAACATTTGACTGGCCGACCTCTTGGGCGCAGAAGATTGAATCCTCCTCTCCTTATTTATTACTTGCTCTACATCCTGAGCTGCATCAATAAGCTCAGCATAGGTCTCTATTCTGGAGGTTACTAAATATTTCTGGATATCTATCCTCAATCCCTGTTGGAAGCGATGAGCACGATCTGCCTCATTTGACACCATGTACGGCGCAAATCGACTCAGACGGACAAACTCTGATGCATACTCCTCTACTGTCATCCCGGCCTGCCTCAAGTTGATGAATTGGTGCTCCATTTCCCTCCTGGCTGTTCTCGGAAAGAACCTTGCAAGGAAGCTCGTTGTGAAAGTTTCCCACGAGATTGGTTGGGATAGTCTGCTCTCCTCTGTTTGCCACCAAGCCCTTGCAATATTCGTCAATTGGATTTTGACGACATTCACTTTGTCGGCTTCAGGAATCCGAGCGGCCCTTAATAAGTCTTCCATCTGCATGAGCCACTGTTCAGCCTCCAAGGCTCCTACTGTTCCTGAGAAAGTTGCTGGATGAAGACGTCTGAAATCCGATATCCCTCCTGGACGCTGGTCCCTCGGTTCCGCCACACGATCTAGGGTTGCCATCACTCCCGCTCGAAAGGCTTCGGCCTGTTGTTGTTGTGCGTCGACCATCTTACTAAGCAGTCCTAATATTTCGTTGGCTTCAGTGGTGTTCGAGATTGAGCCAGAATTTGCTCCATTCTTATTAGTTTGACGAGCCATTTTTTTGAGGAAACGGGATAATGTAAGTATTACTTAAATAAACGTAAATAGATATATTTAGAAAAATCATATTTATGTATATATAGATATATAGTCGTATTGAACCTTAAATAGTTTAGCGAAATTAAACTATTATATTTATTTATTTATTTATTTGCCGACTGTAATGATATTCAAGTTTGTTCAAATCACTTGAACAGACTTAAAGAAGCCTGAGCTCTGATACCACCTGTAACGCCCCACTTCCAGTAGTGTGGAAAGCTGGAACGTTCGGCGTCGAATGATAACTCGACGAGCCTCAAACAAAATATTACAGTCGCTATTGTAATTTAATATGAATGACATACAGAGATAAATGAATATTTTTTTTTGAAAAACAAAGAGATAATAAATTCCTTCAAACAAAATCTGCAATGTCACAATAGATAAATTCTTTCTGAAAAGAAAAGGACTGTCTCATATGAAACTAATTATAGCGCCATGTGCACTTATTATATTTCTCTAAAAAGAAAGCAGCTAACAAAAGGAAGTAATCACTCCTGCAGATCTGCTTGTTCCTGGAAGTACAACATATTCTGTTCTGCCACTGGTGGGTCTACTTCTTGATAGAAGTCTGCATCTGGTCATGCGCAACCAGGATCGTCAGCAAAGCGATCCAATATTAAATAATAAAGAACAACAAAAAAATAATGAATAATGATATCTAAATGTCAGGAACAATCATGCAAATGAATGACAGAAGGTTTTACGTATTTATACTTATCATTACTATTATTTTAATCGATATCTTTTAAATTTTTACAGTTAATGTCTTTTAGTTATGGTATTTGAAAATTCAAGAAAATATGAATATAGCTGAGCTGAACGCATCCCCGTCTACCCCCGGGAAAACGGAACAGTAAGTTGATCGGAGCCTATCCCGATCCTCCCAAAAATGGGAAACAGTGGCACAGTAAATTGATCGGAGCCTATCCCAATCCTCCCACAAGTGGGAAACAGTGGCACAGTACAGTTACGTTTAGCCGTCTAATTCATATGAACCTAAATTTTCCCCAAATCCCCAGTGTATATCAGGTTCGGTATTAACTGTCAAATTTTAGTATCAATTGGTGATTTCAGAAATTTCAGTTCAGTATGTAGATTGGTGATAATAATTAAAGTTCATGGTACAGTAACAATAACAGTGACATTTGAGGAACAGTATAACATTACAGTGTTAATTATCTATCACCAATCATATACAGTAGCAGTCTGCATTTAAACAGTGTCTTATCTTACTTCATATCAGTGTTATCTTTCTTTTCCTTTCAATATATAATAAAAATTTGAATTAAGACTTATAACATAACTTTCTGGATTATATGCATATTTCAAAAAAATATAAACGTGTGGATTTTATTTAATCACTCTTAAAATAATATGTCTGTGGGTTCAGATAACAATAGTAGTTACATGTAAAAAGAAATCGGGGTAGTTCTAAATGCGCGCCACATAACACACAGTAGGGTGATTTACAACATAGGGAAAATAGTGCTCTCTAGGTCTGTGTGTGTGCGCACTTAGTCATCACCGAAACCAAATGCAGCATTTCACTGGACTTAGGGTTGGTCTAAGTGCGCACACATGCTAAAGAGATTTACAAACCAAAGAGGTATCACAGTAAGATTGTCTTTTCTTGTTTATTCTCCTGTTTCTTCTTTAAATCAAACCAGCGACGTGCATTTGCATGTGCAGAAAGTGCCAAATCAACTTCTACCTGAAAACATACTATATGTCATCTTTAGTGGGATAAGATCTACTTCCTGCTTCAAGATATGTATCACGGAAAAGTACTAGAGGAATGGGCCTTTAGATGCAAAAGAGAATGAACACCTAGCTTAATTTTTGTGTGTGTGTGTGGGTGTATGTATATTACTTTGCATAAACAGCTATTTAAGAAGAAAGCTCTAGAGGAATCAAAGTTTGATCACTTGCGTGATTATCTTGCCTAATAAATAAAGTGCGTCATGTTAGGACTTTATTGAGCATAATACAAATGAATGATGATGGGCCTGCTAAAGTTGGAGTGGTTAAAAGGATGTAGAACCTACATTGTCCAAAAGGGGAAACCTGTAATGAACTCTGGGATCCAAACATTTTTAACTGCTTGTCCACTTCCACCTGTAAGATGCAGAACTAAACTTATCTTGAAATACCACCTAAATACTTGATTAGACAAGGGAACACATGCTATCTAAATACTTGATTAGATCAGGGACAACAACAGTATATATGCCATCAATACACAGTGCTTGAGAAATAGAGGGAGGAAAAAGGGTTTTAAACTGGGGCAAAATATCCAGTTAGTCTTACTAATTTATTAGCCAGTCACTCTGATCATTACAACAGTTGTTTCAGGTCTCTTTTATTTCTTATATACTTCTACTGCACCTTAAACAAATCTGAGAAATGAAAATCCCAAGTGTCTAGAGATTAAATAGATATTTTCCACATAATTTCAAAAGGTCTCTTTTTCATATAAATGTTACATGAGGGATGAAGCTAAAGGCTGGCTGGAAACTACATGCATGTGAAGCATGCACATTCGAAAAAAACATGTGGACTATTTACATGAATATGAAACACATATATCAAGGCACAGAATTCAGGTAAAATGCATGTAAAATTCAGGTAAAATACATGTGGACTATTTACCAGATTTCGATGCTTGATGTAGTACTAAAAGAGGCGTATCAGCATAGAAGTCAATAGAATTAACTTATTATTAATTTATTCTTTGTCAAATATACTTCGCCCAAAATAAAATAATATGAATGTTCTAATCAATCACAATTGTAAAATTCATAGATCTATTTTTTTACAAAATTCATAAACAAACTTTAACAAATATTAGAGGACTATTTTCGATTTAATATTTATGCATCTAAATAAAATAGGAACTATATAAAGAACAAGTATAGTATGTCAAGTGAGTTCAAAAACTCACTTTTAATTGAGTCGCCTCCCCCTTCCCTTTTCTTTTCTGACCTGCGTTCCTCTTCCTCTTTCCGTACGTCCTAAGATTTTCAGCGTTCCAGAAGAGAAGAGAGGTGAGAACGGATTTTTAGATCCTTATTTATCTTTAGGTTAGGATATAACCTATTTGGTTGAGATCCAACAAACGAATCTTTTCGGATGAGATTGATATCCCTCCAACTATTTAGATTTCCCTCCAACAACCCCATTATATATTTTATATTTAAATTATTATTATTATTATTATTATTATTATTATTATTATTATTTTGAAGTGAAATGAACACAATGAAAAGTGGCCGTTACACAGTGAGCACAGCCACCCAAACTCAACTTAAATGAGTCCCCCTTCTCGTTGTCTCTCCATATGCTGCTTCTATAATTAACTGTTTACCTTCTTCGAGTTCCATGTATGGAACAAAACCATATTATGGTAATTTTGTTCGTTTAGTTAATATATACTTAATATATACTGGCCTACAAGTGATATCAACAAGCATTATGTTTCTCTTCTTATCCTATCGACAAGCAGCTTCCACCATTTTGTTAGTGCCGCTTGCCACTGTTTTTGAAAGGTCTCAATACTTGGGTTATTCTTCATATGTGATCCATCACTGTCATAAGTTTTGTTGCTTGCAGCATTGGCGGATATTGGTAATAGCCTACATGTTCCTTTCTGTATCTTTATCACGATCATCTTTTGCACTAGCAGTTTTAATATCTTCATATATCCAAAATCTCTAGAAAGGGATAGACATCCTAAAAGAAGAAAATGCGAAAAGAATATGCCCAGAGAGTCCACAGCAAAAGGCTTGCAGCAATACTTTCGATCTCAAGCTTGGTCTTTTCTTGCTGCCATCAAAACCAAGTAACAACATCAGAAAAACTTACATACTTCAAATTTCTAAAAAATCACCCAATAAATCTTCCTTAATACTGCAAAAGCTCCTAAATATCATAATTCCTGTCGTAAAGTACAGTTTTAAGAATAGCATACCAAAAATGCATGCATGCATGCATATCTCTCTCGAGGAACAAGGCGCCAGGGGGACAGAGAAAGGCGGCTGCAAACAAATATTGGTACGCAACAAGAATTTTGGCTTTCACGCCATCAAGCAAACACAAGCTTATAGAAGATGTTAAGCCCAACCTGGTTTCAATGTTTCGATTGCTGGCTTGCAATCAATATCTTTGCCACTAACATTGGTACATGTAATTCTCACATTCAAAAAATTTAGAAGATATCTGAAATTAGAAATTGATTGAAGAAACGTGAGAAGATCAACCAGTTGAATCTAAGGCTTGGTCTTCTAGCTTGAAATGTGGAGAAAAGCCAGCTATAAGTCACTTGAAGAGAAAGGTTAGAACAAAACTCCACTAATTGAGGTGGGGTTACTTGGGCAATTCATACTTTTTCTCTATTGACTGCAGGATGATTTTAATGCATTGGATAATTGATGCTATCTTTTTTGAGGAGCAAGAGTGGGAGTCATGTGAGGTTCTTAGCCTATCAATTGTGAAAATTTCTCGGAACAAAGCAATAATAAATCTCAATATGATGATGTATCCAAGCATAAGGAAAAGGATTCAAAGACATGTATGTTTTTGCAATGACTAAGCTGGATATTACCCACTCTCTCCTGAACAGGAAGAACATTTCTCTCATCATGTAGGTGCCGGGCATATTTCAAACTTTGTGACTGTCTTTACGACATGCATATGACTTTACCCAACAGCCCCAGATTCATCTCCTCAAAGGCATATATCTTATTTTAGGTGCAAGTGAAGTATAGAGGACCGATAATATTAAAGAGCCATCAATGAGACATACGAAATGCAAAAATGTAGAACCCCCCGTGTTATGATGTTTCTCGCTTCATCAGACCATAAAACTACTAAACCAATCCCCTTCTGAAATGCCAAAACACACAACTGTACAGTAAAATCATCAATCCTGCAGAATGTTATAGTGCTCACCAAATGTCACCACAGCTATGTTGTGCATCCTTCGACCTCCATCTCTCCGCTACCTCCTTGGTTCAACGTAGGGAGTAGCTCATCGGGTCCCTGCTGGGTCACTGACATCACTGCTCCTGCCCAATATGAGATAAAATACGAAATTTATGGAGCTGTACCAACTCCTCTAAAGTATCTAGCTCCACTCGTTTCATATAATTGAGAATGTGGTTGTCATTGCTATATGCATTAATCAACATTGTCTCTCCTGATATTCTTTCTTGACAAAGGATCCAGAGAGCTTCCATATCCAACAGATAATCAGTACTACCACGCCGCCGGTAAAAATGACATCCCAGCAATCCTATTCTCAGGGTGATGCAGGATTCTCAAGACTCTCTTTAGATTCAGAGCCATGCATACTGCCAAGATAGTATTCTTTAAACAATAGGTGGAATATTAAGAGGAAATGTAATAGAGATTTGATTAGAATTTGGTATTATCTTGTTACATTAGGATTTGATTAGAGATTTGGATAGATTTGGTATTTTGTTAATTTAGAATTCTCTATATATATGGCTTGTAAAATCCTAATTTGAATATAGAGTGAAATATTATTTATTTTGAGAGCATGTGATTTGCTTTATCAAATCTTTTCTCGAGTGATTCGTGAGAGAGTGGGCGTGTGATTCGCCTGGACGTGAGGTCCAAAACCCTAATTTATCCTCTAAAACCCTAAGTTTTTCCCCAATTCCCCACCACAAACCCTAAATCGCTTCCGTCCGCTATCAAATTTGGTATCAGAGCTCAAGATCCACATTTTCAGGTATCAGAATTCAAATCCACCATCTCCATCTTATTATTCCATCGTTCTTTATTATTTTTTCTTTTTGTGTTTTAGATCTGAGAAGAAAAAAAAAAGAGAGAGAACAGAGCAGCAGAAAAAAAAAAATCAAGTGAAAAAAAAAAGTAGAAAGAAAAGAGAGAGAGAGAAAAAAAAAAGTAGAAAGAAAACAGAGAAAGAGAGAGGAGCGAAAGATCAACCGAAAAAAAAAAAAAAAAGAGGAGAAAACCCAACCTCCTCTTCTCCCACAGCAGCCCCGTCACCTCCTCATCAAACCCACCCAACTCAGCATCCATCCAAAAAAAAAAAAAATCTCCTGACCCTATCTTCTCCCTGTACCTCATCAGTAACCTGCTCTCCACCTCCCTCCGTTCTTCATCGTGATCTCCTCGCCGATCTCTACCTCCTCGGCGTCCTCGCCGATCTCCACCATCTTCAACAACCGCCGCCTCATCTTCGTCCCGCACCCATCTGTGCCCTCGTTGACCTCGCCGCCACCTTCGATCTTCTCCGTCGGCCCCAAAACCTCCACCACCACTCCTACCAACTCTCCATCGAACTCCACATCAAGACCGCCTCTTTGTCCTCCTCCGATCCGTCTCAGTCTTCACCGGTGGCATCACCAAAGCTTCGACGACGCACCAACCTTGCTGGGTCAACTCTCCGCAAGGGCGATCGACTCCGCTGCCACACCTCACAATAGGAGTTGGATCCTCTTCGAAGCACAGATCCAATCTGCAGCAACCCGACCCGATTTTGGGCTCAGTAAAATCAATAGCTACCTGACCCGTACTCTAGTGGATCCGCAACAGCCCAACAGACCCGTTAAGGGTTTAATACTGATTTTGAAGCCATTTGAACCTAATTCGCTACCAGTTCGGGCCAGATAATTTTGAGTTAATTCTTAAGCTGGTTTCTACTCCAGAGTCTGTGCAAAATTCCCAACAATCTGAGAAGGAAATTCATGCCTAAGTGTGATTTGCTCTACATCGAGATAACTTCTAATCACACTGTCGATTCAGTCAGTAATATTTTGCACCTCATTCTTGTTATTTGCATAGACTTGGAAAATTTATTGTTACTTATAATTTGCCACGAGATTTATTTGTGTGTTACATTATATTGCATAAATAGGAATTGCATTTCCTCCCATATAGCAACTTTCGGACATTAGAATATCTTATTTGATCATATGTCACGCATTTAGTTTGTATCTAGGATTTTGCATATTCATCTGTGTGATTTATTGCAACTACATATAGATAATTATTGCATGCTTCGTAGTGGCAAAATTTTTAGAGAAGTCATGGATCTTACTGAGGTTTTAAATAAATTAAATGAAATAATAGATACTAATAAAAAACTTCAAACTAGTTTAGATAATTTAGAAACACAAGTTAATGAACAAAAACCTGCTGAAAATAATCAGAGGAATGAAAATAGACAAGGAAGATATCATAATATTAGAAGAAATAATAATTTTGAGGATGAACATCCACACGATGATATCACACGTAAAATTAAAGTAGATGTTTCCTCTTTTGATGGCACTTATGACCCGCAACGTTTTTGTGATTGGTTAGCAGATATGGACCTTCTTTTTGAATGGTATGGGATGTCTGAAGCCCGAAGAGTCCGTTTTGCTAAATTAAAATTATAAGGGTCAGCTAAAATCTATTGAATGTCAGTTGAGAGACGGTTAGCAAGAGAGCGACAAGAACCAATTGAAATATGGTTTGAAATGAAAGAAGAATTTAGAAAGAAATATCTTCCTCCAACTTTTAAGGATCGCCTTCTTGACCAGCTGTCTAATCTAAAGCAGGGAAACATGAGTGTCACTGAATATATGCACAAATTCGATGAGCTCTTAGTGCGATGTGATATTCAAAAAGACAGTCGTTTAACTCTTTCACGATTTCGCACTGGACTTAAACCCGAACTCAAACGAGAAGTGCTTACACACTCTTTAGATTCTATTGAGAATGCATTTCAGTGCGCTCTTAACTATGAGACATATTTGCGCACACCCTTTGATAAAAAGTCAACTTTCAAAACTGCGGAGTATCCTAAGCGACAATATGACACTAATACTACAAATACTAATACTGTCCCTAAATATACAAAAGGTAAATCAGTCGCTAGTGAGTCATCAAAACCAGCCACAAAACATGTCCTACAAGAAATTTGTTAATAAATGAGGTTCATAATACAGATGATAGTGAGACTGAAGAAATTTACGAACCGCAAGGAAATTTTAGTGATGTTGAAGATAACTTACTAAATACACCTTTACACGTTGTTAGGTGTTTGCATTCTGTATCAAGAAATGAGGATTGACGTAGATCTAATGTGTTTCACACATATATCACACACATCAGTAAGAGTTATAAAGTCATGATAGATGGAGGTAGTTGTGTAAATATAATTTCTAAATCGGTTGTTGACAAGATGGGCCTCAAAGCTGAATCACACCCTCAACCGTATAATGTAACTTGGATTGATAAGAGTTGTCATGCTATTATTCAGCGTTATCTTGTGCCTATTCAATTTTCAAGTTATAGTGATCATATTTGGTGTGATGTTTTACACATGGATGCTGCACATATTTTACTCGGTAGACCTTGATTATTTGACCTACATGTTAAGAATTATGGAAAGTTCAACACCTATGCATTTGTGTGTAATGGAAAGAAAATTGTGTTGACTCCTTCTCCACCCAAGAGTCCATCTAAAAATAAGAAAAATGGGTTAATACTACTAACTCAAGATAATAAATTGCTCTATTTTGTGCATAAGTCGAGATCCATATCTCTTGACAAGTCTTATCCACCTATAAATTCACTTGCACCACTTTTGCATTGTTTGTGTGTGAATCTCCATAGGCAACTTATTTTTAGCAATGATATTTATAAGTTTATTGCAGATAAACTTGATAGAGTGCAGGTATTTCTAACTGGATCCGTACTGATTAGGGTTCCACCTACGAGATTCCCTTTTGGAAATGTAGAGCCTTTTCACACCCAATGTACGAACTCTTTCAGGTTTTTGCGGGAGTTTGTTATGCTTCTTTTGGAGTCGAATATTCCACCAGCCCCTGATATTCGCTCGATCGTGATTGTTTCACGTGTACCTCGGTGCTCTACTCTAGAAGATCATCGAGCTTCTGCTTTATGCCCGACATCTTCACAGTATCGGATTTTCAGCTCGCTCCACTTCATCCACATCCACAAGTTCCACCGCCATGGAAAAGCACGAAAGTTGATATTTGGTTCCAGATGTGTCTGATTTACACATATTTGGTATGGTGGAAAGGTTTTCCGGATATCGGGACGCTTGTTCGCTTTTCTCCGATGCGCTTGATCTTCTTCAAGTTGCCATTCACCGGTGGTGAGTGTTTCCAAGCGGGGGAGAATTGATAGAGATTTGATTAGGATTTGATTAGAATTTGGTATTATCTTGTTACATTAGGATTTGATTAGATTTGATTAGAAATTTGAATAGATTTGGTATTTTGCTACTTTAGAATTCTCTATATATATGACTTGTAAAACCCTAATTTGAATATAGAGTGAAATATTATTTCTTTTGAGAGTATGTGATTTGCTTTATCAAATCTTTCTTCGAGTGATTCGTGAGAGAGTAGGCGTGTGATTCGCCTCGACGTGAGGTTCAAAACCCTAATTTATCCTCCAAAACCCTAAGTTCTTCTCCAATTCCCCACCACAAACCCTAAATCGCTTCCGTCCGGCATCAGAATGCCAAGTTCTTGTTGAAGATAACTAAACCACATAAGTTTTGCATCATAACAGCTAATGCCCGATATCTGGCTTCTGTACTATTGTGAGAATTAACAAGTTTACATTATGATACTACTTGATCCCAGAAAATCAAAACAGTCAGATGTGAAACATCGATCAACTGAACCACCTTCCCAATCTGCACTTGACGACTAAATTCTTCATCCCTCAATTGAATACAAATAACAGGGACTAAGCACAATCCTCGCAACATCAGAGAAACATTCAACTCCCAAAGAAAGAATATAAACAATAATCATGGTTCCTTCAAACTCATGCATGAAAATCTTGAGAATCCCACAACACGCTTAAGTAGTCTCGGTTGTAGAAGAAGGCAATACATCATCTTCCTTCTTCTCAGCTGTAGTCGCATGGACATGGCCCTTCTCCTCGACAACTTTCGTTTTCTGTTCAACACCACCAGTATGAGAACCCACTGCCGCTTCCTTCACGCTCTCAACCTCCACTGGCTTCTCTTCGGTAACAGGGGCTTCGGAAGTTGGTATTAAAGAAGGAACAGAAGTTTCCTCATGGATGGGAGCTGAGACTACTTCCTTCACCACGCTCTCAACCTCAGCTGGCTCCTCTTCAGCTACAGGGGCTTCAGAAATTGCAATTGAAGGAGGAACTGAAGTTTCTTCATGGGTGGGAGCTGAGACCTCCTTAGGTTCAACAGTTTTAGCAATTTCAGCATCGCAGGTAGGATGCACTTGTGCCTTGGTCTGTTCCTCTTCTTCCCCTCTGGTCTCCACCTGTGCTGTAGTGATGGTTTCTTTCACCGAAACCTCCTCGTCATTTTCAGATGCTCCTCTTCTCTTCTCACTCTGCAAAGTAAGCAAGCATTAAATTAATTAGTGATCAATCAAAAGTAAGAAAAATAAAAGATGTTCAAGCGAGAAAAGGAAGCAGAAACTGGTGTTGAAAAATCAGAGTTCTTCATTGTATAACAAATCCTCAAAAGAGATTTTTGTTATACCACGAAGAGAAATGTGATGTACTCATGTTAGTCCTGTTTTGAGAATGGGGGGAAAATGTTGTGCAGGAAAAAGAAAACTTGATTATGTGGGAAGAGAAACACGGTGTAATCATTTTCCCAACATCAAAAAAAGTTATTAGTTTCACATTGCTTGTGTTTATTGAAATAAGAAACTGGAAATATAAAAACTTTTCCTGAATTGCCTTATGGAAACACTGACGAAGAGGTCTATAACTAAACAATGACGTTCTTACGTATATCTAATTCAATTCAGCATGTGTTTTACTTGTTACGGGGAAGGTTACAAGATCAAAAAGATCTCCCTAGAAGTTAAGATAAACAATCATACAGGCTATGCATTTTTGTTATTCTATCCAAGTGTTTAGAATGGGGGGGGGGCAAAAGCCGCAGGTATCATGTGGGTCCAGTCTGAGTTTTGCATGATTCAAAGGCTCAGGAGATGGTGAAGATGTCCTCTCATGCTTCCTCTGATCTATTGCTTCCAACTTGGATAAATCAACTTAGTTTGGACAAAGGCAGTGCACTTTCTCATATTTCCTCATGTAGCATCTATGGTCGGGGGACATGGCTCGCGTGTCTGCTTTACTCAACAACATAAACTTAGATTTTTGTGTCTATATATGAGAGCAGCCACAGAAAGATAGACAAACGCGTGTTGCATCTTATTGTCCATACTTTTTTCCCCTCTATCTAGGCAAAAGTGATAAAATTCCATCTTGTTTCATTAATAAGCTTAGCTCATTGTGTTTAGATTAAGACATGGTAATTAAATTATGCGTTACAAATAAAAACATCTAACAATCTGTATAACTCACGTAAATCATAAGAAGCAAGCTACCACAATCTACATAAGGATCTTCACTGCAAAGAGATGTCCCTGGATCAAAGTTTGATGCTTGACAAAGCTAAATTAGAGGTAAACTACCTCCAAAAATTGCAATTTTCTCTTCTCAAGCCAAATTTTGACCCTAATTAGAGGTAAAATTACCTCCACAAATTACAATTTTCTTTTCTCAAGCCAAATTTTGACATAATTAGACTCTAATTAGAGGAAAATTACCTCCAAATATTGTAATTTTCTTTTGTCAAGCCAAACTTTGACATAATTCGTCTCTAACTAGAGGTATATTACCTCCAAAATTGCAATTTTATTTTCTCAACCAAACTTTTACATAATTAGACTTTAATTAGAGGTCAATTACATCCAAAAATTGCAATTTTCTTTTCTCAACCAAACTTTGACATAATTATACTCTAATTTTCCACATAACTATACCATAAAAAGATTTTAACTTTAGTACGACATCTCCACATTTAAGTGGAAATTTGTGCCCAAAAAACAAATTTTTAAGTGTAAATTGCTCAAGCACGCCACACGTTCGATGAAATGCCTCAACCCAACACAACACAAATAACACAAAAATTTGAACTTTCTCCCTATTTAGCTAACAGGGAATCTTTCTTTTAACGAACGCTAGCATAAAGACCGACCCCATATCAAATAAATCCCAAAGATCGAGGCTTTTTACCTCTCTAAACAAGTTGCTGAGAGAAGTGCGCTTGTTCTCGTCCTCCTTCTCCTCAAGCTTGACATCGGCGGAGACCTCCTCGGGGGCGGCCTCCTTCTCTTCGGCAGGGAGAGGGAGAGGAGCTTCTCCTTCCTCCTTCGAGTCTCTGGGCTTCGTCGCACAAGCTCCCATCTTTTTTTGTTTAGAGAGAGAAAATGGGAGGAGAGATAAAGAATTAGAGAGAGGGAAGAGAGAGAGAGAGGGGATGAATGAATTGAAAGGGACAGCGAGAAGTGAGGGGTAGATTTTATAATAATGGCGATGGTTTTCTGGGATTTGGCTCCCGACAATTGTTCTGAATCGGAGGAAGCAGAGGGGTGGAGATGTAATTTATGGGAAGCTTGGGGGGAGATTCGAGAAGACAGGGTGGAATCTGCTAATCACAGGCTGGACATGCCAATTTTAGAGGAAGGGATTATTCCTGAATCTTTGCATGTCAGCCCCTGTTTTTTTTATTATTACATGGAAGAGCGGTTTGGTAAGTGCTTTTCGTCATACCAATCTCCATTGTGTTTGGGAGTTTCTAAAGGAGCAAACAAATTTTACTAGTGAGCCCACTTCTCACTCTCAGACCGGGCTCATTAGGAAAAAATGGTGACCTGAGCACACCATTTTTCCTGGTGAGCTCCACAAGAACGAACCAAAAAATGGGCTCACTGGAAAAGTCCTGTGCTCCTTTAGAAACTCCCCTCTCATGGCCAAGGGGTAGATGTTGGCGCCGCGGATCCAGGAGAGTGTGGGGACCACGTTGTCCCCGTTCGGGGGACCACCGTGAGTGGACACCATAAAAGTGGGACCCACTCTCGACTTATTAATCAGAATGCTAACTGGGATCATTATGCTAACTAATAAGTTAACGATATAAGTATTATTTTTTCTTAGAACCACTAATCATTCAGTGTCGTGTGAGTCACTCTTTATTTATGACAACTAATGTGTTGTTATAATGACTTCAATAGACAATAATTTGTCATTATTATGGGGGGCCATATTAACTTTACGCGATAGAGACCACGGGATGGGATAGGATTAAACCAACATTGCATTAACACTTAATTTTTACGATTTCAACTTGAAACAAAAAGAAGAAGAAATAAAAAACTACTAGATAGGAGCTTATGGAATATAATATTCCAGAAGCAAAACAAAACAATTAGTGCAGTCTAGTCAAACGAATTTGATACAAAATAATTTATCAAAATTAAGGGTTCGTACAAACTTTTTATTTTACTTAAACTCGAAGTGATAGAGATGAAGCATTGTTTGCTAACTTATAAAATAGGATTAAACTAACAGAAAAAAGAAAAGGAGGTATCCGATTTTTTTCTCTTATAAAAAATTAGAAAGTGATAATACTATTAGTGACAAAACTCATCGGGAATTCAATCTTTATTTAGTTAGCATGCGTAATTATATACTTTTTTTTTCATTATTTTTTATTTCTTTTTTACTATAATGATGAGTTCTCACTTTCCAATTTGTGAATGACAAAAGGCACGTATCCCTTGTTTACTTTTAAAAATTAAGATAGCATGATCAGTCGCTGAAGAGGATCATCATCAGATCAAGCTCAAAGTTGCAGAAACTAATCAGGAAATGGTGGGATCTCATGAAAACAAAGCCTTGCATCTTTCTTCACCTGATATATAACATTCCTACTTCTGCTGAAATATATGCAATTGAATAGAAAGAGGATTAAAGAGCATGCTTTGATGCTTGAAGAAATATGGTTTTGTACTTACAGAGATGTTTTCTAGTTTGATTGCCGATGATCATGATTATGAGTAACCAGAGCCCAAATATTCTGCTCTCTATCCTTGCTGGTTCAAATGTAACACTTAGCGTTCGGATACTCCCTCAGAGTTGCTGTTAGACGCCGTTATAGAAAGATAGTGTTATAGTTGCTCGTATCAATGACTTGTTACAGTTTTCAGGCATTAAGGCCCTTCACAGGTCAGTTCATCAACATATCTGCACCTAAGAAACGTGCAGATTATGTTCATCTTGATTACTTGTCGTATATACTCTTAATTTTGCCATCCTGTATTTGCTGCACTCTCAACTATTTATGATCAATTGTGTTTCCACTATAATTTAGTTTTAACAAGGCAAAGTTCACGAGGCTTTATTTTGGTTTTCATTTGTTTGCTATTGTGAACAAAGTAAATAAATAGAGGATTTATGGAAACCTGCTGTAATTCAAGTATATAGGTCTCTAATTCAGCATTCTTGGCATTAAATCATCGAGCAGTTAAGCATCCAAGAATAGTCATAAACATATCATACAAAATGCTATTCCAGAACAAGGAATGCTGGGATGAGAAATAATGCAAAAAATGATGACAAATTAACCATCTGCCGATGAACAGAAAAGAATAAAGAAATGAAATCAAGCTCTCACAAGAAATAAAAATACAACGATACATTTACCTTCTACCAATGCAGAAGGAAGCAAATTGTAACTCAGCCATGTCGATCATGTCAGAAATAGAGATTTGAGATATGATGGCAAGCATTGTTTTTGAAATATAAACAGAAGCAATATACATGGTATATAAGTTATTCAAGAATATTTTTCTTCTAAAACGAAACTAAGACTAAGCTCCAACTCCTTGCGCTTAGATTCCATTCTCATCCGCTGGTTCTCAAGCTTCATCCTTTTGTTATTCATCTTATCCAATTCTGTGCCTTTCTACTTCCGGAACTGCAGCCAATTGAAAAGCTGCTTTTTTAGTTGCAGCATCTCTGCTTGAATATGCAAACTCTGCTCTGTGAGCTGAAGTTTGCTAGAGATTATGTACTGTTTCTGTGCCAAATGAGCATTTGATCCGTCTGGGAGTTCATATCGACTGGATCGCCTTCTGTCTGGGACTTCGCATGGCAATTCTTAGAACCCAGACAGTTTGAGGAGCCTCCATCTTCATGGTCTGTCTCTTTCCTCAACAGTTTAGCAAAGAACGAACTGAAAACGTCAGGACGCAAAGCAATAGTCTCTTCAGCATCCTCATCCGCATCACGATCATCATGCACTCCCCTCGTTGGATCATGGTCATCTCTGCCTTGTTGGATCAGCTGGTAAATTCAACCCGTTCCCATTGTGATCTGAACACGATCTCCTCATAAAACAGGTGCTTTGAGCTCAAGATCTTCCTCACATCCTCCTTCGCCTTCTCGAGTAGGTGATTCATCGTGTCCAAGAGCAATGAATTATCCACGAGACCATGCAAGAATATCCGTAAGCCTTCTATATCTCTTGTTGAGATCATTATATTTATCTTCTCACTACTGCTGAGTGCTGAGAGGATGCATAGCAACCCCTCTCGGCCAACACTTTAGATACGGACCTCCACTTGCCTTTCTTCTGCAACACTGCAAACTTCCTCCGTCCACCACTATGGCAATCGGCCATGGCATCTTCGCCCAGATAAGACACCGAGTTCTGCAGGTCTAGCATCCCATATGAACCACCCTGAATCGTACTCCCCGCCAGCAAATTCCCCTCCATTTCCCCCTTGAACTTCAACTCAATATCAGATGTCTAATGATGCAAAGATCCCAACTTTTTGAGAGCACAAGCCCTACTAATAAAACCCACTTGATATTCCAACAAAAGATCAAATCTTGAGTGAAATAACGAGATCAGAGTCTCTATCCTCAGCAATTGTAATCAGACACCTTCAAAGTTTTCACCTTTTTTAAGCTCGAGTACTAGAACCAAAAAATTATCGACTAATGAGCTCAGAAATGCAATTATGCACCAACTTTTTTTTATTTAATTTTTTCACTGTCGATCAGATCAGACTAGTTTCGAATGGAATCACAAGACGACTTATCTGTGATCGTGCTGGTGGTGTGAGAGATTGAAATATAGGGCATTTGTGGGAGAGAAGTTAGGGTTTTAGGGCGCCGGCCGGCGACATTTCGGCGGGAGAAATGGCCAAAGAATCGCGGAGATCGTCGTCATCATCAAAGAAATTTAGTGGGAGATGTTAACAACGACAGAGAGAGAGAGAGAGAGAGAGAGAGTTGACTTGATTTGATTTTCGTTTTAAGGTGACGAGTTGCAGAAAATTTTTCCCTAATAGTTATAAAAATGGGATATAAGGGAACTTAATAGAAAATTCTCAATCAACAGTAGGATAAAAAAAAGGAAAAAAAATTCTCTCCAGAGTAAAAACAAGATTTATAGACTTTTCCCATAAAAAAAAATATTATAGAATTGTGACCATTTTAAGTTGAAGTTAAATATCCAACTATGCAAATAAAACAAAACTAAGGGGCTAAATGTTAAAATACATCGACTTTTACAAAGGGAGTTTCCAAATGAGCACACTATGTCTTTGGTGAGTCCATTTATGAACGGTCCGGACTGAAAGTGTCATCTGAAAATTCGGATAAAAAATACACTATTTGGTGGGCTCATAAATCTGGTGTGCACCTTTGGAAAGTTTTAGCTCCATAGAAGCACACCATTTTTCTTGTGAACCCACTTTTTAAAGAAAAATGAATTATAGTGGGCTCACTAGTAAAAGTGGTGTGCTGCTTCTGAAACTCCTTTGGACCACTTTGAATCCTATTTTATGATATATTTTTTTTCTTTTTTTTAGCCTTAATAAAAAAGAAGAGAAATATTGAAATCGAATTAGGGTTTTAGAGCGAGCTCGAGAGAGGGGGCAATGGCGACAACCAACGAAGAGGAGAGCGCCGTGAAGGAGCCTCTCGATCTCATCAGGCTTAGCCTCGACGAGCGCATCTACGTCAAGCTCCGATCCGATCGCGAGCTCCGTGGAAAACTTCATGTAAGCCCCCCCCCCCCTTTTTTTTTTTAGGGTTTTAAGGTTAGATATCTCTTAAATTAAAGAATTTTTTCTTTTGTTTTTGTTTTTGTACTTGCTCCTCTTTGCTTTACTTGACGAATGGGACGGCGGAAGAAGCAATTTAGGGTTTAGGATGGCTAATTTGTTCTGTTTAAAAATTTGATTGCAAAAGTTAGGGTATCAATTCGGAGTGGGGATGGGAAAAAATTGTTCAAATTCGAATTTTTATTATTGATGTTTCAGTGAATTTTTAGACTGTAACTTAATAAAATTTCAAGTTGTTAATAGTTTAGTGGGTTTTGAGGACAATCTGGGAAAATTGGACAGCTTTGGTTTTGTACCTTGAGTAATGAATACTAAATAGTGAGGATGTAGAGCGGATACAATATAGAGAAATGCAATCAAATACAAACAACTAGAGATATTCTCACATGTTGAACTCTATGTCCAAATGGTTCGGACTTTGAATTGTATATGGATGCCGCTTGAATGTTATCGAATGTGATTAGTAAATTGGAAAGTAAAAGAGTTCAACTTTCAATTTTGGAACCTCAATTTTGGAACCGTGAACTTGGATTATAAAGTGAGATCAATCATTTCATTAGTCTGTAGTATATATTACAAATTGATTTTATTTACGTGCTTTAGGGCATTTTCATGTATACTTGGTGATTCGAATATCTCTTTGGCTATTCTGGATAGTCAGCGCATGCAGATGTTGGTTATCTATATTTGTGAAAGTATGAATGTGGAACTGGATTGGTATCGGTTTATCTGGATCCATTGATGCCCCGGCCCTATTTAGGTTGTTTGTAATACCTCCTGGTGGATAAGTGGATTATAGGTTTATAAAAACAGTGGCTTTTTGACATGGCTTACTCGTGAGATGCTTGTGACAGTGGTTTGAGTACATGTCTATCATCTCAGGTCAAATTTAAGAATGATTATATTCTAGATAGAGTTAGGGCCTTCGAGGTAGCTTCTGCCTGCTTGGGGAATCACCCTAAGAATAGAGGTTTTTGGTGTTCCGTGGTCGCTTCCTATTTATTTTCCTTTACCTTTTTGTTTTGGCGGCTTTCTTTGAACAACCTTCAAGTCATGTTTGGGCTAGGAAATGGGTGTAGAATTGGGATGAGAGGAAGATTTTCTGCATCTAACTGCATCTTTTGGTGGCTTACTGTTTCTATACAGGTTCAGTTGATCTAAAGTCTGTTCTAAAGCTCTTTGATGTTTTATCCTATGTTACCAAGATTTGGACTTTAAAAAGAGAGTATTCTACCAATTGAAATTTGTTTACTTTGCTGTCTGTTTTCCCCCCCTTGCCAACTCAAGTTTGCTTTCTTGAGTAGATGTGCTTTCTGTTTGTGAAAAATTCGGAGTATTATTTTGGTTTGCTCACATTACTGTGACCATCACAAAGTCTGGTATATGTTGGTTACTATTTTCTTACAATGTTCTTGGTATGACTGTATACCATATGGCATCTGGAATCTTGTTCTTTTTTACATCAGTACTTTTCAAGTACTTAATTTTCCTCTTCTACTTTCAGGCTTACGATCAACATTTAAATATGATACTTGGAGATGTAGAAGAAATTATCACCACTGTAGAGATTGATGACGAGACATATGAAGAGATAGTTCGAGTAAGCTAGCTTTTATTCAGTATCTTATGTTTTACAATATATTTTGAATTTTTTGAAGCTTGTCATGGTGATATAAGCAGTAGATATAAGTATATACTAGTGATTCAAACTGCATTTTATTAATGCATCGGAGCAGGCTCTGATATGTAATTCCCTGAAGATTCAGTGTATCTTCTACGTATTGATTTTTGTTTTGCGTTGTTATGTATCCTAAGTTCTACTTTTGCTTCCCTTCCTTCATAAATCAGATTCTACGAAACAAATTTTATCTAATATCTATTATAAATTACTTTGTCAAACTGGTCTTAGTGCTTCCTTTTTGTTCCTTTTTCTATCAATAACTTGAAGAAAAAGTTTGGCTGTTATGCATGACGATTCAAATGACCAGATACTCTCAGCTGCTTCAAAAGGTACTCTTAACAAAATATGCTATGAAATCTCAAAAAAAAAAAAAAAAAGATATGAACAAGAGATAATAAATAATCCCAAGTGTAGATTTTCCTTAAATAAAGCCAATGTTTATTTACTTTTTGTTTTTTTCCACTAAAATATGCTCTTAAAGAAAACCAATGATTTAAAATATGCTCTTTAAGAAAGTCAATGTTTTATGGTCAAACACCCTCTAATGTGACTGCAACTTACTCTTGTATAAAACACCTCTTGATTGGAGGTTGCAACATCTTTTGTCAAATACTAGAAAAGGAAATCAGGTTTGTTTTGAAGATTGATTTACATGTTGAGTAAACTTAATATACAACTGTTAGCAAGTGGATGCAAACTTCTAGGATGATCAGGTTAGCACTTTAATATTATAGGCTTTCTTTTTTGGGGTTAAATTTGTGATAGCATCGCATAATAAAGCGAGTTTATGATAGTTTACCCCAAAGTTATGAAATTACAGTTTTCTTTCAAATAATTTACTGTAGTTAAATTTAGAAAATTTGGCTAATGGCTTGGTCTATTTTTCAGGGTTCTCACCAACATTTAGTCCATAATAACCAGGTCCCATGTAGGTCTTCACAATTGCTTCCCCGAGTATTTCCAGAAATTACCCTTACCACATATTTGTATATGCATTCATGACTCCAGTCTCCTCTAGCTTTAGTGTCGGATCTTCTTGAACTTCATTTGGTTCGAGTTTTTTTTTATATAAATCGAACTTGTGTACATATACTAATGTTCCTCTTCAAAATTTTTCTTTTTAATGCTCGATCTCCGTTATTTTGTTTTTTTTCCTTGAAAACAATTGGCTTCAAAACACATTATTGTTTGATAAAAAAAAATTTCCTATATTTTTAAGAAAGGCTAACCTAGGACCTCCATAATGCGACCCTCCCTCTTTACCAATTGAGCCATGCTCAGCGGCTGTTTGCTCATAAATTGAATGTAGTTGTTTGTTATCATCAAACATGACTGACGAGACACGAGACTAGTTTTTTCTAGTTAAGCTTTGCGGCCAACTATCCTTATTAAAGCTTGGGGGCCAACTGTCCTTATTTTGAATATGTGAAATGGCTCATATTGCCTGGCACGTGTACACCTTTCTAGAAATACAATCCTGTGAATCTTCATTTATCGTAGTTTGAAGCTTTTTCTGCCGGCCTATTTTTAAGCTGCTAATTCTTTACATTGCTGCTCTATAATTCTTTGTCCAATTAATCAGTTTTTTTTTTTTTAATAAATAAAGTCTATCGAACTCTGGGATGAATATTTTGATTGGTTCCCTTCATGATCAAGATGGTCAATTGGAAGTTTCATTTTAACAGTTTTACTCTGTATTCTCCCACCATCTAAGAGTGTCTACCAAAAGAAGTATCTGTTTAAGTGCCTGCAGATAGCAACAGAATGATTTAAGCTATTGATGTTTCAGTATTAAAGTTGATTGATCGTATCCTAGAAATCAAACCAAAACAGCTCTGCTCCTGAGGTCTGGTTCAGTTGGCAAGGGATTGGGGGTTTTTTTTTCCTTTCCCCTTCTTTCGCTCTGTTTTTCTTATCCCTTTTTTTTTCTTTTTTTGACGGGCCAGCACCCTGGGGTGGGATGGGTTTTGGGGGATGGGGGGATTGGTCTTGTCCTACTCTCTGGTCCTGGCTGTGCGCTTCTTTTAAACAATGTCGGTAGCTCTGGACCAACTGTGCAGCAGAAGATTTTTTATCATGGAATGCTGCCTCCATGATTATTAGGATTTAGGCTGAAAACAGGGCATTTGTCACTTAATTTTAATCCATTGAAACTTGCACTGAAAATTAGAAATCTGATATCAGTATGTGAAGAACCCAGTTACGAACCCCTGGGGGGTCTTTATTGAACATGAGAATCAACATTTATGAGATTTTTTTATTCGTTTATGACAGAAGAAACAACATCTATTTACAGTAAGACATACCATAAAATTTTGAGTGTGCAATAACTAAGTAATAGTAGCCTACCCCAAATACTTGGGATAAAAGGCTTAGTTGTTGTTGTGAATAACTAAGCAATAGTACATCATGAAAATTTTAAGAACTAGACAATGAAGCTTGTTTGAAATCCCCTGTTTTCTAGCTAAAGGGTTACTGTTAGAAAGATGGAACTACTTCTCATGTAAGTCTGAGTCCTCTTGGACCTTTTCTCTGTTGGAGTGAGTGAATGTATTATCAACCATAATCTTTTCAAACTTAATAGTAGTTTTATCTACAAAAAGGCATCAAAGTCGCACAAATGCATATTGATTATGTTTAGAGGCCATCTTAGTTGAATTTTCTGAACTTGAAGATCAGGTGGTTGATATTATGCTGTGTTCAACAGAGCACTGAAGCCAACAGCTGAAGGGGCTAGCAACCTACTGACTGTTACCATTTAGTGACTACCATTACATGGAGTGCCCTATGACTTTTTCTTGGTATATCTAGACAGTGTTAATTGAGAAAATGTATTATCTTTTTAGATCAATAAAGCATATATACATCTTATCTTTATATCAGAAACTTTTTTCATTTAACTACTGGAGAAATCTGTTTTGTATGAACTGTAGAAATTATCTCTGATTCTTTTTTTATTCTTTTTTCCCAGACAACCAGGCGAACCGTCCCCTTTCTTTTTGTTAGAGGAGATGGTGTTATCCTGGTTTCTCCACCTCTCAGAACAGCATGACAATATGTTGAAGCAGTAGGAAATGGTCGTAGCTGACTGGTACTAGAATCTATCTTGTACTGAATAGTTACTTACTGTTGCTATTTCAAACAAATTTGAGAATTATTTTTTTGTGCAAGTTCATGTCTGTGATTGTAGCCTCTTTGATGAATTCAAATGTCTCCCTTTAAGCTTTATATTTGAAAGGATCGGTATTGTTTTGTTTCTTGATATGATTGATGAACATGTGAGACCAACTTATATTTTATCTACTTATAATTTGTTCGCTTAAATTTTGATATTTTCACCCTTTTAGATTCGGTGGTTAAAGGGTTAGTAAAGTTCTTATGGCTGTCCATCTGCTGTAAATTTGACAATCAAAGGGTTGGCTTTCTAGCTTGCTTTGAGCTGTTTGTGTTGTACTTATTGTTCTAGTTCTTCCCCTCCTGTGCAGTTGGTCACAGTGCATAGGTTTTTATGGGAAAGCGAAAGCAAATCTTTGAAATTCCTTCTAATTATACTTCAAATTTTACTTAAAATTCTCAATCATTTCATTCAATCATTCATATTTGTGTATAGACAATTTCATTTTTAATGAGATATATCAATTAGTTACAATAAATCTATAATTCAATGAGTTTATTTCTACACTATCCTCCGAAAATGGGCGGATAATCGGCTCTTCAATCTTCTGCAACAATCGATCAAATTCACTGACCATTTTGCTGCATTGTAGCGTATGGCATTACCTGATCTGGTTAGTTGTACAGCTCGATGTCAACCCTCTGCAACAGCATTTAAACTTTTCCATTTGCCATGTTTAGTTAAGATAACTAGATATACTGATAATTTTCTTTCTTTGTTATAACTACAGAAGGCATGAAATTTTCTCACTGTTTTTTATGTGATTTTATATGATGCCTCTGTTGAGCATTTTCGAACCCCTTACATCGAACCTGATCACATCGAAAGTTCAAGATAACAAGGAAGCTTGATGAAGCTGCAAGCAAATGATTAACAAATACTTCTACAGGATTGCGAAGCATGGTTCTACGGGATTTTGAAAATATATCAATTATTATCCAACCTGAAGTTTGAGAATGAGTTAGTACCTTATCCTATGGTTTAGTGTGGGATTCTGGCCTCCAGCAGCTCCAATATCTCGGACTTCTTGCAGATGTGGCCGTAAATATTACATAATTCCTTTCCTTAGTCTAACCTTGCACTTCTTCCCAAGGAGCTGCTTTGATCACCACTTTGTTCAGTGTTTGTGGTTGCCACTTGCACCACTGATTCACCGAATAACAAATAAATTTGCCTTGCCTTGCTCGGATGGTGCACTCCGTTCGGTTCATCTTTCATAAGTTAACTGCATAGACAAACCTTCATACACGTCACACTTAATATGTTACAAATAGAAACATGTTCTTACAGTTGAGCAAGCATTATTACTCTTTGAATTCAGCATAGGCACTGATAATTGTAACCTACACAAACAAAAATGCTTATAATTCAAAATCTATACATGTTTGTAGGTTTTGTTGTCAGATGATCAATAGTCCAGACAGGCCTTATTACACTGCCGTGATTATAGTTGGTATGGGAATTTTCCCACAGTTTGCCTCAGCTTATCTTGATCCTCCTTTGTTGGACAGCCTTGAGAAAGCTCGACGGTTCAGGTAAATGACGGCAATGCACAGTTGGCTGGAGCACCAGTGCAGCCATCTGGGACTCCAGTTCCTTGCAAACTAGAAAATAATGCATTGCTGTAATCTAGTTTTCATAGCATACAAGTAATATAACTCTGTATATACATCTTAATAAATACGACGACAGAGAAATACGAGATACAAGAAATCAACTACGAAATGGCAAGATAAATTTTAGTCTCACTCCATGTAATTGTTACAAAAGGCAACTTCCACTTGATGCACCGCAAAAGATTGTTGTATACAGTGCTTACAATCTACAAACATAGAGCCATTATGGTCACCAATTCCTCAAACACGCATAGATCATTAGAGAATGGCGTACAGATGCTTGAGGGAGGTGCAACTGAGCATACATCTCACCATCAAAACTGCATATCCAGGAAAAGGTGTCTCTAATTCTGCAGCAACTGTTTAATTATGCATTTAGATGATGCCATGGCATTAGAAATTCTTTTACCTGAAACGAGGAACCCCCATCAAGAAGACATTTCAACAGCAGCTCGTGATATTACCTGATGCAAATAATAAAAAGTGTGTTAGAAGACCTCAATCAGAAAATACTTGGAACTTCATCAAAACAGTATTTGAAGTGCTATACATGTAATATGGAACACTGGTAAAAGAATATTACACCAATAAGTCCATCTATTAACATGGGAAAAGAGTTTATTATCTTCAAACTGGAGTAGTATAAGAATCGAAGCCAACAAGTCAAAGCTTAATATACATTATTCGACTAGAGTCTTGCATTGGATGGTATTGTCCTCTCACTAGCAGTTAATGACTAGTTGGAGATTTCAAAACTTTTCTTAGGATTTGCTTTGTCTTAACACTTGATCCAGCTGAACTCTAGAAACCTTCTTTACCAAACATTATGCCAAAGTTTTAGCAACACTTTTTGAGGTCTATCCTCAAATGGAATGAATCTGAAGTTCACATTATTTCCTACCAGTAGCACTGCTTCACAAGCCGAGGAAGCTTACGGGGCAACAATAAACGTTCTGTAAGTTCAGATTAATGCTTTCCAGCCACTAAGAAACTTAACACCACAAGCACCTAATTTTTTTAAAAATTACAGTCTACATAAAATCACAGAAGAATTTTGCCACCTCAGATAAAGGAAATGGGCGGCTGACTGGGCACTGATACACTTTTGACAGAAACTTTAAATATCGGCTGAACATATTGCAAATACCACATTGGACATACACCCTATAATACCAGTATCTGGGGCTTCTTGCTCTATCATCTCTGTAACCATAAAGTTGCCGGTAACTCTTCCAACACCATTCTACCCTTTTTTTAATATTTGTTTGCCTTATCATTTTGTTTTATGTCAATCTATAAGACCATCAAAGTGATGTTTTCTCGCCTTTCTTAATGGCAAAAAGGAAACAACAGAAGAAGCAAGAAAGAAGGAAGGTTTTATAGGGTACACCATTCTACCTTTTCTTTTATTTGTTGCCTTTTCTTATTGTATATATTAATATATAAGACTGTCAAAATGATGTTTTCTTCCTTTCTGGCAAAAGGGAACGAGAAGGGGCAAAAGAAAGAAAGACGAACCATTTTACAGGTACGACCCATGTTCATTGGAATTAATAAGGTACTTTTCATATAGAATATGCTTAGAGGGGAACTTAGAGGTGAACAATTAAGATAGAGAATGACGAGAATAAGAAGCGAATAAAAAGGTTTTGACAGCGGACTGTCCAGCGGCCTTCTTTCCTTTTCAATTTTCTTTTATATCGATTAAATAGTAAGACCATTAAAAGACTGGTTGGATTAAATCTTGAAGCTGAATGGGATTGAAAATGGTGAAACATTCAAGAAGCTGATTGGCATGGTATAGAATTTTCAAATTTTAAAAGTGGAAAGACCTTAAAAAGTTTCCAACGGTGGTTTTATTCAGATTATGAAAATAGACGAGAAAGATAAATCTTGTGTTGTTTATAGGATTTTCTAGGGTCGAGAATGGTGAGATGAAGGAATTACAAGATCATGGTTAGTCAGAACAAGGAGAGGTGCCATATGAAAGGTGAGATTGCTTCAAATCTATCCACCACTATAATAGCAATAAATCTATCACATCCTCGTGCTACAGCAATATTGGAAATATATACTCTCAGCTGTCAGTATAGCCAATATCAGTATTACTTCTACCTAAATACGAGGTCAGCCTATGCAGGTAAAACCACACATACGAGATCACAAGCTCAATCACACTATACAAGCACATCATAGAATCAAACCCCAGGGAATTCAATTTATTTCATAGATAAGATTCAACATTTGCTTCGACTGATGTTCCCTTTAGGGCCTATTTGGCTTTAAAAAATGGATTGCAAAAGTTGAGCCTAATTCCGAAAAGTGATTTTTGATGAACTCATGTACATCATATTCTGTTTCTGTTTGTATTCATATCCTAGAAGTCATTTGGAACCCACTGTGTTAGAAGTTTTTGTTTGTTGTGTTAGAAGTTTTTGTTTGCTCGTTCACAAAGCAAGGAATGGAAATTAGCTAAAAAGTTACTCATCACAACTTAGGGGAGTTTGTTTTTGTACAAGAACGATTCTGAATAATTACCTCTTTTTCAAAGGTAAGATTACCACCCTTTGAAAAATAAATAATACATCTTATATTTTCTAAGACAAAAAATGATAAGATAATCAATAAAAAGAGGTACCTTAAGTAAAAAAAAAATATGCATGTCATCTCTAAATTAGAAACATGCACGTTCTTTTCTAAATTAGGGAGATTATAAGAATTAAAAAGAAAAAAAAGCCCTAAATTTTAGATCCAAGCCACCTCGCTCCTTTTGAGGCTGAAATGGATTTAGTGATTATAAGATAAACACTGACGCAACTTTCAGTTTTAGAAACCCACTCCATAATATGGTCTCACCAAAACAAACCATTAAAGTGGTGGAACCAGCCCACTTCCTCCGCTTCACCCCTTCACGTAGAAAAATTAAATTTTTATTGGGAAAATCAAAACTTATATGAAGCATTTAATATATGGAGTTATGTTTAATAGATAAAAACATCCTGATGAAGAAGCTTCACAAAACAAATTCACGCTGCCCTTATGCTTATAATAGTAAAGAAAGAATTCTTTATAGAGTGAGCTTCACACACAACTTCACCCTCCCTTTTGCATTATAATAGTAGATATAATAACACCTGCATCAACAAATCAATATGAAAAAACACCAACAAGAAATTATGGTCAATTACTTTCATACTTAGTTCTCTCCATATGTAATATATGCTCCCGCCTGTAACCTATTTCCTCTCTTTTAAGATAATCTAACCTTATTAAACTTAACACCACTCCAAGTGTCTCAGCGGAATCGTGGGAAAAATTCTAAGGAGATCAATTTTCGTCATTAAGAAACAGCCACTAAGAGAGACAGAGCAACCGCATAAAGATTCATGGAATAGCTCATTAGCTCCAAAAGCAGGAAGACTACTCAAATGGTGCTCTAAAACCTTATCAGAAGGAAGAATCTAAATGAGAATTTCCATGATATTTGATGAGTGTTGTGCATCTGCTAAAGAATTTCCCATGAAACAGCGACTCTTTGGTGAACCACATAGTCCAGGAAACAGATAATATTTAACTTCCACAATATGCAATAAACTGCTAAAAATATACATAATAATAAAGGATGCAGGGAAAAGAAATCTTATTTAAGACTAAGAGAGATCCAATACCTGCGAATATTAAGCATGGCCTTCGCCTCACTCTGCTCCTCCAACAACATGTCACTTGTATACTTGCTCAGTAACTCCATCTTCTTTTTCTCCACCACCATCCTCTCAATTTCCTTATCATCCGGCAGCGGAACATGAACCACAAACTCTTCTTTTTTCTCCTTCTCCTCCCTCTCCAACCTCCTCTCCTCCTCCACCACATCCTCCACCCCCTCAAACAAAATCTCCTCAACCGGTGCTCCCACACTCACCACTTCCCCACTCTTTACTGCCTTCCTGGCCTCTCTCCTAATCTCATCCATCTTCTTCCATTCTTCCACCGCTCTCCTCCTCATCTCTGCCTCTGCTGGCCCCTCCAACTTCTCCAAGATTCCATCCTCATCATCCCTGTACCCATAATAACTTGCATCAATCCTCTTATAAATATCATATCTTGATCTTCTTTTCTTGATCTCAGGAGGTTTCTCAAAGAGTTCTTTAACACCAGGTAATTTTTTGGCAGCTCCAAAGTATCGATAACCTGCATTTTCACAATATTCTCCAATTAGCCAAACAAACAAATTACTACAATAACTGTTTTGCCAGTCAAATAAGTCCCATATAATTCTTAATCAATCACTTCATTTATGAACAGCTCAAAAAGTAGACAAAGTCCTGCTGACAAGTGAGAACTTCTAATTTTAATATTTACAATTATTATTTGAAACATATGAATTATTATTAACATCTAAAGATACAAACTTTGCTCGTATCAATGATTAACATGCTTGCATGTACCATAGTTTCAAGCATCAAAATTTTGCTTTCAAAAAGTTACAAACTTTGATTGTATCAATGGCTATCATGCTTGCTTGTATCCTAGTTTCAAGCGTCAGAATTTTGTTTTCCAAAAGTATTATAGGGTTTTCTACTGTCTCATCTGTATAAAATTTTAGCACAATGAAGAAAAATGGATCGATTTAGCTTAGAATCACTATATTTAATAATTGGCAAAATTCTAGCTCATTCAATACTGGTAATCAAACTTATTTTCAGTAACAAATTAGTAGAAATAATCTATGAACAATAATACTGACCAGGACCGCGGCCGCTAGGATTGGGGACATCAATAATATTCCCCTCGAGATCCGTCATCTTGGCCGAGTGTTTCGTATAGTTCGGGCCGCCGAGCTCGACGATCCGCCGCTCCCAGTGAACTCGTTCTCGCAGGAGCTTGTTGATCTCGTCGTTGAGATCTCGTAGCCGGTGCTCTCCGAGCCCTTCGTTTTGGATCTCGGCGACCTTGACACCAATCTCGCGAAGGATCTCGCTCCGCCACTTGTCGGCCTCGGCCAGGTCTCGGCACTCGGAGGCGAGGTAAGGGCGTCGCTCCTTGGGCTTCTTCTTCTCCTCGTTCTTCATTGTGATGAATCGATTGAGCATCGACTGAGCTTTCTCCTCGTTTCGCGCCATCTCGAATGGCTGATGTGAAACCCTAGAGTCGAGCGGAGGATGGACAGAGAGTGGCGGAGATTGGAGAACAAACCCTAGTTTTTGAGAAGAGAAAAGGAAAAAGAGAGAGAAAGAGGAACTAAACCCTAGCTCGAACGGGAACTTCTAGAGGGGCACACCATTTTTCCTTTGTGAGCCCACTTAAAAACTTCTATAATATTACAATCTTGCCATCGAATTTTTTGGACCAAATTGCCATTATCTTCCTTCTTCTTCTTCCTTTTCCTAAGTTCAGTTAACCGGAAAAAAAAAAATTCCTAAATCCGCATGAAGGGGGCGATAGCGGGCAAAAGAGAGAGAAAAGAGATTTGATAGTGTTGAGTTTAGATAAGAGAAGAGGAATGGGTAGTTGGGTATTTGGATTAGAGATGATTTTTTTTGGAAGAGAAGAAAAGAGAGAAAAAAACTCCGGTCCGGACTGCGAGTCTGGATAATTTCTCTTTGTCCGGACTGCGAGTCCAGACGATATTTTCGATCCGGACTGCCAGTCCGGACAGAAAATCACTGTCCGGACTAGCAGTCCGGACAGAGTCTCCATGTCCGGACAAGATCTCACTGACAGGGAGACCCTGTCCGGACTGCCAGTCCGGACAGGGAGACCCTGTCCAGGTCTGCAGTCCGGACAAGCAGGTGATAAATAAGACTTTTTTCGCCTATTATCCACAAAGTCATTGTAGCATACAGTGAGTATTCTCACCTATTACGCAGGTGGCCCTAGTTTGATCCCTGATAACAACTTATTTTAGATTTTTATCTATTTTTTCAAATAGTGGTAAATTTAATTCAGCTCTTTTTGTTATGACTAATTTTGTCATTACTCTTTTCACATACAAAACAAACTCTTTTACTTTATAAATAAATTATCCCTTTCTTTTTTTTTATGTACCCATCTAAAATCCGTGTTACTTCCATTAACAACAAAGAAAATAGAATTAAATACTTGCAACCTATTGCAGAAAATAAAAAAACACAAATTTTAGTTCATTTTATGCAACAAACACAAAAAATTCATTCATCTCTCAAATTTATACACAAAGTTTAGTTCTTTCCAACTACAGATTTCATCAATAACAAATAAATATGAAATTCAAATTCAAATAACAATGTGAATTTACACAATGGTAATTACGAACAAATCAGCACATAATTAGAAACAACATTACATAAAAAATATATACAAAGTTTGGTAGAGATAGGTTATGGTTTTTTCTATATTCTGAAGTTGTGCTCTGGCTTCTTCTATGTACATGCGAGCTTCATAGCTGCATTGATATACTTCTGGCCATACTTGGATTAGTTAGCGTGCTTCTGGGTGCATTGAGTATGGTTAGAAAGACACTTATTTCAATCACTCCGGCATCTATTCTGCCAACACAAAATAAAATTCACATCAATACACACATTATGCTCCACAATTAAGCCACTAACACAATAATCACACTAGACAAACTGAATTGCAAATTAACATACACATGTAAACACGACAGTGATTGATCCTCTATAACTAATTGTTTTATTTGAATATTATAACCATGTTTGCATTTCAGATTATGGTAATGTCAATTATCATGTATATTTTCTTCAAAGCCTTACTAATGGGCGGAAAATATTATATAACTTGTAAAGGTACAGATATAGTGATAAATTTTTTTTTCATAGTTTCCTTATTAACACTGTCTCAAAAATTAAATCCCACAGATATAGTGATAAACAAATAAAACGAGCAAAAAACAAATAAGGAAAGGGATTGGCTCTTTTGCGATTTGAATCAGAATTTAACACTACACATATTTTTGTTGAACCCTTTCACCAAAATGAGATGAAATTCTGAAGAACAAATTGTTGTTGCTATTCTTTTATACTATGATACTTAAAGCAATTCAAGTTTAAAACTTAGGAAGGAAAGAAACTTCTTTTGTGAAACCTCATGTGTCGATACAACTTTTTTTTGCATGTCATTGTTATTTCATATGTATTTCTTTTAGAATTTGCAATGTATCAATATGTCACGACCATACTCGTGCTACTAATCTCTTCTTTAAACTAATCAATTCTTTTCAATGGCTTATCATATTCTCTTCTTAAACACTATAATATCAAGATAAAAGAGAATGATGATGTTCATAATAATCATAATCATAATAACAACAACAACATCATCATCATCAACAACAACAATAATAATCATAATCATAATCATAATCATAATCATGCTCATAATAATAATATAAAAGTGCATACTTTCAAGTTTACCTAAAATGGAACTAATATATGATCTATTCAATGCAAATTGACAATGTATCTCTAGATATCTCATCAATTCTGATTTTAGAAAATAAAATTACTCCTTCCCCTCATTCAATTTTCTCCGTCAAATTTGAAAGAGGTGAAGAAAAGTTTTTATTTCTTCCTTCATTCACATCATTGCAACTAAAATTACACCTAGATTTTATCACAATTAAACAGCTAAAATGAAAAGTTTTGAACTTTTCAAGGTTGCAACAAAAAATAAAAAAATTAATTTTTTCTTAATAATTATAATCTAAATATTAAAAAAAATTAACAAAAAAATGCTACAACCAAATTTGCTATCTCCTCCCCTCTTCCTCCTCTCAAACCCAACAAAATCACCAAACCCTAATATTGAAGAGTTGTTTGATCCAAAAATAAAAAATCTAAATTAAAAAAAATTACTATATTAGGAAATCTCACCTAATAATGGCGGGAAGGCGGCGGCGGTGACTGGAGAATGGCGGCGGCGTCCCAACGGCGGCGGCGACGGCAGTCCTAACGACGGCGGTAGCGACGTCCAAACGACGACGGCGGTGACGGCCCCGCCTCTAGGAACGGGAGAGAGAGGGAGATTTGGAAGGAAAAGGAGGTAGAGAAGGGGAAAGAGAGGATTAGGAAAAGTGAGAGGGGAAAATGAAGTTAGGATTAGATTTTTTTTTTGGTTTAGGGGGTTAGAGAGGAAATGAGAGAGGAGAGGGAGAGGAGGATGATAAATAGGAGTGAAGGATAATTTTGAAATTTTTAGTGTGCTCACTAAGAAAATTCCTCCTTTAGAAAATTCTATGTGGGCTCACTAGGAAATCTGGGCTCACTGGGAAAAATGGTGTGCTCCTTTGGAAGCTCCCGCTCAAACTGGAAGGGGAAAGAGAAAATGGGTCGGATCCAGATTACTTACTCTCATATGGCAAGTTCTAAATGAGCACACCACTTTTGTGAGTGTCACACCTCCTGAAGTCCTTATAATTATTACCTCTTCTTATAATTATTACGGAAAATTAATTCCAAATGCTATTAAAAAGTTTCGGGGGATTAACTTTGAATGATTTGAATACCGTTTCGGACTAATCTCGACTAAAAAAAAAGTGCTCACCAAAACTATTTGTGTGCTCGTTTAGAAATCCCCCTCTCGAGGGTTTGGAAGATCACATCCAAAATTTCTAATTTCTAAGGCAGCCTATAAAAGTTCTTAAAATATTACAAATTTATCATTAATTTTTTAAAAATTTATTTTCAATATTTCCAATTTATTATATAACTCTCAATTAAAATCATAATAAGTGCATGACACGAGGAAAAGAAAGGGATGGTATGGAGAATACGAGAGCAAAATCTTCTAAAAAATAATAATAAATTTGTAATATTTATGAAAATTTCAGGAGTTTATTTAGATTATATCCTTAGAAACTTCCTTACTATTATAATGTGATTAAATTTTGAGTACTCACTTTTAGGTTTCTTATTGTTATAATGCATACCAGTTTAGTTATCTCACTTACTGTAAAATCAATACACATATTACCATTTATATTACCATTTCTATATGTAACGAATATAAACTTCAAAAAAAAAAAGAGCTAAGCGAGTGAGTAACTTAAAGTATAGATTTACTATCAAAACTAGCGGAGTTCTTAAACAAAATCAAAACAGACAAGACATCACTTTGTAACACAATTAGTTGTCCCCAAATTCTCCTCTTCGCAACACGCACGTTCGAGAATCATATGCTCCCCAAAAATTCTTTTAAATATCGAAAGCGACTCACATGGGAAATTCTAAATGCGCACCGCATTTGACTTAGTGTACACCATTTTCCCCATGTTGTAAATCACTTTACAATAGGATGTGGTGCTCTCTAAGGAAATGTGGTGCTTAGAATTTCCCGACTCACAGCGAAGGTGCCATGATCTTACCGGGCCCACATATTCTTCGCGCTCGTTGGTGACCAGAACCCGATCCTTTGCCCAACCAAAAGCAAGAGAATAGAATAAAAAAAAGAGAGAGAAATAAGAAGCAAATAATGAAGCAGAAGAGGGAGCGCATAACGCTTTCGACAGAGGCGCGTCGCTCCTGCCGCCTCTGGCGCGCGAATCTCCACGTGCTGCTTACTGTCACCTGCCGGTGACCGGACCCAACCGGGGAGTTTATATATACAAGGCGAGATCAAACAGCCTCTCAACCCATTCGCTTTCTCTCTCATCTTGCACGCGCTAGGGTTTCGATCGGATCAAGTAAGATTCTCTTATAAATCTCTCTCTCTCTCTCTATTGACTTTGATGATATGATTATGATTCTTTTTTGATCAATATATCTCTCAATATCTCTGGATCGTTGGTAGATCTAGGTTTTGATTTTTCATTTGGTCTCATGTTGAAGGATTGGATTAGGATTTATATATTTTAATTTGGATAAATGAACACATTGTTTATGATCTTTGAAATCTCATCTATGTAAGTTTGATGCTTTAAGATCTGATATTGGATAGGATATCAATCAGAACATTTGCAACTCCTATGTAGGGATGAGAAATTGTTGATGGATTAGTTTTTTTTTGATGGATTGATTTCGTTATGACTGGACCAGGTGTAAAAAAATTTATTGTCTTTTATGGCTGTAATTGCTTGATGCATGTATTTTAGGTGTACATCACATCTTCAATCTTCTTGTTGAGCTGAACCATTACAAGATATATCGTGATCAGCTTCTAAATTTTTCTTCTTTCCCCTAATCAAAATATTACTGGCTACTCTGGATATCGAAATTTGGCTAGCTGAGAAATTGGTCATGCAATGCAATGCCTTGCGATCAAGTAGCAACCTTAGAAAGTCATCATATGCTAGGAAAGGATCTGGGAGAAGGAAATATGGCATATTAGCTGTATAGAAAATTACCCCCAATTCGTAAGATGTATAAAATACCAAAGAGCCGAATTGGGAAGGAAAAAAGATCCCGAAGAAACCATTACAAGAGACATACCATTTAGATTCTTTTTCAGAAACTTCTTTCTAAGGGCGTATATACTCATTTATCTTGCCATTTAGTTAACATATGATGGGATTGGCATTATTGAGAAATACCACATTTAGGCATTTCTATTTTATGTTTGTTCAGTCAGATGCTTGGTCCATTCTTCACCCAGTCTTCCTCTGATCAGAACTATGGTCAGTGTTAGGATTTCCAAAATAAGTTTATGATAGCAATTGGTTTCTGTCAAGTCTATTGTGATCAGTCTGTGCTACCGGATAAAAAATTCATTCCTTTCTATCTTTCCTTTAGGAACATGAGTAAAGAAGATGCAAGCGTTTCCTTGAAGGAAAAGGAAATTGAAAATGCTTCAACTAAGAGTGCTCCTTCAGAGAATCGCTCAGCCCCAAAGCTAAATGAAAGGATACTCTCATCCTTATCTAGGAGATCAGTTGCTGCACATCCTTGGCATGATCTTGATATAGGTGATTACCAGAACATAGTCTCAGTTACCAGCATTCATTGGGCATCTTAAACGATCCGTCTAATTATGTAATTTTCTCTGCAGGACCTGGAGCGCCTTCTGTGTTTAATGTTGTAAGTTTTTTACCAAGCACTTACAGTATATATACTTAGAAGGCAGTAGATGGTTACAGTATTATTCACAACTCCCAACTTCTGCTTTCTAGTGCCTGTGAACATTATCAGATTGTAATAACAGAATGTTTCTACCACATTCCACCTTTTTAATCTGATAAGATTTAGTTTTGCATTTGAAAGTATCTTCAACAGCTACTAATTGACTAACAAGTTAGAAAGCATTATTGCATTTGATGAACAGGATATAAATTAAACGGGACAGTTCTTAATTTTGCCCATTTCTCTTTTAAATTACTATTATGGACAAGGTTGGTTAATGAGTTTTGTTCAACTCTTTCAGGTTGTAGAGATCACAAAAGGAAGTAAAGTCAAGTATGAACTTGACAAGAAAACTGGACTAATTAAGGTGAGTGCTAAGTTTGATTTACCTTGACTACAAATCATTTATATATAAAGTTTCGTACTGTTATATTTGTTGATTTTCCTAAAGTTTATACTTCAATTTGGAATTTTGGATGCTTAAGCTATCATCATTGTTCCTTGTGATTGTTGCAAATTTATGTGATTGGTCTCAGGTGGATCGTGTCTTATATTCATCGGTGGTCTATCCTCATAATTATGGTTTCATTCCCCGCACACTTTGTGAAGATAATGATCCAATGGATGTTTTGGTCCTCATGCAGGTAGATAGCTACTTTTCTTTTTAGCCTTTGTTTCTGAGGATATGCAAAAGTTTTATGGATGCATTTTAACCTATCTGTTTCTTTTTCTCAAGTTTATGATTAGAATCTTTTCATATCTATATTTGTTCTCTCTCTCTCTCTCTCTCTCTCTTTGAGGAAAGGACGACTGACACATATATTTGTTCTCTTTAATATATTATATATGATTAATTCCCTTCAAGTGAGGTTGTCTCCATATTGAGAAGGTTCCCTTCATAAAAAAAAAGTTTTCGAACCATTTATCAACTTGATACCACTCGGTGACAAATTATGGCATGTTGGCTTCGGAATTAAGTATTCTTAACTGTAGTTTTCTACAATTAAGTCATTTTAACTCCTCAATGCCAAACTGAGGACTGATTGGTTATTTTTGCGAGGTTACTAAACTGCAAATTATCTAAGGTTATCTAACTTATGTTTATAGAAGGGGAGTCTTGGCGTAAATCTTGTCGCCATGTGATCTGAAGGTCACGGGTTTAAGTCGTGGAAATAGCCTCTTACAGGAAAAAAGTAAGATAAAGCTGCGTACAAAAGACCTAAATGGTCCGACCCTTCCCCGGACCCCGCGCATAACGGGAGGTTTGTAGCACCGGACTGTCCTTTTTATCTAACTTATGTTTATAAAAATATAATCATTGAGGAATTTTCTCTTAGCTGCAAAAAGAATGGAGTGCTAAACTCCAGTTTAGAGAACTATAATTTTTATTTGCTAGCTACAATTTGCAAACCTCTAACTTCGACTTAAAATAACTTTAGTTTAGTAAATTTTAAGCCAAACAGGTCCTTACTGGTTGAGGAAGCTATAAACAGGGGCTTTATAGCGCTGATTGTGATATGAAATCTACTTCACTGATTATGTTGTGATATGAAATCTATTTCACTGATTATGTTGTGGTGCCGAAGGCCTGAGGGGAAGCGCCTTCGGCACCACAGGGAGCAACTCCTAATGATCCTTAGAAGGGGCACATTGCCAGCCAGCAAGTTCAGGAGTGATCTACATCCAGAACTGGAGTCATCTCGCCGAACAGAAAGTAGCAATCAATAGAGTTGACTCATTTGTATCTCTACTTACTTTTAATTGTTATTTTGGTAAAAAAAACACTCATATATTGTAATTAATAGAAGGTTCTATTACTTATATTTAATGGAATGTGGAGGGTTTCTACAAAATGCCGTAAAGACTTCAAAAAACCATGATATATTCTGATTGCACATATGGATATTATAAAAAACCACATATGAGAGGAATGTGAGTCTGTACATGTGCTGGATTAGGTTTCGCGCTCTACTGACCACTTTAGTCTGCAATATGTTCACCCCTTCTCTTTTCTTCCTTTTTAAAACAATGTATATGCTTACCTAAGGGCTTTTCTTCATCTACAGTTACGACTTTGTTGTCTAAAGCTTCTGCCTTCAAGTAAAGCGGGCTGAAATTGTTTGTATGTGTGCATGTGCATCCATGCATTTAGCCCTGGTGCCTTTGACTTGGCATCTTACGGTTGCTGCATTTGATGAAAGAGTGAGATCAAGTGAGCAAGTAGATGGAACGAGGGATAAGGGTTTTAGTGAAGACATACTTTAATAGGTTTTTGCATCTTCGTTGACTGATTAATCCGAATTGATGTGACCAAAAGCCACGTAGTTTGAAAGGCTTGTTGGGTTGGGTTGGGTTTGGAATGGCAACTATCCCACACTAATCCTAATTCCTGATCCTAGCACTAACCACAACCCTAACTCGTAGTTCTAATCAGAACAATGGTATGTCAAGATTATGGATTAAACAGGTTGAAGAAAGAGGAAAGGAAGGGACTGGAAGTCTAATTAGAAAGGACGGAGAGGGGATGGGAGGAGGTGGTGGCAGCGGTGCCTTTGGCTCCTTGATTGCTTGCGGAGTCAGAGGAAGAGACCTGGAAGAAAAGGAAAGAGGATGAGGAGGTGGTGGTATGGGACTAACAACTGGATAAAGAGAAAAAGGGACAAAGGGAGATGAGGAGGAGGAGGTGGTAGTGGTGCTACTGCCTCCTCAATTGCTGGCAGAGGTTGAGGAGGAAAGGGAGGAAGAGGGAAAGGAGAAAGAGTAGTGTAAGGTTTGATCAAAGAGGAAGAACCAGATGAAAGGAGCAAGATGATCTTTTTGTAAAAGAAACCCTCTCTATTTTTTTTTTTTTGCAATAGGTGGATTTTTTTCCTTTCTTATTTTTTAAAATCCTAATAATGATTCGTCAATGTTAGAGGAACAAAGGATAGATACAAGTGTCCCTGCCCAAAGGCATCCAACACAGAAAGTCAGTTCCAAATTTTTAAACACGAGCATGCTTATACATGTTTATGTACCCCAGAACATACCCAATAAATCCATGGGTGATAAAATTGATTTTCACTAGACATGGTTGTGGCTTTGAGATCTTTCACACAGAATGTTGATATTTGAAATGAATGTGACATCGCTTGGATACGATAACTCGATTTGCTGTTGGACTCAGCTAAGGTATTTAGATGCTTGAAGGACAACATGTCAAATTATGAAGTGTCTGGGTAAATACTAGGGATATGTATATTTATAGAACTAGAAATATGAAATAGAGATATTATCACTGGTGCAATTGTTTTTAAGGTTTAATAGACATTGAAAAAATATCTTAGTTTTTGTATATATTAAGAAATTAAGGCGCGCACACTGTTATATCTACAAGCAAGTACGGGCATGCACATGTGACTTCGGGCATGGATGGACACGCATAAAATTCTTTTAGTAAAGAAGGCATGACTGATATTTGACTCGGTTTTTGCATATATTTAGGAAATTAGGTGCGCATTCTGATGGGTTTCAGTGTGTGCTGGCAAGTCTTGGACACTGGTTGTCACTAATCCTGTTAGGCATGAATGGATGCTGAAAATTCTACTAGGAATTCATATTTTACATATTATAATTGTGAACTCTGCAAAGATGTAAACGATGTTATTTGTATGTGCTAATAATTTCATATTTATATCGAAACAGGAACCAGTACTTCCTGGTTGCTTTCTTCGTGCCAGGGCCATTGGGCTGATGCCCATGATTGATCAGGTACCATATTCATGTCAAGTGAATTCAAAATATTATGACCTTGTAGCTGATCATGCTTATTAATTCTGGTAATAGGGTGAGAGAGATGATAAGATCATTGCAGTGTGTGCTGATGATCCTGAGTATCGCCACTACAGAGACATCAAAGAGCTCTCTCCTCATCGCCTGATGGAGATTCGACGCTTCTTTGAAGATTGTATCCTGAAATGTTGCTTTTATTGAGATTTTGTTTTGCTTTCCCAATCACTACAGTTGAACATCTCATCACCCACAATATGGATGCTGGAATTCTTAACTATAATTCAGATAAGAAGAATGAGAATAAGGAAGTAGCTGTTAATGATTTCTTACCTGCAACAAGTGCCGTTGAAGCAATCCAGTACTCCATGTAAGTGTCCCTTTGCTGGCAAGTCATACCTCCGTAGCTTTCATGCATTTTAACACTTGTACAACGCTTCAAGACACTTGAACTGATCAATCTAGCAAGCCATGTAAACGAGACCATTCCATTGTCACAATTGGCAACTAAACACTAAAAGTAGCAAGTGTAGGCCAAGTCTGATCGGCTTTATTAAATTGTGGAGTAACCCTACTCATCATTCACCAATGCATGCATCCATACATAGAACTTTCAAACATCTATAGTATCTAGACCTGCGTCCAAATCAGAGCTTTTGGGAAGTACAATTGTTAGATTCTTCTCGATACCAAGCCACTTGACAGCCATGACTCATCTCGGCCTGTTACTGCAGCTAGCACATGTCCACGTGACGAGCCTGGAGTGAAAATTGTTTTTAATTGACAAGCGTCCTTTAGTTAATAGGAGATATTATAGCGCACAGTTGTGTGCAATGCAATCCCCCATGCTGGCAAACTTTGATAGCCCATACGCCCGCCATTCCATATTGATGCTTGCCTAATTAAGACAATTGTTATATAAAAATAGTTGTCAATTCACAGGCTAAGCTTTTACTGTTCTAACTTAGAATAATTATTTTTGGTCAGTTACTACTGAACCATAATTGCAGCTTCCTATGCTGAGGAGTTATAATTGTACCTTATATCAGACATTTCTTATTAATTGACAACGTTTTTTTTTTACTAATTTACTCAACAAATCCATGTTTACCCTTGAAATTCTCTTTTTGATTGTACAATTTCGGTTGGATTTGTTGCAGGGATCTCTATGCTCAGTACATCTTGCAGAGCCTGAGGCAGTAGATTGATGCTGACAGTCTTAGCATTGATGATATTTCTTCCAACGATAATAAAGAGCTAAACACACATAATTTGTTTCTTCCAATTTTTGTTTAAGGATTTGTGTTTTTGCTATTTACTTGCACTTGAGATGCTATAAATTTATGTTGCAGTTTGCTTTGATTTTGAACTGTTTGGAAAGGGATAATTAAATAGAGAAAGAAGCATAATTTGTTATACAGATCTTGTTTCAGTGAGAACAGCATTTCTGAGATGTCACACCAATGACAATGTTGATCTTTGAGTAGCAGCTGGTTTTCTCCCAGAGATGATTCCTAGATTTTCTTCATGTTGGGTCATATAACATGCTTGTGTTGTGTTGTATTTTGTATTTAGTCTTTCAATTGGGACAGCATAATTTACATTTTGGAATGTTGTACTTTGTAGTCTGTTTTGTTATAGCTAATTAATGAAATGCGGCAGGCATTTGGTCGCTGTCACAACTTCAAAAAAGATCATTTACAATTGCATTGCGCCGCTTCCTCTGTTATATTTCATGCTTAGGTAGTTTGTTTTTTTGGGTTTTGGGTTATACGTTAATTTTGTAGAAGAAAATTATTATTAGTAAATTCCTTTTTCTTTTGACTAATTCATTGGTAAAAGTTTCTATTAGTTTAATACTAGTAATAGTGAAAAAGAGTTTGATTGTGATAAGAGTTTGTATGGAATTGGAAATACCTTATTATTATTATTATTATTAATTCGTTTTTTTTATTCAAAACGGTTGGCGGAAACCTTCCGCGTTCCATTAGCAAGCAGATAATAAAACAACAAACTAAAGAGTATGACTACTTATATAGTTTTTAAAATACATTAGTTCTTACATAAATTAAAAGTAAAATAAAAGTAAAACAGTAAAGCAAAATAAAATAAGGTTCGAATTTTTCTCTCAGTGTTCTAAGGCAATCTTCTTGCTCCAATGTGGGAGCTTCTTGTGATGTTGGGAGCCCATCTTAGTCATGTTGGGAGTCCAAATCAGGAGTCCAAATCATCACCTGACAATCCTTCTAAAATCTGCACTCGCTCCACATATGAAGGGCGCTCCTCACATGAAGGAATAAGTTCCGAGCCCAAATTATTATTACTTCGTTATTGAAATGAAAACATGACACTTTGTTGTTCTTCTCTAAAAAAAAAAAAAAAAAAAAAGATTTCATTAGGTAACATTATGTTATTTTGTTATTTTGTATCCTGGAGAATTCCCTCGCAGGCCAAAAAAAAAAAAAAAAATGTTTTGACATCAAAGCAAATTTTTTTTCAAAAAGAAAAATGTGTGAAAAAATATTTTCCTCAAAATCATCTTGATTTTTTTTCTACATTTTTCTTAAAAACAGAAACATCATAATAATTTTTAGTAAATTTATAATATTACTTTTTATGAAAATATTTTTATTTTGTCAACCTTGGAGAGAGCACCTCTCAAGTATTTCAAATTCTATGAACGTCTCGCTCCCAGATTTAAGCCGTGCAACACTATCTTAAGGACATGTTCGAAAGAGATTAATACTTTTCATAATAAAGTTTTTTCGATTGTTAGCCTCGAGATGAATTACAAGGAATAAAAACTTTGGTTCTCAAGTAGAAATATGGATATTTCTAAGTTCATTAAAAAAATAAAAAAAATCTGAAATAAACTTTTGGTGATAGATGCAATGTTTAAAATAGTGATAACAGTAACGTAATGTTTTGTCTTTATTAGCTTATGTTGCATATAGCATAATGCATAACGTAAATTATGTAATTATTTATTTATTTAATTAAACGTAAATATAAAACTGTATAAAATAATTTTTATAAATTAAAAAAATTAAAATATCTAAAAAATAATATAAAATTATTTTATAATAATAATATATTCTAATTTTATATTAAGTTTTACAATATTTTCACATTTATCTTCATAAATTATATTAAGCCTTGCAACAATAATTTTTATTTCAATTCTAGTTATTATCACTGTTGTAATTTATATTTTGTAATATTCAAATTTATCTTTATTTGTAATTGTTAATTTCAGTTTAGTAAAAAATTCAATATAATCAAATCGGAGAGAAATTACAACAAGTGAATAAGATAACAATCGCAAATTAACAAGTTAACAATTCAACAAGCAATCAAACAACTAGCAACTAATCTAATAAGAAAATTATAATAATTTGCTAATAATCAAAATAATAATTAACAATAATATAGAAATTACTAAAAAACAATTATAAATAACGTAATAATATAATGTAAAATAATATTAAAAAACGTACTGCTATGATGCACTGAGTTATTTCAGTTGTTACGTAGCGCCTAAAGTTATGTTAGGTTACGTAATGCAATATAACGGATTTCATAACGCGTTATTTTAGATGTTTTAGGGGTAGAACGAAGGAATTTTTCGATGAGTTGCCTTTGCAATGTATTTTTTCTATAACAAATATAAATTACAATGGTACAACCTGAGATTGTAGAGAGAGATAAACTTAAAAATTTAAGATTCCGATTTAATTTATCTAAATAATTATTTAAGTTTAATTTGGGGGAAAAGAATTTAGATAACACAACCCTGATATTTAACTTAATTCCCAACTAAAAGTAAAAGAAGAAGAAAAAGGGATTTTGGAATATAGGCCTCTAATAAATTTCAAGTTTGGATATTAATCCCTTTGATATTAGTCCCAACCCATAGTGATAATTTATTAACAGTCCATACATCTATTTGTTACTTGTCAACAAACTAAAATTTTAAAATTTTAAAATTACCTATAAGGAACTAAATTAATTTGCCTTATGATAAATTAAAATTAGTATTTTTTTGTTTATAGTGATCGTTATGATATTTTTGTCATTATCGAATTGTATTTCCGGTTATAATCAAGTACGAAACTCTTATCAATCGCTTCTGCAATTAAGATAGTCAAAGAAGAAGAAAAACAAAACAAAAGAAAGCTTCAATGATAATTAATAATTTAATTTGATTAGTTAAGTTAAAGATAATTAAATAAAATTATTATTACTGTTTATTTTTAATTATGGTTAGATGAAATATTGACGGAGGACCATTACAAGTTAAGTCTCATATTTTTAATAATTAATATTTAAATATGAACTTTGTTAGGCATCTATTCATAAAAACTTTAAAAAAAAAATAAAAAAGGACGGAGATACTAACTAGGGTCATTATAGCTAAATACGGATTAGGAATCTTTCCTCTCTAATAATCCTTTAAAAGTATAATGACGTCTATGCCCCTATAAAAACCGAGCTCATGGCCTCCGACTCCCAAAACGACGAGGACAGGTTCGTAATTCCACTCAGTTTCCAACTGAAGAGCTCTGTCGGGTATTTTAACGTTACCGACGATCTTCCCCCAATTTCTAGGGTTTTTGGTCGCGATCTGAAAAAAAAAGTTCGCATCTTTATCCTCTTCCGATGGCGGATCGGGACGAGGACGACCTCCAGATGGCGCTTAGGATGAGCCTGCAGGGATCTCCGCCGGAGCCGAAGCGGAGCAAGCCCCGGGACAGCGTGGAGGAGTCGCCGGAGGCGAGAAATAGGAGAGTTCAGAGGGAATTGATGGCCGCGGCGGCGGAGAAGAGAATCCGGGCGGCCGGAGACAGGATTGTCAGCCCGGCGAAGCCGAGAGTGGGGGCTGTTAGCAGGAAGGTGGCGGTGTCGAGGGCGGAGGAGGCGAAGGTGATGGAGGAGGAGAAGGAGCAGGATAAGGTCGTGAGAGTTGAGAGGGTGGAGAAGCTCGAGAAGGAGGGCAGAGATCTGGAGTTGGGAGAGGAGCTGGCGCCGGCGGTGGTGGATCAGTTGTTCTCGATGATGTTTGGGAGCAATGTTTCGAGAGATATTCTTGCACAATGGAGTAATCAGGGAATTAGGTATGATTTAAATTCGCTTTTTATGTTCAAAAAAATCAATTTTTGATAGGTTGTTCGTGTTTACTGTTTTATTGAGTTCTGGCTTGTGTGAGGTAAGCGTATGTTAAAGAATTGGAGCTATAATTGAGGTTAAACCCTAAAAACTTTGTTTTTAGTTGTCATTAAAAATAAAATAAATGATAACCCATAATTTTTCAGTAATTACTGTATTCTATATACGGCCTCAACTTTACTACCCTCTCATGCAGGAAGAGAATGCCCATGTAGAGTCAGAAACATATTCGGGTAGTAAAATTGGTGTTTAATTAGATATGAATCCTGTATAACATATTTTGGGAGTCACTTTAACCAAGCCATGATCCATAATCAACTGTTACACTAGATTATTGATTATGTTAGACTAACTTTAACAGAATGCAAAACTTATGTTATTCTTTGTTTTATAAATTAGCTTCTCAAATTTGAGTTGATTAAACAAGGAATACTGAAATACAAGCAATAATCAATAAAACATGAAAGGAAAGATAAAGAAATAGGGAGAAGAGGGATTTAGCTACAAAATAGAGATTCCTTTACCAACCAGAGTACATCCCCTGCGAAGATCGTTCCCTTGGACTAGCTTGATTTCATAGGTACAAGCAAGACCTCACCACCAATCTCAACACAAAGGATTAGATTTCTTTGCTTAGCTCCTCACCTAGTGGCATATGACTTCTTACCAAATCACCAAGATTGAAATTTGCTCATAAATCGAGAATCTAATTTACAAGTTCTCAAAAGTAAAATATGAAAGTTGCAAGTTCTATTAGTGAAATCATAGAAGCCAAAATATAATTGACACTTTAGATGGGAAGGAATGATCAAAAGAGATGAATAAGAAAATGATAAATCTCTTGATGAAAATATGATCTCCTAAAATAATAACGTAACTTGAGATGAAGAGATAGGAACGAGAATCCTGATAAGTTGCAAAATTAGGCACTCTTGATTTCTCTTTTAAGGAGAATATTCAAATATATGAAAGTGCAAAAAGTAAGGAATATTTCCATAATCTCTTAGGAATTTTTTTCTAAAATGATGTATTTATAGGTGAAAGAACGGAAGTGAAATTGAGTCCAAAACAGTTCCATACTTCCAATTGCTCTCTCGAGCTAGCACAAGAGCCTGTTTCACTGCATCGACTGCAAAACTGCTATGCTATCTTGAGTGGGTAACAACACTTAGGCGTCCTTTCGCGACCTTGGGAGCCCTCATGTTTCTTTTTTTAGCCCATGTAATTCTTTCATGAATGCATGCATGAGGGGCCCACCACTTATGGGTTCATGAAGTCATAGGGAATAACAAAAATAGAAAGGAGAGGGACAAAAGTTTGGTTGAAGACATGAAATCAAGTGGGACTCATTTTATTTCAAACTTGCATGTGCCATTTCATGCTAGAGAAATAGGATAGATCTCAAGGCTTTGGGTCAGCAATTATGAGAATAATGATTTGAAAAATAGCTTGACTAATGGGCTTGCAGTCAAAGTAGTATTCATGGGCAAGAAAATTATTTGTCAAATAAAGAAATGGGTTCCTAAATAAAGCAATAGAGTAAATAGGCTTGCAAGGAAAGTTACCGTGACCAAGTGTAGACTCAGAAATTCAGGCTTTGGCAAGTCTTATAAAGGTTAAGCTTGAAGGGTCATAGGCTAACGAAGATAACATATATGAGCTTAGGAATGTATAATATGTATGAGCTTAGGAACTTGGATATGGAAAATAAGAACATATATAGAAGTGATGATATGGAAAGGTTCGGAGATAGCCTAGTGCCAAATGTAAATGAGTAAACTATTATTTTACCCTATAGTGGTCCTTATAGCTTGTAGCAATCACTTGAAAATCTTCACCTTCAATAGATAAGTTAAAGCTTTTTATCTTGATCTAGAACCTTGTTCTTTGATGAAGGATATGAAATCTTAACTTGTTGAATGATATTCTTCCAACCTCCATATTGTGTTGATTTTCTGGGATAATCAAATGTAGATGATTAGGCGCATTTCTGAACCAACTTCCAGTTGATGCATGTACATATAAATAACAAGCACTCAAAATGGGAATTAGTACATCTAATACTAGATTAAATTAGTTGCTAAGCATCATACCACACATACATGGTCAATAATATCCGCCTTAATGATGACAACAAATTAATATAGTGCACTACATGATATAATTAAAATATGACAATAAAGCGTAGTATTGATAAAAAATAGGTGACTTTTAAATTTAAAAGTTAGAGATACTCATATCTTAGCCCATTATTATTTTGTTGTTTTCTAGTTGCTTAGGGCCTGCTTTACCTCATGAAATATTTGCCATATTTGCTCTTTAAACTGTATTTCTAATGACTTACGGTTTTATTTAAAAAAAATTGAGTTCCACTGCTTCATTTGATCTTTTGGTGTTAATAATTCAAAGGACCTGAATATATAAATACATACATGCTTGTGCGCATGCACACAAATTGTTTTCATGTATTTGATGATGTATTGGTGCCCATATGTGTCATAACTTTTATTGATCTTTTGCAATGCTAAATACTAGACTTAGCTGTGTTTTGTGCAACTGTTCTTTTTGCTTTTGTATTTGTAGTGCATTAATTTGTATGTGTTCACATACACCTCTGGCTGCGTGTTTTGGTTCTATTTTCCGGGGGTGTGGTTCATGGAAGCCACATGGTTTCGGTTTCCCAATCACCTCCAACAGAGCTATCCCTCTCATTCTTTCTTGCTTGAATCCCTCTGTAGATAAGAGGGGAAAATTAGTTTTGTAGCGCATCAAGTAATCAGTGTACTTTTTCCATCTTATTGATATTCTAGCTCATGCATTGCTCATATGCTTATAGGTTTAGCTCAGATCCAGAAACACATATGGGCCTGGTGCAACATGAGGGTGGCCCCTGCGGTGTCTTGGCAACCATACAGGTTGGTTTTACATAACTAGAATTACACAATGATTGGAGTGCCGTGAATTAGCTCCTTATTTGTTAATGATTTACATGCACTTTTAATGCATGTGTATAAGTTTTGTGCTATTCTTGCTTGCAAGAAATTTGTATAATCTTTCTTCTTACAACTACCTCCAGGTTACTTTATTTTATATAGATAGGGATTTATGAAACACTGTGGATGGTATGCAGCTTGCATATAGCAATTCTTTAATTTTAGAAACAAAACGTAAGACGTCTTTCTATGATTTTCTTACACAAATATCTGAATCTTAACAACTTATATCTAAAACTTTTTTTAGGGACTGCTCTCTGGGTAGTTTGCTTTTGTAAATTCGTTTTCAGGAAATACAGTCTGTCATCTTACTGTGCCGTTCATTTGTTGATCGTACTGAAAGCCAAAAAAAAAAAATCGATATAAAGGCTAAGCATGTATCCACCTGTGATTGCTCATGACCCCATGGTCATGAATCACATATAGGACTGCTCTGAAAAAGGTATCCAGCCCTTGTTCATAACATTTCGATGACCCATTCCTTATATCTAAATACTTTTGTAGCTTAACCAAGTAGTTCTGGCAATGTGATCTCAGTTTCCATTCTTTTTTTAGTTTGAATACAGTGCGATTTAACATAGTTTAATCTTCTTTTTTTCAAGCTCAATGTAATAATTCTTGTTGTTGTAGAAGGTGTAATTGCTTCTGTATCTAAGCATAACGATCCCAATTTCTAAAACTCCAGAGCAATATTATAATATCCAGAATTTCACCAGTTTTCGCTGTATCTTCTTTAGATTTTCCAATGTACCATATATTACATACAATTTTGGCCGCAACCTGCCTACTCAACAATGTACACAAGATCACGATCTTTCTAACATCAACAATGCAATTTATAAGTAAGAAAGTACTCTTCTCAGCATCTTTATAGTCCAAAAATATCACATAAGCTTTGAAGAATATTCACCATAACTACACAACAACAACAACAACTAAGCATTTTATCCCAAGTACTTGGGATAGGCTACATGAACCAAAAGAGAATCATGCCGGATCGATCACGTTGATAATCCTTCTCCATTCATTCCTATCAAATAATATCTCCTTATTTAAACCTCTAGAATCCATATCTTTTCGTATCACCTCCATTCATATTTTCTTCGGTTTTTCCTTTCCTCTTTTAACTTGTCCTACGTTGATAAGCTTTCTCGTCAAACAGGTGCATTTGTAGGTCTACGTTGCACATGAATAAACCATCGTAAGCGATTTTCTCTTATCTTCTCATCGATGAGGGTTATATCTACCTTAGCACGAATATTTTCATTTCTCACTTTATCTCTCCTAGTGTTGCGGCATATCCAACGGAGCATGCGCATTTTTATTACACTTATCTTCTGTAAATGACGTTTTTTTATAACCCAGCATTCCGTACCATATAATAAAGCTGGCCTAGTAGCAGTCCAATAAAAATTTTCCTTTAGCCTTAAAGGAATATTACGGTCTCATAAAACTCCCGTTACACTCCTCCATTTTAATCAGAGCTTGTATCCTATGATTGACATCACTGTCGATCTCTCCATCATTCTGAATAATAGAACCCAAATAGCTAAACTGACTACTCATTTGTATCTCTTTCACATCCAGTGTTACAATACTATAGTTTATGGTCCATCGTTTACTAAATTTACATTCTATGTACTCTGTTTTAGAGCTACTCAATTTAAAACTTCTAGATTCTAATGTATGCCTCCATAACTCTAACTTGGTATTCACCTCTGCTCTTATCTCATCAACTAAGATAATATCATCAGCAAATAATATAATCAAGGTATCTCATCCTGAATAGCTCTATTAAGCTCATCCATCACTATAACAAGTAAGAACGGGCCTAATGCAGATCCTTGATGTTATCTAATTGTGATAGAAAAATCACTTGTCAGACCATCACATATTCTGACATTGGCCATTACTCCATCATATATGTCCTTAATTATGTCAATATAGTTGATGGGGACTCTTTTCTTCATCAGTGTCAATCAAAGCGTCTCTCGTGGTATCTTATCATAGGCTTTGTTTAGGTCAATAAATACTATATGCAAATCTCTATTTCTCTCTCGGAATCACTTTATAAGTTGACGAAATAAACGAATAGCTTCTTGCGTCGATCGTCCATGTATGAATCCAAACTGGTTTTCTGATATTTTAACAGTCTGCCTTAATCTGTATTCAATTATCGTTTTCCAAAACTTCATAGTGTGACACATAAATTTTATTTCACGATAGTTAAAACAACTATGAATATCACTCCTGTTCTTATATAAAACTACTAGGGTACTCCTTTATTCATTTGACATTTTCTTAGTTTGTCAAATCTTATTAAAAAGATATGTCAGTCATCTCACACCCATCTCTTCTAAATATCTCCATAACTCTATAGAAATCTCATTTGGACCAACAACTTTCCTTAATTTCATCCTCTTCAATGTCTTTTTTACTTTAGATTCTTAATTCTGCACATAAAACTACGATTCATATTCTCACACTGAATAGTAAGGTAATTTCATCCTCTTCAATGCCTTTTTTACTTTAGATTTTTAATTCTGCACATAAAACTACGATTCATATCCTCACACTGAATAGTAAGGTCTTCCAAATCTTGAGTAAAACTACCATTATATAATCTATCAAAATAATCTCTCCATCTTTCTTTAATCTCTTCGTCTCGAACTAGAACCTTCTGATCCTTATCTTTAACACACTTTATAGTGCATAAGTCTTTAGATTTTCTCTCTTTTATTCGAGTAATTATATATATATATATATATATATATATATATATATATATATATATATATCATTTTCTGCCTCTTTATTGTCTTTATATAACTTAGTTTTTGCATTTCGAACAGCTTTCTTAGCTTTCTTCTTGGTTAGTTTATCTCTCAAAACTTGTTCCATCATTGTTTTTCTTCAAATCTATAGAGGTCTGCTTGATCTTAATAATATTTTTCGCCTTTTCATTCCATCATGATATGTCCTTATATGGTGGAGCACTATCTCTTGATTCGCCAAATATATTTTTAGCAATCCTATTAATACAGCTAGTCATTTTGTTCCATGTTACATCAGGATCATCATGGTCTTTCCAATCTGCTTCTTGTACTACTCTATCTGTAAAAACTTTTGAATTACTTTCTAATCGCTACTACTTAATCTTATGACCTAACTTATTCTTAATCTTTCTAAGTCTCTTTCTAATCTGAATATCTAAAATAAGAGTCTATGCTGGGTTACTACATTCTTTCCTATCACTACCTTACAATCAATGTAACTATCTTTATCTACCTTCCGAGTTAAAAAGAAATCTATTTGGCTTGCACTCGATTCACTTCTAAAAGTAATTAAGTGAGAAACTATCTTTTTAAACTAAGTATTCACTAAAATTAAATCATAAGACAAAATAAAATCTAGAATTGAGTTACCTGCTTTATTTCTTTCTCCAAAACCAAATTCTCACAATTAAAGAAATCCAAGTTAACTATTTCAAATTTTAACATGTACTACATGACATAAAAGTCAAGTTCGATGTTTTGTATGTGGTTCCCAAAAACAATCCAGGTAGGCTCCTAAATCGGGCATTTATCGTTATTGTTACCGGGAAAAAATATTATTGAAATAAAGGGTTAGTTGATAGTGCAGTAGGTAAAGTCATGCAAGAAATTTAAGAAAATATATACATATACAATAATATAAGAGGTGAGTTATGCACAAGATAGCAAGCATGACCATGGTTTGGGTCAAGATAAATGAGAATATATTAATGCTATATATAAGCATACCAGTGATGTAACATATTATTTGGAGAATTCAATGGATTTTCTATTCATCTTATTAGCATATAATATGAACATTTCATATTTTATGCGGTCTATATTATTCAGATTCATCCCAGTATAATCTATAATATGCAACATCATAGTTTTATCATTTCATTATTTTCATAACAGGGAAGCACATTGCACGATACTTCTCATTTTTTTCGCATTCATATACATATATCATGAGTATAATATTAGCATGTGCGCGCACACGCTCCTTCCCCCTCCGCAACCTTCCTCCAGTATATGCACGTACATAACATAAATACACATGACATCCCCGTCTTCCCCCTTGCAACCTCCTCCATGAAATATATATACATATTACATATACTTTCTTTTACATAATCCCTCTCCCATATTAGCTCTTCTTCCAAGGTACACGTATATATAATATAATATATATAATGTCCTCACCTTTTCTCATCCAAAACCTTTCCCTATGACATACATGCACACATGTAATATTATTGCAATCACATCATTCATTCACACAACATACTAATCGAACGATAAAGTATAAACTAATCCAATTTTACGCATTAATTTCTCAATTTAATTATTTTTAGGGATCAAGTTGAGTACATATAATCACATTCATAGTTACTTTATATTATTATTAGTGGGATGGCTTCCATTAGGATTTGGGGGATGCGTTAGTTTACTGTTTCTAAATCTGCAAGTTATGAACTAATCAAACAAATGATTTATTGAATTTTAGTAAGGAATTCAAGTAGATATCACGAGATTTAATGGCGAGCTTGGGAGAAAGAAAATTAAGAAGAAAATTTACTCACCAGTTACGCATTAGCGGTTCTTAGGAACTTAAGTTCTACTCTCGCAATCTCTGCTTCCTAATTCAATGGATATATCATTTTAACTAGTTTTCAAAATTTAAATTAGTTCTCAATCAATTGCTCAATTAGGTTTTCGAATTGCTTATCCAATTAAATCTCAAATTTTGCTTAAATGACTATGCCAAAACCGTGTTAGAGTTCGTCTTACGCCGTGTAATCCAGTTATTTCGTCCATAAATTTCTCTAGATATCTCAGTTGAGATGGTACTTACACTGTTAAAAAGAAAACTTCGGTAGCTTTAAAACTAGACCGACTTCAAAGAAAAAGAAATGGGAAAGTTATGATCCAAACGGTTTGACTTTATGCACATCCTTTGCTTGGGTCAAGCCCTGGCTAGTTTGGGTTTGGCCTGTAGCTGGCTCAGACTGAGCTCGGGTGGGCTTGGCGTGGACCCAAGTTAGCTCAAGTTTAATCTAGGTTGGCTAGGTATGCTTCAGCGAAGGAAAAGAGATATTAGAGTGAATTTGGGATTTACTTTTGAAAATTTTGTGAGATTGAGGGATTGATGCTAGGAATAAAAATTTATTCTTGAGGGGGTTCGAGAACTTTAATTCTAAATTAGAAATAGAGAGAGTGGTCTTATCAGGATATTTGTGGTTGATCGAAGAAATTGAAGAGGAATTAATTTGTAGGGGGAAAAAGAGAATTCAAGAGGTTCTCTAGTTTGAGAGAAGTAAATTGAGAATTTTGTTCGGAGATGAACAGTGCTTTATGGATATATACATGAAAGAGATAATTTAGTGAGGACTCTTCACTTCAAGAAAGATCTAGAATTCTCTCCCTCTTCGTCCATCAAATTTTGATTGTATTCTTCTCTTAATGGGACACTTGTCATTCTCTTATGATCTCTCCTTTAATTGGTAGGGATATTTGATATTCCTAAATTTTCATAATTTTCCTATTATCTTATTCTAATTACATACAACCCCTATCTCCTTTTATTTTTATATAAGACTATATTTTTCTTTATCTCTCTTTATTTATATGAATATCTTTTAGTCTTTAGCATAATTAGTTATCTATTAATTAATGGTCAAAAAAATCTTAGTGTTAAGAATAAATGGTTTATTGTTTATAATTATTTTTATACTCGCATTAAATGATATTTAAGATTTTAAATTGTGATTTGTGGATCTGGGTATCACATCAAGTGTCTACTTTTCCATTTGATGCTCCTTTTTCTTGCGTTTTGACTGTCTGCTACATGATTTTTCCTGTATTTTTGGTTGGAGAATTGGTTGTATGGCTGGTAGTAATATGTTAATATTGTTTTCATTGATGTCCCAACCTTATCAGAATGGTTGAGACTTGAGACCATTGCTTACTGGACTACACTTTCTGGACAGTTGGTTTAGAAACAAACTCTAGAGAGAGTTGTAGGGACCTCTCTAGTACACAACCAGATGTGCAATCCATGGATGATAGGGCAGTTATATTATACTCTTGAATTCAGTTGAAGTGTCCTGATTGTAGTTCATGGCAATTTTATTCGTTTAGTAGATTGGAAGCACCTTAGTTATAGGGCTTGCTGAAATACGGATACTTGGAGAATGAAAACACTGATTATGCCTGTTCTATATGATACTGCTTATTATATATGCTGGGCCATTTGAATTCTGGTTGCTGTTCGTTCAGATTGCCACTATTTGGCTGTTTTTACACTCATTTTCTGGTCCTGCAGGCCTTTGTCCTCAAATACCTTTTGTTTGCTAGAGAAGTTCTGGGTAACAATCCACAGCAGAGATATAACCGAATTCCAAGTATCACAGAAGCTGATTTGACCTCTGTGACAGATGATATAAAGACAAGGTGATTATGTCATTTCGCTACATTCTTCCCATCTTTTAGACAAGAGGTTGCTCTCTTTGGTAAAGAAATTTGTTTGTTACTTACATTCTTTGCTTCTCTTGTTTTTATCATCATCCAGGAGAAAATTTTATTCATTATAGCTTTTCTTAGAATCTTATTTGGCAATCAACCGTCTGCTCTGTTGCCAGTAACTTTAGTTTGACTAAAGAATCTACATTCAGCTATCCACTCCACCAGAAATTGCACTACGAATATCTTTCCTTCTCCCCCTCTCCTTCCTTTTTTCCTCCCTCTCTACCACCCCGCCCCCCCGCCGCCCCCCCCCCCCCCCCCCCCCCGAGCTCCTATTTCTTGGCTCATTCAATTGTTCAGAGGGTAATTATTTTATATCCATTGTCAACATCATACCATGCATCTATAGCTTCTATGATTTACCATGCACACAAATTTCTTTTGCCCCTACTGTATTCGTTTATTAGTGCCTTTAAGCTCATGAACTCATCTTTTTTTTTTTTTTTGGGGGGGGTGGGGGGGTTGAAGGAGTTTTTCTTAGAAGTCTTGTTGGGAGAACAGGAACAGCGCAAACCTTTTTGAACTTATTTTGATGATGGTACTTGAAGGAAACGGAGTGAAATGTGAAACAGTTTCTGGAACTTAACCTACAACTAGTTGATTGGTTGACATGAATAATACATGTTAATACCTACATGACAAAATTACTTAAATATAAGCAATAAGTCAAAAAAGTACTCATTGAGGACTTTAAGGACCAATAGAGCTAGTGGAGCAGTTTCTGAAGAAACTCATTCTTGTTTCTGAACCAATGAGTTTTTTAATTGATAAAAGGAATGGATCAGCAATTTAGCATCCACTCAGCATCACAATATAGGATGGCCTAATATTCTCTCAGTAAGACAAGTCACTTGACAGCAAACATGTTCCACTTAGACATATGTGCAGGGTTTGTTTTTGGTTGTATAAGTTGAGGGTTTCTCTGAAAAAGGGAATCTATAATTTTGATACTTGAATTGGAGTCACAAGGATAATTTATTCGGTTTTTCTTCAAGATAAAATATTAGCTAAATGAATTTGTGCCAGTTTTCATTGTTTTACATATGTTGCACATCAAAGGGCTTTGAAGATAATTTGTCCACAGAATATTCTTGTAGAAGTCCATAATTTCGTTGTAGTGTCAGAACATTTAGTTTTTAGGCTAACAAAGTTTGATGTTTATAAAGAAAGGAAATACTGCATGTCTGCATGTGTTTATGTGCGTGCACTGCGCACGCCTGTATGTGCATGTGGGTGGCTGGGGCTAATATTTTGCCACCTTGGTTGTTTTCTGGCTATTGCTTTTTCAACTTATGATACTGAATACAGCTGCCGACATTAAATTTGCTTTTGCAGAGCATTGGTCCTCAGTCTGGTTGAAATATTATTTATGTGTGGGAATAGACAACGAGCTGTGATTGCAACTTTAGATATTTTCAAGCATTGCTCTGAAGATAGATATGAAGTTGGTCCAAAGAATGAGGTACAGATCTCTTAAACAATGATTATTTTCTCCCCAACTGTTTTTAAACCCGTAATAATTTGTTTTTGAAACTTTGGAAACAGACAGTAACCAAATCATTGGAAGGCCTTTCAATTGAATCAGCTGCTGATTTTCAGAGAGTTTTAAGAGTTAAAACATACATTTCCCAAGCTGATGCTGTTAAACGGCTTACAGCAGAGCTCCCTATTTTACAAAGTCGTATGGGGGCCATGCTTTTCCTCATATCTGCTCTACTTTCACGAGGCCTGGTATGATTCAGTTCACTGCATACCCATTTATTATTGTCATAGATTTTTTTTCTTGGACTTCATTGTTTGGCATAATTATGCACTTGGTTGTATTTTGTCGGTAAATTTCTGATTGAAGCACTAAGATAAATACATGGCTCATTTGCACAGAAGCAAGTGTGATTATCCAACAGGTAACCAAAAATGTTAAAATCAGATTTTATTGATATCAAAAATTTTGTAATAAATTAGAAGGCACTACATGTACGTGTGCTCCCATGAAACCTGCAGCCAATGGGGTCTCTCACTTGTACGCTTTCTTTTACATACTGAGTATAAAATATTCTACATGTGACTATTCATGTGACAAGTACTTTGAAGGTCAACAACAAGATTACAAATAAATATTTTTTGTAGTTCAATTATCCCCTAATCGAGCTAGATTATTCATCTTGATTTTAGAAATAGGGAAAATTTGGGGGGAAAATTATATAATCAGCAAAATGTAAAGATTTACATGTATATTTTTTAAAATAAACTTTCTTCGCTCATTAAATTGAGATTTTTTTAAGAGGCCATATTGTAAAATATTATTATTTTTTTGTGTGTTCATCGCTTATGGAAATTTTTGATAGCACTTTTAATTTTTCTTTTTTTTTTTTTATGGGAAGATAGATTAGTTAAATTATTTTATAAGATTAAAATAGAGACAAATATGCAATGAATGATATAAATGCCTTTTTAATAAAACGCAAGTGAAGTAATTATGAATAGTTGTTGACCACTTTCTCACTTATTATTTAAGAAAAATGATTATCAAGTTTATGATAAGATATTAAAGAAAATAAGTAAAAAAGCCACATCCCTTTTTATGATGGCCTTTCGAGGAAAGTTAATAATTTAGTTTTCTTATTAGGAAGTATGATTATTAAGAAAATTAATTCCGATGAAGGCATATTTTTTATTTTTTTTTATAGAAGGTCAATTTTGATTAATTATGATACTTTTCCCTGTCATAATATAATCAGATCTATAATATGCACATAAACATCTTCTTAAACGCAAGTGAAATAGTTGTTATCAATAACCAATGCACTTGCTAAACAAAGAAATTAAATATTCTTTAGTTTTAGGGGGGAAAAAAATAGGTTGTTTACATAGTAAGTCTTTACAAGGTATCCTAGATTCAATTTGACCAGGTTAATATCTAAATGACACCACAAAATTAGAAATGTAAATTTGCAAATTACCAGGAAAACAAACAATGAAATTATCAAATTTAATACCAATTAATAAATTTGAAAACAAATATATATTTAATAATCGGGTGATAGAGACAGATAAAGATCAAGTTTATCTAGATTAGATTGGATAGATTGGATAAGATTGGATTGGGAATTTAGTTAGTATTTTAAAAGATTTGTTTAGATTTGTTTTTATTTTGTTGCACCAGAATTTGCTATATATATCTCTTATAAAACTCTAATTTGAATAAGATATTGATATTGAGAAAATCGAGAGCATGCTTTTGGTTCTTCTAAATCTTTCCCTCAAGTAACTAATGAGAGAGTGTGCGTATAATTCGCCTGCACGTGAAATCCAAACCTTCCCCAAAATCCTAATTCTCCACTATAAATCTTAATTTCTCTTCTGTTTTGTGTAACCGTGCTTGGCCAGGCCCAGGCTCGGACCTAGACCTGGGGCTACCTAATTGACCAGGCAGTCAACCTGGCCGGGCCAGGCACCAGGCCCAGACATTTTAAAACTCCTTCTATAAGGTAAATTTAGCTGATAATGTGAACACAACTATGTTAATTGCTCAGAAGTTTCTGGATTTTCGCGAGCAAACTGCTTAAAGGCTGTTCAGGTGCAAGTACAGTGCTAGATCTAACATTGTACGAAGAGGATCAGGCTAAAGACAACCTGCATTAGGCATTACATACCATGTACAATTTATGTACAAATTTAGGCTAAAGGCTGATAAACCTGTTGTTTTGTGAAATTTTCTTATAAATTCCAACCATGGTGAGGAGGGTAATTGATCTTGGTGAGCATTTCCAGATGAATAGATGGTAGGGCTGGATCTAGAGAAGGCCAAATCAAGAGAATCATGCTAATGAAAGAGAATAGAAGGCATCTTGTCTTCTTGATATCGGAGGCTCAGTATTTGATTTGGTCATGAGTTAATTGTGTGGTACAGCTTTACTGGCATAATAAATGCACACGAGCACTTAGAAACGCAAAGTGAGATAATATGCTAGACAATGACCAAAAGAAGATGACACTAAGATAATCCAATAATCATGGAGGCAGTATCAATCTTGAACAAGTAATGATAGGAGAACCAAACACATTCAAGTTTTTAAAATCCAGGGACTAATGACAGCCTGAAAGTCCTAATGTAAAATATTGGAAGTGAACTACTTGATTGATGTAGAGAGATGACTCGGTGGTTGAGGAGAATGACCTCCAGTTGAAGAATGTGTTTGAGATATGACTCATCATGAGTATGGTTGATACAAGCTCTGTTGTTCTGATGGTTTGTGTTATTTTAAAGCAGGGGGGACTTTTGGTTAGACGAAATTGAGGTTGTAAGTGCGAAACTAGATTACTTCTATGCATTTCAACTGCTTGTTCAGATAAAATGATACCTGAAAGTGCCGGGGTGACTTTTGTCATGTAGGATATATTTCTTCCCATGAAAAAGGGAAGTTGATGGTTAGAGTGAAGAAGTAGAAAGAGGGGATATTAACAAATATTGAATTAACATGTTAGCATTTTGTGGCACTTCCTTCTTTTCACTTGCTTTAAAATATCCATCTTTTTGCACTACTCTTCTGACGTTGAACTACTTAACTCGTTACCAAAAAAAAAAAAAGGCTTCTATCCTTTCGGTTCCCTTCCATCCCAAATGCCTCCCAAGTAGAAGATAACTGGAAAGTAGGAAGGAGATGGTGTCATTGAAATTTGAAACATGGTCCGAGCATGGTGTTTTGACTGTTCTTGGCTATTTAAGGATCTGCAATCAGTTTAACTAGGCAAATACAGTCAGCTAGCTTGCCAGTGATGTTAGTTGAGCTGCATTCTTCTTGATTGAGGAAGGAAATTTTTATGGCGCTTCTTCAGTTCCCCTTCTTTTCCTGGAGCACTGTGAATCTGTTATCCCAACTTTCTTGGATTAGTCTCCAGTAGTTGTTGACTTCCATTAGCGGAAGACATTTGTCTGATTTTAAGTAGCTTGTTCTTAGATCGTGATTGCTTCTTGATAAGTTTTTTCAATAGACAATAAGCATATATTTAACCTCATCTGTTTTGATTACATTCTGTTGCTGAATTTTGTATGATATCGTCTTTATAGGAATCCATTCAAGCAGACAGAGACGACCCTGGCCTACCGTTGGTTACAGCTCCGTTCGGGCATGCATCTCAGGTACAACAATCTACATCAGTCTGACTAATGAAATTCTTTTTTTCTCGAATAAGCTATTAAATTTAATGTGCTCTTTTTATCCCCCACACCCAAAAAAAATTATTTTTTAAAAAAAAAAATGTGTTATTGATACAGTATTTTTGTTTACAAAGCTTGCATTCTATAGATGAACCAATATTTCTCACATATTCAGTATTTACTGGATCATTTAAGCATTCTAGAAGTGGCTCTAAGAACATGGAACATCAAAGAGATAACCTACTTCTCAAATACTTGATCAAAGATGAATTCAATTCTTTTTTCTCAGGAGATAGTGAATCTACTACTCTGCGGCCAGGCTGTCCCTAACGTATTCGATGGCAGGATGAATATCGGCGGTGGCATGTTTCTAAATGGAATTCCCACGAGCGTCGAAGTTGGATTCCTCACTCTCCTTGAATCGCTAAACTTCTGCAAGGTGGGCCAGCATTTGAAATGCCCCAAGTGGCCGATATGGGTTGTCGGGAGTGAGTCTCACTATACCGTCCTGTTTGCCCTCGACCCCTCTGTGCAAGAAGAGAATGAGCTGGAGGAACGGGAATCAAAGATCAGGAGAGCCTTTGATGCCCAGGACCAGAGCGGCGGTGGAGGGTTCATCAGTGTTGAAGGATTTCACCAGGTCCTCCGAGAGGCTAACATCAATCTACCACCGGCAAAACTCGACAGCCTCACCAGCAGCGGTTTCATAGTGTGGAGCGAGTTCTGGCAGGCCTTGCTGGAGCTGGACAAATGCTCGGGAGGCTTCAAGGATTCGACTGGACTGAATGGAAAGAAGCAGTTCCATGTGTACCATTTCAATGGGATCGCCAAGTCGGTAATAAATGGCAATGCTGCCACCGTAGGCGAAATCCCAGTGCAAAGGCCGAGGCTTTGTAAGCTGAGCGTCTCAGTACCGCCGAAATGGAGCCAAGATGAGTATATGGCCGATGTAGTGCCTTTGCCAAGCAGCAGTGCTCAGCCTCAGGGGACCGAGGTGAACCAACCCCAGCCCTCTCAGCATGCACCGTTGGTCGACTGTATTAGAACTCGCTGGCCCCGAGCTACATGCAACTGGGTTGGAGATGCTCCGAGCATTGTTTGATTCTTATTACATATGATGTGCGCCTCAAGGCTCAATCCATGATCTTATTGCTGTGCGTTGCGTTTTCACTCTGCCAACAAATGTAGTGGAGAGATTTTTTATATTTCTGTTTCTTTTTCCCCACCTTTTTTTTTTTTTTCACAATTATTGTATTACCAGTCGTCTGTTATTGTAACAACTGCGGGTAACTAATTATTGTCTTGAGAATTCGGAAGCCTTGTTTCCAGAGTCCAATATATTGGCATCAAGGCTTGTCAACAATGGTAATGTCGACTCTCTCGACTAAAGAACATTGGACAATTTGTAGATTGAAATGCACCAAAGACAAGTTATATCATCTAATGCTGCTGAATATAACAACTCAATAGCCAACTGCAACAGAGTTGAAACTGATAATCAAAAGAATAATTTCTGTTATAATTAAAGTATTGAACCCAAATATACCACCACCAATATTCATTCTAACAGAACTCATTGGATAAAAAGCAAACGTAGCGCAGTTAGGGTACAGTACAGCACCGGTTGGTTTTTCTTTGCCAGTAGAAAAACAATTCTGATGCCACGAAACATCAGTCACCCCGCTGCATTCTAAATAAAAAAAAAATGGTTACGACCTCCCGATTGAAACGAGATGAGCATGAAAGTGAGACAATGAGATTAGTGAACACTAAAATTAAGAATTGAATTTGTGCAAGAATAATAAAATATTAATTTAATATGCTGCTGAATTCCAAAGAATTAGAATTGTCCAACAGCTCTCAAAACTTTCCAGCAAGACGGACAAAAGGACTCCAAACAATCAAACCAAATACAAGATCAAATTAAGAAAACTAGAGAAACGGTAACAAACATAATAAAATAGAAATTAAACAAATTCCTTAAATCAAATCAACAACACTGAACGATCCAATACCTAGAACTTAAAACATCCACACAAATTAATCTCAAGTATTACTATAAATTAACTTTTACATTTACAATAAATTATCAAAAAATTAAAATAAAATACAAAAAATAAAGATTGGTAATAATTATCCCACGAAATCTCCATTACCATGAAACTAGTAAGGAAAAGAAATTTATAATTAATCTGCAAAAGCAACTCAAAAATCAAACCAAAATAAACAAAAACCAGCCATTTAAACAAAACAAGCAGACTTCATTCATATCAACATACAAACACTAATCCTGATTTTTCTTGATTAACAAGATCAAATCAACATCTAAACCAAATATTACTCAGATCAACCATCATCAAGATGACACCTTAAGCCCTCTCGCCCCTGATCCTCCTCGCAAGCTGGATGTCTTTCGGCATAATAGTAACCCTCTTGGCATGAATCGCACAGAGGTTGGTATCCTCAAAGAGCCCCACAAGATACGCCTCCGCCGCCTCCTGCAGTGCGGCCACCGCCGACGACTGGAACCTGAGGTCTGTCTTGAAGTCCTGTGCGATCTCACGGACAAGCCTCTGGAAGGGGAGCTTGCGGATGAGAAGCTCGGTGCTCTTCTGGTACTTGCGGATCTCGCGGAGGGCGACGGTACCAGGGCGGAAGCGGTGGGGCTTCTTAACTCCGCCAGTCGCCGGAGCGGACTTGCGGGCGGCCTTGGTGGCCAGCTGCTTGCGCGGGGCCTTGCCACCGGTGGACTTGCGAGCGGTTTGCTTGGTGCGGGCCATGGAGAGATCAAGGAGGAGCTAGGGTTTGAATGAGGGCTTGAGATTTGGAAATTGAGGGTTTTGGTTTTTTTTTTTTTTTTTGGTGTGGATTTTGAAGGGGGAGGGGAGGGGTTTATATAGGGAGTGGGGTTAGGAATTTTTTGGCGGGAGGAAATTTGGGCCGTTGGATTTGTTTCTGAATGGACGGCGGATAGTATGAGATCGTGAGAAATGCGGATCGCGATCCGCGGCAATGGCGGGGCGTTTGAGGTGATTTGGATTGACGGTGGAGATTGCGTTGTGGAAGACGTCGCGGATCGAGGCCGGTACGGGCCCCGGCAGCTCACTTGAGCTACTTTGAGACTGTGGAGGAGGCCAATGAGTTTTGTTTCAGTGACATCATCTTCATCAATTTATGATGAATTTCGAGTTTGATTTCTGATAGATACTTACTGTAGAATTATTCCAAGTAAAATTTCAGGTTAAAACTCTCCAAAACTACAGTTTTACTTAATAGTAGATGAATGATTAATCAAGCCTCTCAGCATAAAGAAGACTATACTAAATTTGACTAATAAAATCATTAGCATCAGCAGCTATAAATAAATCGCTTTTACCAGAGGAATCCCGACACATAAATATAATTACTTTAGTCAAACTTCGATCCTGATAAGATACAACACAAAATAATGAAATAATAATTATACAAATAACTTCAATTTCCTCCTCCATTTTTTTTTTTTTTTTTTTTGTTACGCTGAACCATTGCCCTGTATCAGCAGCTATTGTGCAGACTTCAATTTGCTTGCAGAATGAACAGAATCTAGATATGAATGTCGATCGAGCCTATCACATGTAGTCCATGGAATCGTTTCCCAACTGATTGCTGAGGGATTGGCCGTTCGGGGGAGTTTGAGTTTGAGGGGGAGATGCGCGGCGCTGCAGGGCCTGATGGGCACTTTGGTTGGGTATCTGCTGCGAACGAGAGAAGAATGGGGAGGTGGACTGCTGGAGGCCTCCTGATCTGTTGAAAGCATTACCGTTCATGTTAGGAAGCTGTCCGGTTGCTATCTTGAGCCGTTGAACTTCTTCTCGCAGTGTCTCGTTCAGAGCTGTACAGAAACAACAAGGCCACGATTATCATGCATAGCAAGAGGGTAGAGGGAGATCAAAATGTTGTGTGCACGCATGCACATAGAACAATCAAAGATCATACAAGTTGCCTGTGCATAATTTCAGCATTAGTCAGCTTTTATTGGAGCCAAAAAGAACCTGTAGCCTAAGATCTGAATACAGGTGATGGTGAAAAAAATATTTGGTAAACGTATGCAAAGATTAATAACATACCGTCACGAAGATGAGCTTGCTGCTCCATTGCTTGCAACCGCAGTTTGAGTTCTCTGTTCTCAGAGGTCAAACCAGTAGCATCCCTCTGTGAATAAGAATAATACAAGATTTGTCCAAGAAAATTGCGTAAAAATGCACGTAGAAACCCTAAATTTAAAAGGAATATATACGGGAACCTGCTAATTGCTCGGAAGCAAACTTGTCACTAGAGCATTACTAACGACTACATTTTATTCAGCATATACTATGGAGTAAATGTCTGATAACAAGATTAAGCTAAAGACTAACGTTGATGTTTCATTTACCTAACTATAAATGTAGTATCATGATCTACAAAGTTCTGATTTTTTAAGCATCCAGTACCTTTATGCTTTACTAAAATCAGATAAAAGGGAACAGGGAAATGGAAGGGCTCACAGCTTTCTAATCTTTGGATGAACTTTTCTTCATTAGGTTTGACACACACAAAATCTATTTTCTTTTTTGGGAATTATGTGTGGCCAGTGGATAGTCAACCAAAAAATCAAAGACAACGATATCAAAACTAATTTTTGACAAACAACCCCATCAGTTGATCATAACCAGCACATTACAAGATCAATAGAAGATTGATGCTAATATTATAAGAAAACTAAAAGATGAAAAGGTATTAAATTTTCACAGCCATATTGAAAGACATAACTACGGACACAAGGTGCATAATTTTGGAAGCCTCCTTGTCTTCAAAACCAAAAAAAAAAAAAAAAACTTTTGGAGAATCCTCATCATATGCTAAGATACATTAGTTGAGTTTGGCCCTCATCAACCAAAATAATGTGGCGAGTTCGACTGCAACATAGTGATAGTGGTAAAGTTTCAACTCCCACGCAAGAGGGTCTGGCGGGTTCGGGACTCGGATCCTGCTGATATTAGGCTACAGCGTACTCTTCCGAATGGAGATGGGGAAGGAGAAGTAACCAGAAGACAAATGTGCAATACTCATCAACCAGCCCTCAAATTAGCCAATTTGTGGCTAAATCTATACTGACCTGATAAGATCTCATGTTACCATTCCAATAAGACAAGAGCCAAATTGACAATGACACAGCCAAAGACCTACTGTGCATGTGATCAAGCTAACCAATTTCGAAGATAGTTAGGTCAAGGAAGATGTCCATATAATCAACAGGATGGTCAGGATCTAGCATTTACGAAGATAGTTAAGTCAAGGAACATGTGAATCAACAAGTGTGTTTTATGAGTGAAGTGCTTCGAAAATACTATGTGATCAAAAAATATTGAGGAAGTTGAAGGAAAAATTCTACCAGATGCCCATAAGATTAGCAAGGTTTTATGGGTCAAAATGCTGGTTAACTAAGGCTGTACTTGGATGTCAAACACAAGGTGTTTTGCGGTGTTTTTAACGTGTGTGTTTTGGAGTGTTTTGATGGTACGTATTTTGGAGTGTTCTTACCATGAGTTTTGGGGTGTTTAAGTATCCGCTTGTGAGTTTTGTTTCTTATGGATTTTGATGGGTTCCATAAATATATAAAAGACAAAAATACCCTACATAAATTATGTTTAAATTAATATAATTTTACCTATGAGCCAGAATCAAAATAAGAGAATAGATGAATACGACGCCTCTCAATAGCAGTTAACCCCTGAAGAGGTTAAACTGAATGTTCTCAATTAGTGTCTGAAGTTTGATCTAGCTTATGGTTGTTATGTAGCAATATAATTCAGTTTTGACAAATAAGCTATTATTTTGTTTTGCTGCAATAAGGTGTACTACACCTTCTAGTAGTGCACACAAGGGTTAGGTGGGAATGCGTTAGTAGTCTCTGGTTTAGTTTGCAGCCTCAGATCATCTAATTCTCATGGATCATCTTGTAGAGGTGATTCGGATATATGGTTGAGGGATTGTAAAAACACCTCTTACCATGAGCTTAATGGTATTTCGGCCAGAGGATTATCTTTGAGAGCCCCCATCTTCCCGAGAGAGAGAGAGAGACCAAAAAAAAAAAATCATGTATTGATGTTATCTTTAATGAACAATAATTAATTATTAACTATTAAAATTAAATTATTGGCTTCAAACCTTCAAAGTTCCTAACTCAGTGGCAAGAGAGTTGGAAATAATCATCTCAAGTTTTCTCTGAAAACAAGGTGAAAAATGAGACTGTTATCATTCACAGGAAGAATAACTCAATTATGGGCTTCAAACCTTCAACATTGCTCAGCTTAATACTGGCCTGGAGCTTAATACTCCTGCTTAGATCAATTCATATCTATAGTCCGTGGTAGAGAGGGAAAAATGACTATTGACACCTAGAGCTTAATATTGGCCTCTTTGTTAGTAAGGGAAAAGAGAAAGCTAGTTTATGATGTAAAAAGAAATCAGCAATTTTGGCTTATAAAGCAGGAGTTTTTCCTATGTGAATAACTCCCATTATCTGTGAATTATACTAACATAATATATTGAGAGGCGTCATATTCCATAACACAAATTATAGACTATCTCATTACATTATGTCTTACTTGCTCATTCAACAATCAAATTAATTTTTTTTTCCTCAACATAGAAAAACTATCTTTCGGAATATTACTAAGTTTATTAGAGATTTGCATCATAACTTTTTGAGATTTTAATTGAAAAATTAAATAAACAAAAAGAACAATGATATGACAATTTGGAGAATTTAATAGAAAAAATAAAAATAAAAAGGTAATAAATCATACTTACCTAAAATTAAAAAGAAAATCCTAATTACTCCAATAGAAAAAGAGATCAAATTGGAATCGAGTTGCACTATGAAATTCCAAGCTTTCTCTTTAAAAAAAATAAAAGACGGATTTTTTTTCTTTTTGCGCAAATAAATAGCGGCTCCTTTTGGAAGAGAAGGCAACGTGAAAAAAGTTGGAAAAGATAAGGTCAAGGGAGAGGTTCAGATAGGAGGCAACGTGAAGAAAAAAAAGTGGTAAAAGAAAAAAACGCGATAGACAGTTGGAACGAGTGTAGTTTTGGATAAAAATTATAAACACTCTAAAACACCCCGATTTGGAGTATTCTAAAAAATACTTCAAAAATACCTATCCAAGTATTTTGGGGTGTTCTGAGAAGACCCCAAAACACTTGACCAAAAACTTACAAGTAAGGATTTTTTAGAACACCTCATAACTCATCACTTCAAAACACCCCAAACACTTCATAACTAATCTCCCAAATATAGCCTAAAAAACATGTTTAGAAATTAAGTAGGGGCGGATATGAGAATATTAGAATCAGTGAACTAAGATATAGCATAAAAAATGATTACGTTCATTAGAAATTAGGAGTTGCTACTATTGAGGATAAAATGAGGAAGAACCTATTGAAATGGTTTGAACATGTGCAACGAAAACCTGTAAGTGCACCAGTTTGAAGAAGTAATGGAATCATGATTAACGGATCTAGAACGACTAGAGAACGACCTAAATAAACATGGATGAAGATAATTAATAGGAAACAAGAGTTGTTAATTTAAGTGCAGTGAAGGCCCTTAAATAAGTTAATTGGAAGAAAAGGATTCAGGTAACTGAGTGCAAAGATTTGGGATAAAGGCTTTAGTGGCGTTGTTGTCTAACTGAAACTAAGTGGGCAGATTAAGTTCAGGATAATATGCAAACATATTATACTGAAATGTTTATGTACAACCAGATATGTTCAATGTTGGTCTATATCATGGCTCCGACTTCAATGGTTTTTCAGATAGAATTGTCCCAATACCAGGCCATAAGTAATATATATATAACTGATCAATAAATAGTCAAATACCCATAGCCTGAACATTAAATTTAACAGTTGTTGATCCACCATATCGCAAAATGTAAATCACCAACAGGTTGGGGTTGGCTTTTGTAGTTTTAATTTGGAGAATAATAGAAGGAATCGTTAAAAGAGAGACCTAGCCAAACAAGAGCCCATTCTTTCTCCTCTTCTCTTCATCATTAACCTATCAAGACAACCAACTCTTCAGTTTCCCAGTTTCCTTTGCTTTCTTCCTTTTGTCTTATCATTTCTTTCTCTAAGAATATCATGAACTTTTTTCTCTTTCCTAGTCAGACAAACAGACAGACATACATCAGCGAAGCATTCTCAATTGTGGTCTGTTCCCTTCAAAATTGTCCTTGCAAGCCCCAATTTGAATCATGCCTCTTCTTCTTTGTCCTCTTCCCTTCATCCTTCACCGAACTGGACATCCAACTATACAGTTAATTTCCTTTGTGTTCACCCCTTTCTCTTTATCATTTCTTCCTCTAGGAAAATCAGAGACTTTTTCTCTCTTTCCCTTGTTAGATGAGTACATATATCAGCCAGGCCTTCTCAACTGTGGCCTGCCCCCTTCAAAATTGTCCCAGCAAGCCTCTATTGAGTCATGCTTCCTTCTCTTCCTTTCTCCAAGATAGTCTGAAGGCTGCAATATGCAATTTGGCATGAGAAATTTACAGTATCGGTATCACTGTTTTGTACAATTTGGCTTTCCGAGTGACTAGTCAACAAAAGCTTAACAAAATACTTGGCATCTTTAAGGCATAATTAGTGCCTTTATTTTCAAATTTTGAAAGAAAAGCAAGAGTTGCACTTTTTCCAAATCTTCCTAAATGGAAGTTCATCCCAACAGTCAAAATCTATACATGTTGCAAATTTCGCCTACCTATGTTTAAAATGCTGAAAATATTTATCGCTCGAATAAGCAAATGCATAGCACCCAAGTCCTACGTGGATGTGGATGTTATTCATTCAAAGAGCAAGTTGGCAAGAAAGAATTTGCACAAAAATCTAAGAAGTTCCTTTTTTTTGGACAAATCTGAAACAATTCAAAAGAAGGAACAGAGATGGATCTTCATGGTGTCCCCAGTTAACCTGAATGTTTTATGCTCCAAAATAAATTGTTATAGGTTGCCCATATTATATAGAGCCGATAGGTACCTTCTCTATGGGAATATACGTAATAAAAATTTGTGCAAGTGATCAAGTTTGATGGAACGCCAAACAGCTACTATAATCTCCAATCTGACCAACTTTCAATTTTTTTGGTATCTTAAATTTAGGTCTATAATATTCATCCTTAGTCCTTGCTATATTTCAAATGTTAAAACTTTCACTAGTTTTAAATCCCAAACCACTTTCTCCACTCCTATAAATTATTATTTGCTGGAAATCCCAGAGCCAAGACAGCAATCAGAAAGTACAATCGTATAAAAAGTATACCTGAGTCCATATGAAAACTGGAAACCAAAGCTATAAGCCTATATAATCATACTGAAGCAGAACGAAAATGATTTAGAATTTTGGTGGATATTAGGCGGATTTGAGGAAGAACAAGTTTTGGTTTCAAAAAAAAAAAAATAATAACAAAGATAGGATTTCGGGATTCACAACCAGGCAAACTATACACACAATCTTGCAAATAAAACACAAAAGGCTTAGAAGCATCAAAATGCATGTCCACAAAGAATGTGAATTTCTTCTATAATAATTCTTTGTCTAATAAAAATGTTTTATACAAGGCTATATTTAAACCAAAATACTTGCACATATTTTTCTTCATTGTCAGTATAGCAACTTCTTTAGCAACTCTTGTGTGCAAAAGCACTGTGTGCAACTCATAAAGAGCATTAAGATTAATAATGGGAGACAGTTGATAACTACTTCCTCCAGTAGAGCATTATTGCATGAAGAACTAAGCATATTTGACCAGCTCTTTAACAAAAAGCTCTTGATTCAAAAAGTCTACTATCAACAATAAGTTGTAAAAAGATAAGCCAAAGGCATAACAAGAAGAACACATATAAGCAACTGCAAGGAGATGTAATATCACTGCTGGTGCCCAGAGTGAGAGGTGGGGACAGCAGCGAGATGAGAATAAGCAGATGGCAACCAAAATCCTTAACAAATAGTAAAAACTGCAGCCAACAATTCCCTAAGTTTGAAAGCACCAGGAAGGATCAGGGCATTGCATCATTAGCCATGCAGTTAAACTCATAATTTGTCTAGATAATGAGCCTACATCAAGAGCCAAAGATGACGGCTTTTCTTTAAGGGATTGGATTCTTCGAGATATAAAGTTTACATGAGAATGAAGGCTGATGAGTAAAGAGGAAAGAAAGGAACAAACTAGCATTGTTGTTGTACACTACTTTTTTCAACCAAGACCCCTCGAAGATAACTCCTCGTGACTTTCTAGAATTTCATATTTCTATAATTAGTTTATTAACATAAACTATGACAATTATATTAATATCCAAATTCACACACCAATTTTGCTATCAGTATGCAATACTAAGCCCCGATATTGGGCATTAAAAACAAAGGAGAAAAATAACACCCCGGAGCCTAAGGGAGCAACATGGCTAAAAAAAAATCAACACCTCTCTGTTCTGCACAGGAATGTCAAACCTTTAGCAATTACTATCGGAAACACAATGAACGTTAATCCTAAACACAAACCATGATTCCAACATGATTTAAAAAAAAAAAAAAAAAACAATTGCAGAACACAGATTATAACGAATTCAACTAAGGTGTTCATCAGAATTTTCTGAACAAACTTCCAATCCTATAACCCAATGCAATCAAATCATTGGCCCATGATAAATTTGTTACGGGTAAGATGAAACAGGATTTTCCAGCACAAAAATTACTGGCTGAATAAAGTAGTTGTCACCAATAAGCACCAACGGTACTGAACCTATTGATTAGGTGGAAACAAGGCGTGTGGCAATGTATTAGCCAATTAGGTCATAATATGAAGTAAATAATATTTTTACTACTGCAATAATTTGCTAAAATAGCATGCCAACATCAAGAAACAAAGCCATTAAAAGACTCCAAGTGACCAATGCAACATTTAACACATGTTGATGTAAGCCGGTAAATAAGTAGTTCTTACCTGCAGCAGGGTAAGCTGTGCTGACAAAGTGGTGGCCTCCGTCTGCAAAGTCTGCACCTTTCGTTCAAGTTCACCAGTGTAACGAATCTTTCTCTCCTTCGACCGCGCAGCAGATTGCCTGTTTGCGAGAATTCTACAATGCAAACCAGAAGAGAAGGCACAATTTCAATACTTTTACAATCAAACTGACGCCATCATTTAACCTAATTACTGCTATCCCTCATGAAATTTATTTCGTTTACTAGGCATCTTCTTTCAAGTTTACATAGAAATCAATAATATAAAAAACACAGTAACCTAATTAGTAGCCATTTTTTAGCATCAAATACATTATCCAATTGTTAAACAACAGAGAAGATTAAAAAAAAAAACAGAGAGAGAGAGACTGATTTTAATTATTTTTTTAACAAAAAAAATAAATACCTAAATTTAGTGATACATGCAACGAAGGAGGAAATCTACAAATTGAAGAGCGAAAAATAGTCAACAAGTCAATTTCCCAATACCCTTTAAGATCTCCAATAAAAAAAAAATAGGCAATTAACTCAAAAAATCAGTAGAACTAGATCTTAACCCTAAAAAAGTCAAAAAAAAAAAGCCGCACCTTTTCGCCCTCTTAGGATCGATGAGGGCGAGCTCCGCCAGCTTGTCCGCCGCCATGGCCTTCTTCGCGCAATCCGAAGTCGCCGACGACGAATCTCCCTCGAACGGCGACGTCGACCCGTCCATCGACCCGCTCCTCTTGTGCTGGCGGCCCCCACTCCCAATCCCCGGCTGAAACCCTAGCCCCTCGAGGAAAGCGGCGTCCACCGACAGGCTCCGCCCGTGGTGGGCCCCGGCTCCTCCTGCGGGCCCCGCCGCGGGGGCGGGCCCCCAAAGCTGGTCCGATCTGGCGGTGTCGCCGCCGGAATTGGCAGGGCCACCAGAGGAGACGTCGTCGGAGAGGGAGGGGAACTCGATGTCGGAGATGTTGAAGTCCGCGACGGAGTCGAAGTGGAGGTCATCAGGGAGACGAAAGAGGGTCTCGGAGTACGCCCGCCGGTGCCCGGATCCGCGGGGGCCCGCCGGCGCCGGGGGGATGGGCCCGAACCGATTTGTTGGGCTCGGGGCCGGCGGGAGCGCGGGGTCCATGGGCCGAGCGGAGTGGAGAGATGCGAAAGAGGGGGTAGAATAGCAGCGGATGATTCGTAGCAGCAGAGGACCGTGGCATCAAAATCCGGCGAGAGAGAGAGAGGACTGAAGCGATTTATTTTTGATAAAATTAAAAAAAAAAAAAAAAAAAGGGGTAAGTGTTTTAAGGCAAGGAAAAAAAAAAAAAACTATATAAATATTTTTTGAGTGTTATTGGCTGCAGAATTTGGGGAGAAAAAAATTTATGATGATGGGGGTTCATATAGAATCAGGTCAACGTCTCGCTTGAGTCATAATTTCACCTCCAGACAAAAGATTCGGTTTAAAGATAAATGAAATGTAATTGCGGTGATAATAGAACCATTTAGGAGGGTGTTTAGACAAAAAATCATTTTTTTTTTTAAATAAACTATAGCTATAGCCCTGCATCCTATTAATAATGCACATAATGAAATTAAATACGCACAGAGTTGACATAAGAATTTCTCAAATATAATACAAAGATACATAAATAACAAAAAATAAAAAAAATAAAGATGCAACCATCGTACCAACAAGCGAAGGAGCCTCCCTCTAGAATCTCTCACTCTTATACAGATTTCGAAACATGTGGTTGTGACTCTAGTATCCATATCAATAACCGTAGAACAAAATTTTAGTCTCCTGATTACGTCTCATAACATATGTAATTATGTTATTATTCACTCATCTGATTTACTTACTGTATATCTACCAAACAGTGCTATCATCAATATAAACAAAACAAAATATAATAGTAAAATAATAACTTTCTGAAATTCATATTATTTTTTTCAATCTAAATATTCAAAATGATTTATCATATTACAATTTTGCTCACGAGAACTCTATTCTTTCTGACTGTGCTAAATTCCTCTATGTCTATATACAGAATGTTCTGGAATAGATTCTTAAAAAATTTTAAAGGGTTTATCATCGGTCGAGGACTGCCTCTAGATGGTAGTGATGAAAGGACATTATGTGAGAATATTAAGCAACTTTTTTTTGCTTCCTCTCCACATAGGTAAGCAGAGATATATATATATATATATAATGCAAATTGTTGAATTTGAAGGTAAACTAGGCTAAATACTCTTTTTTGGATATTTTGACACGTGTGCACACACTAATAAGTTAGCAAATTCTAAAACTATCCGAAATCACGGCAAAATACGAATAAATGGATGAAGGAAAGCGTGGCCCGCTGTTGCGTGATCTGGCGAACATGGGCCTTAACAATAAAAAGTACAAGGGCCCATGAAATCAGCATCAGTGGGCCTGGATAGATTTTAGAAGATTTGGGACCACAGTAAGAGTACGGATCCAGTTTTATTTTTTATTTTCAATAAATACTTTATCCATGTTCGAAATATTCGTACTACGATGCTCACTTATCAAACGGGCTGCGTGGGCATCAATTTTGGGAGTGATGACTAAATTTCAAACGATTGTACTTCCTCTATACTGTTGAATCTCTTGTTAATTATTGATTGGTTATGAGTTTGTTTGTTTCACCTAAAAAAGGAAAAAATCCGACAAAATTATACTGTTATGCACACTAAAATCAACAAATACATATAATTCATTGTTAGTTTTAAGGATTTCAATTGGGTGGGGGTGGATGGTGGCTGAAAGACGTAGGAGGCTTCCTATGAAATCGTGCCAATCATAATAGGAGAGAGAGGAGGCAATTTAATTATTTTTTTAATAGTATGTTGGGGATATTTTTTTCTTTATAAATAATATTTTATAATTATTACTTCGAATCCATCCCTTCTCTTCTATGTTACTCTAAATCTATGAAACAAAAAAATGAAAAGTATTGAAAATTTTTCATATCATTAGATCCATAATTTTTTTTGTGAAATAAGTAAAAAAAATTCAAAAGTATAAGTTTAGGGAGAACTATTCATTGCTATAAATTTATTTTTCAAATTCATGTGTTAGGAGTCCATATTGGACGGTCCATCATGTTTGCATATGAAAATTGAAACAGACTCAAAATATTGCAAGGAGAGAGAGAGTTAAGTGGGCTCATATCTTTTATTTAGCTACTTTACATTTGAGATCACGGTAAGAGTAAGAGTAAGGATCTATTTTTTTATTATTTTATATTTTAAAATATATTTTATCAAGGTCCGAAGAGTCCATACCATGAGATCGGTATCAATTTGGTAGATGTGCATCCATTTTGGGAGTGATGACTAAATTTCATGTGAATTGTACTTTTTCCCCCCTAATCAAACTCTCTCTCTCACACACATGTATATTTGCAATATTACTAAAATTGAGTTTTCATTGGGAGTCGAATTCAGAATCTCTCACAAATTGAAGAAAGGTAATGTGACTTGAGTCAAGGCTCATTAACTCACGCAATTGTACTTACACTATATTGTTTTAACTCTTGTTAATTATTGATTAGCTATGACTTTGTTTGTTTCCCGGAAAAAGGTAGGATTAGGACAAAATTATACTGCTACACATTTCGATGTATGGTTAAAATTGGACATTGAACCATTCAATGAGAGAGAATCCAAATCCCTCCTCAAAAATCTTTAAAAAAAAAAAACGTGTTTATGAAATCTTTGTACGGATGTGCTGACTAAGCAAAAGTTTCCATATTGGAAGTATCCATCAATCAGTCCAATTCCACAGTCAAGCGCATTGTGAAAGTTTTGATGAACCATGAAGAAAAATTTGTAAAATAAAAAGTCACATTTTTTTGGTAGAGGGACAATGACCTTGTCTTTGAAAAAAATAAAAATAAAAATAAAAATAAATAGTTTAGTGTTATTCACTTAGCGTACGTGTTCACGAGAGCCGAACTCCATGTCTTTATTCCAACTATAATTGTTATATTATGTATGTGTATATGTGCACGAGCACACACGTGTTCATGTCATGTGTGCGTGTGCGTGTGCGTGTGATCTCACCATTTTACGTAATGGAGCTTGATAAATGACACTTTCAATCAACTTGGACTCTAAGGAAGAATCCTGTACACTTTTTTCTAATGGCTTGTGGAGCAAAATGATTCCTATTACGCGGTTTCTTGACCGAGCACCAAAAAGCTAACCCTAGCTTGCATCAAACAAAAAAATTTCGTGGCCAGTGGACTTAAATTTCTCTTGACATTTAAGCGATTGAAAACAACATGAGAATCTTAATTTTATGCTCATTTTAATATTATAACACTTGTCCATTAATTTAATTATTGCTATCTGTTACGTAATCAAGTCAATTGCCCTACAACAACCGCAAGATAAAAGCTTTAAGATAATATTATTAGAAATAAATAAAACTCATTGACATGTTTAGAATCCATGGATTTCTGAAATTAGAAGGATAATACAGAGACAATTGATGGTAAGATCTCCTGTATAATATATTATACAGTGATGAACGATAAATGTGTGAGCTTCCGAATTTGATAATCGGTGAAAACTCAGTTTGGATAGCGTTACTTTTTATCTAAAAGAAAATTCTAGATACGGATGTGAAATTTCTAAAAGCATTAGGATAATGTAGAGATAATTGGTGATACAATCATCTATAGATAATTGAAAATTGAGTGTGTGTGCATGCTAATCAATCATCCATTATTGTCTAATCTATGATTAAAAATAACACTAATTGGTATCCCACTGGGTCAGCAATAGCTTTCCTTTGGACTTTTTTTGGTTAGTGAGATCAGAAATGATAAGGATTAGCAGTCCACGTGCCCTCCTCATGTTGTTTCTTGCATTACCCCCTTTTTTAAAATTTTTTTAATGTGATGAGAATAACTTTTCAGTCAAAACTCTATTAAGCACAAAAATTTGATTACAAAATTTTAAATTAGATTTATTTTTTAAATTTTTAATTCTAAAAATATTTACCACCGGTAAAAAATTGACTCATAGATTATCATCGCCATTTCTAATGAAAATGGCCGTCGGTTCAGGCCTTGGGCTGAGATGGCTGGGCTTGAATGGTAAGGTTAAGGGGATGGTATTGGGCCCATTGGGCTTATCGAGCCCAGCGAACCCAATGGTGGTCAGATGACGCCTATAATTTTGATCGCCCTGAGTTTGTATCATCTATAAATACAATCTATGTTAAGCTATGGTCCTGATAGAACAAAGATTTACCGTTAACTGAACATAGCATAATAAATTAGGTCTTATTTGATTATTTTATATTGGATTTTTTTTCCCCCTCACTAGAAATAGAGCTTTTTTTTTTGAATTTATCAGCGGTCATGTGAGAAAAATAAAAGGATATATTGTTTATCAAGACCGGATCATACGGGCTTGGCCCATAAGTTTCATATTAATTAGGTCCAGCCCAACAAATTGGGCGAAACCGTATCCAAATCCCCACCCAGACGAACGCTGCTGTCGTCAGCCTCGGACTTATCCGTAATTTCCGCTATAAAAAGATCCGTGGCACATTCGTAAATATCGGAGCTTCTGCCTCCTGTGCACGAACGACTCGAATCGACCTAGGTTTCCCAATTTTTTAAAAATGGAAACTTTCCTATTAAAGCCACGACGAATTTTGTTTTTTAAGATTCAATGGCTTCGAGATTTCAAAACTCACTGAGATTTCCCCCCAGAAAAGGTAGGTTTAGTTGGCCCCTTTTCTCTGGATTTATTTGTTGAACTCCTTTTGTATATCCTCTATAGTTTTTGTCGCTTAGCTTCTGATTTGCTCTTTTTGGATCAAAAGGTCGATTTTTTAGTTGTTGTGCTCTTGAATTTGGTGGAATTCTTGTGGAATTGGTTGTTTCAGTTGTCGGCATTGATCGAAGAGTGGTGTTTGTGTGCTAAAACCCTAGAAATTCAGTAGATGATCATGAAAATCTTGATATATTTTAATGTGATTGTAGCTTCTCTGAGTGTTCCCTTAGTGAAATTCCGAAGCGAGCAGCTTCTTGTTTTGTTAAACCCCTCATCCTTGACCACTCCTTTTCTTTCCCCAAAATCATAGATTTTTGAGTTGCAACAGACGATCGCATACAATATCAATCAACATAGTTCAACTAACTTCAGTTTGCTGCTCAATCCTGTTAACTTTTTATGTTTTGTTTGAAGTATATGGTTAAAGTTTTCATCTTGGAATAGCTTGATAAGAAATGGCATCCTCCCCTTCAAATTCCAACTCTGAACCTGCTAAAATTGAGCAAGTAATCTCTGAATTCTTTGCCCAGAGTCTCCAAATTATACTTGAATCCAGGTCCCCTTGTGTCTCTTCCCGGAAATACTCTACAGACCTTCTTTCTGCTTCTCCAACCTCTTCATCGTCAAGAGGTCGGCCAAGGGATAAGTGGTTCAATTTGGCCTTAAGGGATTGCCCGGCTACAGTCGAGAATTTTGACCGGCAGAGTAATCTCGAGCCGTTGATTGTGGATGTAATTTTGGTCAGGAGGAGTTCGAAGGAGCCACGTTCAGAATCTTGCAACCCTGGGCGTGATGAGTTCTTGTCATATGGCCAGAGCGAAAAGATTATCGAGAGATGGGTTGTTCAGTATGAGAGTCAGAAAAACAACAACATTCCGAGGGAGCTGCATTCAAGTCCCAAGAGAAGCAGTAGAAAGGGTGGTGGTAGTTCTCACTCGTCCGAAATTCCTTCCATGTATAAGAAAGCATACAAGAGAACCATTGTACTGCTTCGTTCTCTGTATACTACAGTTAGGATTTTGCCAGCATATCGAGTTTTTCGAAAGCTCAACTCCTCCAGCCAAATCTGTTCTTTTAGCCTTTGCCACAAAATATCTTCTTTTGTTGAGACTTTCACTCGAGCACAGGATGCAGAGATGAATCAATTTAGCTTTGTTCCCATTGACACTCCTTGCGGTAGGCTTTCCTTGTCAGTATCTTATCTGCCGACATTGGAAGATGTGACTTCAGAGCCTTCTACGCCAATGTCTGCACAATTTATACCAGATTATGTTGGAAGCCCGACAACAGATCCTCTTAAGAGGCTTCTGTCTCGTCCCTCTGCAGGGTCACTGCCTACTTATATTTCACTTACCCGAAGACATAGTTGGAGTAATGAGCATGGAGCACCTTCAGTATCTCCCTTGCCGTCACCAACATCCTCTGATTCTTGTGCTGTGCAGTATACTTCGAGCCCCAGTCTCCCTTCTCGGAGTCATCCTTCTGATAATTATCCAGCTACACACCCAGCTTCACACAACCCATTGACATTGGCCTATAAAAAGAGTACGAGTTTTGATGAGTATTGGCCTTCACCTCCATTTTCACCATCTTCTTCCCCTTCTCCACCAACCCATTTGCCTCGCACCTATTTGCAAAATCCTATTCTGCTACCCGAAAGTGCTCCCTTACCTGGACTGGGATTAGTTAGGCATGGACTGCCTCTATCCCCTTCCTCGAAGAGTGGCAAGACCGGATGGTGTCATGCAGATGTTCTTAGAGCACAAGTGACAACAGCCTCTGCATCTCAGACTTGTTCTCCTGAAAGTAAGTTGCAACTGAAGAAAAGCTCAGATGATCTTTATTCTGGCATGACCCTACAAAAGGTAGTATCTAAAATTTTATTCTGGTGCATCAGAAGAAGTATAATAAAGCAGAATTTCCATTTTGTAACCAAATCCTTGCCTTGAGTTTCTTGCATTTCTGCTTCAGATATTATATCGTGGGAAAGACGAGGGTGGAAACTTATCTGGACGGAAATTATCATCTTGCTCTCCTCCAAGAATCCCCTCGTGGAGCTCTAGTAGATTTTCTTTCCGGGACGAGTTTGATGATTCTGACTTCGCCTGCCCATTCCCCGTAGATGATGAAGATCTAACAGATTCTTACGGGTATGCTGTGTTGTATTAATTTCCATTTCACACAATATGAGAATGGAGTATCATTTAAAATTAGCCATTTGACTTCAAAATACCTGAAGATTAAAGCTAAATTTAGAGGTTGTTGGTTGTTCTCTGTCTATATTAATTTGATTGTGTTGGCATTAAGTTCTTCCTACTTTATTTTAGGAAGGTATTCTTTGTTGGTCTTGGTTTTGCGCTCTCCCTCTTCCTATTGAATGGATAACATATTCAAAGCAATGTGGAATAGCAAATCTATTGGACTGCATGATGTCATCCTTTGTTTATAAGCTTCTTTGTGCTCCTTGTTAAAACTGTCAATTATTATTTAGCTTTCTATTGTTACTTGGAGAATTGGGCTAATTAAAAGTTGAGTACACTTAATGATGTCCTGTGTAAGCCTTCGACTCTAATTGTTTTCTTCCTTCAAACATTATTTTGTTTCATCAAGAAACTATTGGAATATCTTCATATCCAAATGTTGATACATTCAATACTTGTTGTACCACTAACACCCTACCGTATCCCTCATATTTTGTGTATAGTTAATTAACCTCTTTCTGTTTAATCTTAAGGGTATCCAAAACCTTTCTTCTTCCCTATACTAACCAGTTGCTTAAACCCTTCACTTACTATACCAACCTGGTTGTTGCCACTGATTGTGCCATGAAAGACAGTCTTTTCTACGAGCAGCTTTGTTTTGGTCTATTTTGCAAAGACATAGGAAAGCCTTTTAGGACACATCATGCTGCATATTCCAAAAAATGTGTAGGATTCAGGTAATTTGTGTCTGACTGGCTTCGTGATAGAAGTGTGTGCTACATGGGGTCTGTTTAGAGTTAGGGTCTTCCAACTGGAGTCAAAGCAGAAAGGATGACTTACATTTGAAGATCAATAACCATGTCAATGCAAATGTGTTATTATTCTTTTTAATAGGGAAAGGATATAATCAAAATTTTAATATAATTTTCAGTATTCGTGCCCTGTTACTTAGTTTTTTCTTAATGCAATAGACTTTCTAACTGCTTTGTTCTTATGAAGGTGCCATATTGAAATTATAGTGATGCTTGTCTTCATATATGCATCATAACTCTCAAATTCAGGTGACAGGCCTTTTACAATGTGGATGGTTTCCCTGCATTTGATGGAAACATAATCTCCCTTACTTGACACTGGGATTTCACACCCATTACATTTATAATTCCAACTAACTAACAACAGTAGATTTTTATATAACCAAAACTGTCCTCCCGAACTTCTGGGAGACATGCTTTGTTTGTCTCCATTCAGCTATAATGAGCATTATTCTTTTATCTCCATTCAGCTATAATAAGGGCCACCTCCTCTCTCATACGTACCGTCTTAATCTATGCTATTGATCACCTCTTTTAGTTAAATTTCAAAAGCGATTCGTTCCCATATTATCCTCAATTAAAGCTACTTATGTTAACATGATAATGATCACTTATTTGTTATCCTACTTTTTATCTTGTTGTTCATCTGTCAATATTGTATTTTAGCTTTTCTTACTATTTGGACATTTTTCTTAATTGCCTAACATCTGGACATATAGAGCATGGCTGCTCTTATGGCCATTTATAAACATCTTCTTTCAATTTCATAGGTATCCATGGTTTGTATAATACTCCTGAAGCACATGGGGTTTATTTTGTTTGATCAAACAATATGCTCCTTGACTCATTATCGTGATGGATGTCTTCTTCCAAATAACAAAATGGATCATGTTTGGATTTTCTCCACTAGTACACACAATTTTCTTTATGTACATTTACTATAATCATAACTTATACCTCATTTTAGAATTCTAATTCAAAATTCTTAAGATTCTAAGCCTCTCTTTGTGTTTCTACTTTGAAACTTAAAAAGCCCGGTCTATTCTCTTAACTAACATAATACACAATATCATATGCAAAGTGCATGAACTATTGTAAGTCAACCCAATGTGCTCGGTAATGCCTTTTTTGTTTGTTTGTACATATTCAAATTTAACAAGAAGTCAGGCTGTAGTGGCATTGCTTTCCATTGTTGAGGTCTTAAGTTAAGGTGTTAATGTCAATTTTTAGTTGTTAGTAAATATGGATAGAGTTTGAAGCTAGCCTCTTAAGTGTATTGTATTTCCTTGACATCCACTGTTAGCTCCCAACTCATCAACTTAAGCTTTTGGGGAAAAGGGTTTTTAGATTTTGAGAGGTTTTAAGAGGTCGTGGGCAGTTTAAAAGATGATTACTTCTTTAGTATAAATAGTGGGACTAAGCCCGCTGTGTTTTACTAAATGATTAACGAAATAAAGTGTTATATCATGCCGCTTAGAGCTACGTAACATACACTAAAAAGAATAACAACAAAAGATAGTACAATAACGACCATCATAATAAAATATATATTTGATGAGTCAAAAGATCACTTGTAGCTAGAGGCCTTGTGCCCATCTGATGGTTGTCTTCCGTCCTGATCTCATGCCACCTCTATTGACCTCTCCTAGCAGGGCTCTTTGATGGCACTAGTCTCGTGCGTCTTCAATATATTATCTCTAGTAGTGATCCTCTTCGGTGATGCGTCCAATGTGAGTCCGTTTGTGTCTAAAAAGCTTGATGTCCTTGCGAACACTTCCGGGAGCTTTAGCGTCCTCCAACCTTCCAGTTTGCAATGCGTACACATGTCTCCCTGCAAGTTTGGAGCTATGCAAACTACCACTATGATCACCTCCCATTGTCAACAACTTTTTGGCCACCAACCGGATACTATCATTGCCATATTGCGAGCAACACTCTCTCTGGGATCACCATCATATGTATTGGAGCTACGATAGAGGTCGATGCTTACTCCAAGACTACTCTTTATCTCTTTTAATTGTGAGTTAAAAATGTTAATAGTTTAGTCCTAGTTATGAGTCACGGTTTGGCTTATCGATTGTTTGGGAAGTAGCTTATCAATGTCACTTCCGAGTAAGTAGTTTGTAATCATTTTCATCGGGGGCTTTGCTACTTTAACTTTAACATCGTGACATGTAAGATGAATTAGAGTCATCCCTTCCTTTCTGTGTAGTTCAAGTGCTCACCCTTCTACTTCAGCTAACCTAAGCAACTACTTCATTCATCTAATGCCTCTAGGCCTTAATAGATTGAGTCATTATCATTCTTGAGGTTGGTTAAGAGTATATGCAAATTAAAATATTTAATTACCTATCAATTTGCTTATAAGTAAAGCCATTATCCTCATTCAGGGTGGTAAAGTGGAAGACATGTATTTATATAAAAGGGTTAACTATTCTTGTATTTTTAGGGAATACCACTAATACCTCCTTATAAAAAATTTTTTGCAGAGAGACCCCCAACAAAGGGTATAAATGTAACAAAATTTACAATTTTTTGTTTGGGGGTCTTTGTATGAGAAGAATTTTTAATGGGGTAGCCCAATAGTATAGGCACAGTTGTTACAATTAACCTATATAAAATAGTTATCTATTGTCATAGTGGATATAACAAGTATATAATACTATGAGACGAGGGTGATGCCTGTCATTGAAGATGTCATTCCTTGGAACAGATACATAAAAGTATTTTCAGGCACACCACTTTACTCAAGAAGCCCACATTTCTCAGTCGGGATTAGTCTTCCAAATGGTTTTCACACTGTTTGGGGAACTAATCGCCGAACATGTTTAATATCAATCGGGGATTAATCCTCTACTAAGGCAAAAAATATAGTCACTAAAGTAATGACAAAATTATTTTTTTACAACTTTAGGAGGTGGGGCTTCGTGAGCAAAGTGGTGTGCTTAAATAGAATTTCCTAACGGTTATGGTCGGGAAATAGGCTCCAAAAATTGCAAAAATACCATTAATGGTTCTGTTTTTGCATAACCGATCATCTCTGCAACCATTGGATCTGATCAAACTTCAAATCAGGTTGGATTTTGTTTGCTTTGATGATTGGACTTAGATTATGGTTAGATCTTCAACGCGAAAAGTGGATCAACTTTCTGTATTGGGTGCCAGTTGGGTCGAATTGACTCAAGCCCGAACTTTAGTATATTCCGTTTTCGATTCATCTAGATCCAAATTCCTTCTCCTTCATCTTCATTCTTCGACCAACCTTGCATTCGATTGAAAGAGACCAACAACTGCGGGACTTTGGAAATTGGAGGAGCGACATGAGGATCAAATAGCTAGAGGAATCGAGCAACTGGAGGCCGGGGATTGGCGATAACATTAGCAATGCTATTGTAGATTAGTGTGGAACATGGATGCAGATGCTGCTGAGTGTGCAAGGAAGGAGGCATCGGGAGATCGAAAGGTTCGGAGGAGGGGGGTTCGAGACTTGGGTCTAGTAAAGGAGGCTGGAGGGGCTCAAAAACTAGTGACGGTGGAGGGAGCTCTGTTGTCGACGATAATGACATCATGGTTGGTTGAGGTGATAGTGTAAGTGAATTGGTTTCGACGAGATAGCAGATATTGAGATTGAGCTCGTCAAATTTCCAATTTAGGAAGAAGATGGTGGTGGCGATCGAAACAGACAATGAGGTCAGCGACTTCAAGCATTGAGGGGGCAGTGGTGTTGAGAGGAGTCTCCGATATTGATTCGATGATGTTGATGATAATTAAGATTTGTTGAGGAGGACAATGAAGATGCCAACATTGTTGTTGAAACCCACTTTGAAGATGATGGTGAAGATGTTACAATTATTGTGTTGATTGTTGTTGATCGGACTGGTGTTCAACATACCTGATAATTTTTTTTTTTGACTTTCTCCTCTAATTTTCTGATCTTTTTTCTCCTCTTTTTTTTTTTTTCTCAAAGTTTTTTTTTCTCTAAAAAAAACTTTAAAAAAAAGAAGCATACAAAGAAGATGGACGAAGAAGAAGGTGAGGAACATGATAAAATCTAGGATTAGGGTTTGAAAGAGCAAAAAATATAGATCTTGAGCTCTAATATCAATTTAGCACATGACAAGCAAATTAGGGTTTGATGGCGAGGAAATTAGAGTTTGATGGTGGAAATTGGATATTTTAGGGAAGAACAATAGGGTTTGGACATCATCATCAAGGTGAATCCATGCTTGCTCTCAAAGAATCCACGAAAAAAGATTTCAAAGAAAATAGCCATTAACACGTTAGCTGTGTCAAAAGTTTAATATCATAACATTCAATGTCTAAAAAAGTTTTATAGTTCATATATATATGTGTGTGTAGAAACCAAAATCTAATAATAATAGAAATAAAATCCTATGTGTGTGTGTGTCAAAGAAACCAAAATCTAATAATAATAGAAATAAAATCCTTATAACCTCTAATCCATTCTCTAATCAAATACTGAAATAAAATTCTAATAAAACACTAATCAAATTGTGGTCTTTAATTGTCCCCCTCAAATATTCTTCTGATTTTAGATCTTAACCTAACGTGTGATGTTCTCTGGAGCTTTTGAACTGATACTATTCACCAGCTAAGTATTGGCTTATATTACATTGTACTGTTGTAATAGGCTTCCTATATGGTGCGCGCTAGCAACATATACATTTGATGCAGTAACAATTATTACGTTTGTGTAAAGCTTTTTGCTTGTCATCAAGCCACCCCAACTCACCTCAATACTTCGTGCGGACCCTCCTTTCTTTTTGTCCTCTCTTATTTCACATAAAAGGGGGAAAGAGGAAAAAGTGACTGCAGCCTTAGAGAAAACATATGCAGTTTATTTTTACATTTTGTAGTGACTCTAATTTGATATTGTGTGTCTTAATTGTTAAATGAATAATCTAAGTTGGAAGAATATTGTGTGTGCAATTGATATCTTTCCTACAGGCCTGAACCAACTGATGCTGGTGTCCATGCCGGTGACAGTATGGTATCTGGAGAACTTATTCCAGTCAGAAGGTCGCCAGATGCCCGGCTTGGTGCTCTTGTGCGAATGCTCAAGACTGCTGCACCATTGCGACAAGATCTCTTGAATTCAGTAGCACCTTCACCATCTCTCAAAGATGGAGTTTGGAAGCATGGGATCCAACATAATAAAGTCAAGGACGCTGGAATGGAGAAATTTGATATTGCTTCAGGCTCAATGATTACTGCTTCAGGGCTTTCCAGGTCGAGGACTGCCGCTGGTGCATTAGAAGAGCTGAAAAGGTACAAGGAGTTGAAAGAATTGTTACTGAGGCAAAGTGGATGTCAGTCTTTAGATGTTGACCTAGCAAACATTGGTGAAGGAGAAGCAAATGTAGAGCAAGCTGAAAATTTTGCTTCCGAAGGTTCCTCCAAAATCTAGTGATGTTAATTCATTCTTGTACAGGTGTACAGTGCTCGGTTTCTATTTATGGCAGCCAGATCTCGTTAACTACTTGAGGTATGTGTGGCGCCTCTCAGGTTTCAACAACACTATTTTATTATCGTAAATATATAAAACAAAATTACATGTAATTATGTGTAGGCAAACCAAATGATAGGCCTGATTATTTGATCTTTTGACTTGCTAATGTATATATACTTTCACGAATTCTGTTTTCATAACTGTGTTTTTATATATATTGTGAAGTACAAAACATAGATTTGATATTAGTTCTTTCTGTTGTCACATAAAGATGCCTGATCATATATTTTGTTCCTGTCCTGTGATAAATGATTGTGGATTGAGATAAAGTATGACATGTATGGGCATTCAGCAGAGTCTCATACGAATAATGTTTTTAGTACCTTGATGCTTATGAATATATGATATGCTTAGACATCATGTGAAGTAGTACTCTTCATTTTATCTTTCACCAATCTCTTCTTTTTTAAGTCTGGCATGGCCATGATATTTGCTGAAGCAATGTCCAAAATTATTGAAATCTACATGCGACCCACAACCAGTTAGGAAATAGAAGCATGTTAGACATGATACTAGATCTGACAGAGATGAGTGAAACAGTAATAGTTGTCTGGTGGAAGAATGTAAGGTAGCCAGTGGTGAGCTTGGTCGTATGATTTCTGATTATGGTGGTTTGTGTTTGCAGTGCAGGCTCCTTAATTTGCTTAGTGCGTTTACAAGAGATGTTTAATTTGGTGGTTAAAAGCCCCCGGACAATTCTGCTTTAATTTTGATTTAATACTTCATATCTTAGTGTGTATCTTGAGTTTTTGCTCGAAACTGCTTTATATCTGTTCTTTTACAGTTCACCCACAGTCATGCTAGGTAGCTAGATTGTGTATTTGATGTGGAGGGGAAAAAACTGATATTATGCTAGATCATTATTCGTGACCTCAAATATTTTACTTTTTCTCCGTTAACCTATAGATTATCTTACATGATCTATTTGCTACTTGCCAACTTGATTCAATTCAAGTGGCCAACATTAAGCCTGCAGTCTATTCGGAACTCTGAGAACTCCACCAAAACTATGCCTAAGTTGGTGATAGGCTGCTAAACTCTTGTATCATAGGTCTAATGCTGCAACTAGGAGAGTCCAAGTTTTCTTTATATCTGAGATATGCCCGAATCTTTTGTTAAAGCACCGTATAAGATTTGTCATCGGAGATTCTCATTTGTAAAGAAGAAAGCTGTGACACTAGTTGATTAGTTAATGTACAGATCTATGGAGTATCTAAGTTTGTACCTACGACAAAAGTAGATTGGCCCCCGTTTAGAGTCCTACCCTACAGGAACATTACAATGATTAGAATTATTAGGTTATGTGTTGTTCTATGGCTCATGACTTGGACTGATCATCGTAAAGTGACATTATAATAAGTAGAGTACTAGGTTATTATATGGCTTATGACTTGGACCGGTCAATATTATCTAAGTTTCAAAAAAAATTCCTTCATACAGAAGAATCTATGGAATTGGAAAAAAAATGAGATTAAAATAGCAGTGGTTTCTGTATCTGAATGCAATAGTTATTCGTTAGACTGGTGGATACTGGACTCAGCTTGTTCAATTGAATGTATCACAAAGAGTTGGAGTGTGTCTTTATTGATGATAATAGAAGTATAGAACCACATAGAAGACGATCATAACTATGCATCGTTTTTTCTTTCAACAAGTTTGTGAGTAATTCTTTTGCCTTCTCTACTCCAAGATAACTGTATTTGCGACTGAAATAAAGTAAATTCATGAAACAGGTATATCGTTAGTATTTGTGATTATAAAAAGAAGAGTTGAATCTCAAGTATGTGTCTAATTCATTCATTTTGAGGTGGTTTGGGTTGCAATTGGTTATGTTTGATCATCAGATGCACAATCGATTCGGGCTTGGAATTCCTTTTGGGGACAATATTTATGCATCAATTTGAATCTTACCCTTATGCTGTACTATTTTCAGAGCAGCTTGGTTCCTCAATATACTGTTTCAAGTATCTGTATCAAAAAATTGCCTGGCTTGATTAGGATCCTCATTCATGTATTGCACAGTAAATGATGCTACAGATCAAAGTTTTGATAAAGCAACACAGAGATCTGTTATCTGGGATCTCATTAGCTAAGCTGCAAACACTGTGACTCAAATTGCTGATTTCTTGTATCATTCACAAGATTTGAATTGATTCACATTTGATCAGCAGTCCCTTTGCTGTCCAGAGACATTTCAAATATCAGTGTTACTATGTTATTCCCTCTTGCATCTCTGTTTGTTGCTTTGATCACTATTATATGCTTTTATTCGTTATTGATCAGTATTCTTGTCTCTGTCACAAGATTCTTTGTAAGATCTACAGAATATTTACTAGTACAAGAGGAAGGCAATGCCACAAGTTTCCCACTACAAAAAATGATATGCATCTACTTGCAAGTGTTTTTTGGGGGGAATACTTGATCAATCTCTATCCATATCTTGTCTCATAGCTTGCCCCCACTTAATGAAGTCTTTAACTAAAGTGTTTGATTACATTGTGGAGGATTGGATAGGGCTTTTTTTCTTAAATTTCAGTTATTTATTTATTTAATTTTATTTTGTGTGTGTTGCCTTTGTGCTTGTGTTGTTCTTTGGAGTGTTTGAATGGGGTTTGACAAGCTGGCAAGCTTTAGGGTTTGGGGATTGGGGGATGGGATGTGCCCAGCACTTTGGAGAGAAGTGGAAGTCCTTACTGGTAGGCATCAGTCTTGATGTTGAACCTGGTCCACATGTTATGGTTATCTCTGTTCTGTTCTGGTTATTTCTCGGTTTACTGGTCTTAAACATAAGACCTCCCATTATTAATCATCTTCTTGCTGAGATAGAATAAGCAGCAAGTAGAATCTAGGCCACATGTCATTATTATCTCTGTTCTGGTTATTTATTGGTTTATTGGACTCGAATATGTAACCTCCTATTATTGATTGTCGTCTCTCTTTACCAATGAGATAAAAGAAGCAGTAAGTTGAATCTATACTACATGCCATTATCATCTATGTTCAGATTATTTCTCGATTTACTGGTCTCTAGGTCACATATCATTATCATCTATGTTCAGGTTATTTCTCGGTTTACTGGTCTTGATCATCTTCTCGCTTTACCAGTGAGATAAAAGGAGCAGTAGTAAGTTGAAACTAGGCCCCATGTCATTATTATCTTTTTTCTGGTTATTTCATGGTTTGCTTGTCTTGAATATGGAACCTCCTATTATTGATCATCCTCTCGCTTTACCAGTGAGATAGGTTAGCATCGATTGCATAATATCACATCAAAGTGCTATTAATTTGACGCCTTCCAGTTGGGTTAAAAGCCAAGGTTATGCATTTATATGGTTTTATGATCTACGTTTGAATATTATTATGTGCCAAAATGACTTTACCGATTTTTCTCAGAGCCCTCTCTTTATAAGCTTCATATATGAAATGTTATTTATGATTCTCTCATACAAACAACAACTTAGAGGGAAAAAAAATAGAAATTCAATGTCTCATCTATCTATATGGTGGGAAACTAGGAAGAGGGTTGAGCCTATTAATCAGTTAGTTTGTTGGATGATTATGCAATGTCATTACCTAAACAACTAAGCCTTTTATCCCAAGTATTTGGGGTAGGCTACATGAACCAAAAAAAAAAAAAAAAAAAATTATGCCGGATCGATCACTTTGATATTCCTTCTTCATTCATTTCTATCAAGTAATATCTCGTTATTTAAACCTCTAGACTCTATATCTTTGCGTATCACCTCCATTTATGTTTTCTTCGGTTTTCCCTTCGTTCTTTTAACTTGTACTATATTGATAAACTCCCCTTTTTTTACTGGTGCACTTGTAAGTCTACGTTGCATATGACCAAACCATCGTAAGCAATTTTCTCGCATCTTCTCATCGATGGGAGCTACACCTATCTTAGCACGAATATTTTCATTTCTCACTTTATTTCTCCTAGTGTTACCGCACATCCAACGGAGCATGCGCATCTTTACTACATTTATTTTTTGTGAATGATGTTTTTTATAGTCCAACATTTCGTGCTATATAAATGCAATTTCATTACCTGATTATTATAAATCCAATGGGGATGTTTATGATGAACCTTGTGGATAAAGTGGGACCCCTGGGAGTTTATCCAGTTAGAGATAAAGAGGGACCCACAAGTTCCCTTATCTAGCAACTGGGCACAAACCCTAACCCTATCAAGATCTTATTGCCATAGCTAAACCTTATCAACTCTCATGAGGCTATTAAGTGTTGGGGCTCTCCATCTCTTCAGTGAAGCTGCAACACTATTCAATGGTGAACCTGCACCCAATCTCCTTAGAAAAACTCACACAGAACAGAAACTTATTAGAGTTTGTGACTGAGAAAATTAGGCTTTGATGGTAGTTTTTGTAAATTTTGGTGAATTTAATGAAAAATAAATTAGGATTTGGCACTCAGTGCCCTAACAAATTCACGCTCACTTTCAATGAATTACAAAAAAAAATTTTCAAAATGCTTATATTATGATTTCAATTTTCTACAAATAAAATCTAGTAAAATGTCTTAACAATAAAATCAAATTCAAAAAGATTTTTTTTACAACAAAACCTAAATCAAAGATAATTCTTAATAAGATCTAATCTTTATCATCAAATTCCTAATCAGATATGGTCTTTATTATCCCCATCAAAGACTGTGTTCTCTTGTTATTCAGTTTAGCTCCTTAGACATTTCACTTCTAAAATATGCAACCTGCCTATTTGATTGTCTTTAAATTTGTTGTATATGATTACATAATTATCTTCTGATCAATTTGATGGTTTTCAAATTTTCTTATTGGAATTCCAACATGTTTTTGAAACTAATAATGTATTATCTACTCTACCGTCATTGACGCAATCTCAATCACCCATCAAGTTGACAGAAGATTTCTTTTAGTAAAGTACATATTAGTACATATTGGATATAACATGTGTCAGCTTGGAAAAGATCGTAACAATCCATTAACTTAATGAATGATCAGAACTGAAATTATGGCTATTTAAATAGCACGAGTTTCTAATACTTCTTAACAAAAATTTACTCTATGTTATTTTTATGTGCGAGTAAATCCAAGTTACTCTAAAAAATAATAAGAATATATATATATATATATATATATATATATATATATATATATATATATATATATATATATATATATGGAATTACTGTAGGTGAGCCGCCAGCTCAGAAAAAGTTACGTGAGCTAGCAGCAAAACTACAATGATCAAATGCCTTTTTTCAATCTTTTTTAACAATTACTATCTATACCTACTTAACTTCTTTCAGATTAAATTTCATAAATTTTGGAGTTCATTTACCCTTTCATCAAGTACATGCAAAATGTTTTATTCATTGAAAACCGTTAATTCTGTGTTAACTTGATGGAGTACCAAATCAAAACTAAAACTCAAGAAATTGAGTATGAGTGAACTCTAGGGGGTCGATATCATAATCCAAATTTTTTTTTTTTAAAAAAATTATTAGAGATAGTGGAAATGAACTGCAGTTTAGATAACTTACGTAAGCTGTCAGGTTATTTCTATTTTTCTCATATATATATACACACACCATCCGATAGCTTTCTTTTTCTACAATTTTCGTGTAGGAGTTGGATTGTTTAGTGGTTCTCTTATAAATCTCTCTCTATATATATTGTTCTATGAAAGTTTATTAATAGAATAGAATACAGAGGATAGGAACTCGACGTGCAACATATAGACCTTTAAAAAAAAAAATCATGCATTGCGTCAAAAGCTAATTAGGATCATCTCTCAAAAAGAATTGGTTAACGTGTAGATGCAATATGAATAATTAGTAAATTAGATGCATTATTATCATGCATCAGTGAGAGAGAGAGAGAGCTGTGAACGTGCACCCACTGCAACAAGCAAACTCAACCTCCACAAATCCAACCCAGCTTACCAATTTTTTTTATTAATTTAAGCTCTCATTATTGACTAATTCAGTACCCACTGCTCCAATCAGCTTCCGACACGTGGCTCTCGGTTCTCGCACTGGTACACGTGGCACTCCCTGCTGCGTCCAAAATGGCGAAGGGCAAAGGGAATTCTAGTGGAGTCTCCAAATGATGTGATTAAATATCAAGTTAAGGCCTTTTAAGTGCGTTTAAGAATATTAATACGCAACTTTTAAGGGGATTTGATCCATTGAATATTCGAGAACAATAATTAGTATCTGATACTAAACATACGCCACCTTTGCTTTGTTTTTATGATAAAAAATTTATCTCTAAATTTATCTTGACTCGTATAATTTATTTTAAAAAAAAAAAAATCTTAGATGTACCACGTTTCTGAACCTTCATTTACATTTGCGGTGTATTTTTTATCATCTTCGTTCATATTTTCTTCAATTATTCAATTTGTCCCGTGTTGATAAACTCTATTTGCTGAATTGGTGCATCTAGAAATCTTTGCTCTACATGATCAAATCATTATAGATGGTTTTCTCGCATCTTCGTTTCTACGTGGATTATATCTATCTTAGTAAGAATATTCTCATTTCTCAAAGTATCTCTCCTAATATTATCACACATTAGCAAAGAGTTTCGTGAGAAAGTTTTTACAACTCATCCCAAAGAAAAATTCCCTTAAATCAGACACAAGAACAATTACCTTTTAACATGCCTACTCAAATATAATCTAGGAGGAAGATTTCACATGATCACTTTTCTTTTCTTTTTTAATAAGACCTTTTTTCATAGTTTTCATCATTGTTTTTTTTTTTTTTTTTTTTTTTTTTAATTTCAAGAGATAGAATCCTTCTAAGTACTAAGTACCTAAAAAAGAGAGAAATCTTGCTAATATTTTTTTTTTAAAAAAATTGACTAATGAACATGGCCTCTAATGACATCATTATTCTTCAATTTGACTTCTGGTATTGACTTAAGTTGATAATTAAATAAATAAAATATGTGTGTGTGAGTTTTACTAACAAATTTTATCATTAAAAAAAATGATTATCATTTTTTAAAAAAATAAAATCATCCCCATATAAGCTGTATCTTAAGCTCCCAGCCATGATAGGCACAGGTTGTGACTGTCACATCCTCACTCCAATCAGCACCTGCCCTCATGCCAAACACCTACATTTTGTAGGACCCACCCAAAAAAAAAAATTTTAAAAAATCCCTCATTTCCACTTTTGCCCCTAAGCACTCTATAAGTGCTCCCCTTAAACAATCCCCATAGAATGCTCTCACTCAAATCCTCAACAACAACACCAATACAACAAAACAATGTCCGCTACAATTCCCTCCAACTCTCTAAACAACTTACTAGCTCGAGTCTACTCAAGAAGGCTCTTGCTACACCCTTCACTCTACGAACCGGGCACGCCCGTACCCGGCCCGGTCCTATCGGATCCGGGCACGCCCGCCAGCGCCTTCGACGCCAACGTGGTCATGATCTTGGCCGTCCTTCTATGCGCTCTAATTTGCGCACTCGGCCTCAATTCAATTGTGAGGTGTGCCCTTAGGTGCTTCTGTCCAATCGAGCTCGGGACCGAACCGGACCAGGCGGTCCGGCTAGCAACCGCCGGTCTGAGGAGAAAAGCGCTTCGGGCGATACCCGTTTTGGTATTCTCGCCCGAATTGAAGTTGCTCGCGTCGGGTACGGAGTGCGCAATCTGCTTATCGGATCTTGTTCCGGGCGAGCGGATACGGATCTTGCCAAAGTGTAACCATGGCTTCCATGTGAGGTGCATTGATAGGTGGCTCATGGCGCGGCCGTCGTGCCCAACGTGCCGGCAATGCCTGTTCTCGATGGCGCAGAAGTGTTCGGCTTGCAGGGAGGCGAACGGGGTGGATACGGATATGGATGCGGGTACGGTTCATTCGATTATTGTGCCTTTGGAACCGGAAGGGTATGTACACAACTATAGGGGAGTTAGTTGAGACTAGATGGAGATAGTCTCCAAGGGCGTACATTACATAATTTGGTGTACTTCAGTGAAAAATGTGACGATGTGTGATGGTTTTACTCCCTATATAAAATGCAAGTGTAAAGTTTCATAATCTTTTTTTTGGGGAAAATTTTGAGGTTTTAGTTAGATTTTCTTAACTAACAAGCGAGTCTATCAACTGAATTAGATGTTAATTCTGGACAAACTACAGATATTTGTTTGCATATTGATGTTATACATTTTGGTCAAAAATAAACTTGTGCTGCTGTGCACTTTGGGACACGATCGTTCATCGATTGCAATGTAATAGCAAGTACCACCATAGTACAATGATAATATTTTGCTGGAGATTTAGAATTATGTTACTATAATTAGAAATGAAAATGGATACATCTACGTATTACTTTTTTGCATGTCCTATTCAAAATTTTAAATTAAAAATAAAATTTAACACATGTTGTTATTTATAAGTACTATTCTGATCAGGCACCTTTTCCAAAGGTTTTAGTGCTTGTCGACGAAAAATTCTGAAAAAGCAAAGCAGATCTACGAATTCAGAGACAGAAGCCCGCAACTCATCGGATCCGCGAATCTAAGAAACTGAGGTCCGCGAATCTAAGAAACTGAGATCCGCAATCCAAACAATGGAACAGGTTCGCGAATCTAAAACTGAGATTCGCGACACTACCCATAACTTTCAGGTGGGGGTTTAATACAAAGTCACCCGACCCGAACATAAAAATTGTCACCTCAGATCGTGGGAATAACTGCCAAACGAATGCAGCGGCGTTACTTCGATCGTGGAAATAACCACCTAACGAATATGACGACACTTCTCGAGTAGTGGGAGCTAACGGTCGAGCAAAATATAGCGGAACGTTACTCCAAGCCTCCTATAAAAGGCGGGAGAACGAAAGACACACACACAGAGATGGACATTTTCTCCCAGAAATTACCCCTTGTGATCAAGAGTAAATAGTCGTTTTCCTTTCCTTTAGTCAACTGAGAGAAATTGTACAGAGTGTCAGTGGAGAGCAGGATCGTCCTCCATAGCTACCTAGAAACCCAGTATTAAACAAAAAGGGAGAGTAATCTTCTTCATCTTCTATAAACGAAAAACCGTTCAATTGTAACCATTTTATTGAAAAGACTTCGATATAAAGAGCGTGCAACTTTCATGGTTTTAGTGCTATGATGCATCAGGTCCTAACATGAACTTGAATGCAACCCTAACCCTTCGCTATCTGAGCGGACACGTATCAAGCTCCCTAATGGTGGAAGTTAGCACTAGAAAAGGTTGGGTTCGAGACTATTCCTGGTCAATCAATGGACGGACCTTTTAAAGTGGTCCGCACTCCGTGTTAGGATTCGGGTACTCAGAGCCAACCCAAAGCGGCTGGAGTTGGGGTGTGACTCAACACCGCGTTGGTTCAATATCTTTACCGTGTCGACATGGACCCAAAGGAGGCTCTTTTCTCCCTTTTCCCCTTCCAATTCAAATCAAATCAGAGCTCTTCCCGTTGGTTGACAATGCAGAAAAGACTTAACGACGATTGAATGCTCCAAAATCGTGTAGAAAAATCGTGGAGTTCTCTGTTGGCACTCCCACTAGAGATGTGACAAGTAAATGATCTATTTTGGGCGTTTCCGAACGGGCACACCTTTTTTTACTAGTGAGCGACGAACCAAAAATACACGACACTGCAGAGTGGGCTGACCAAAAATACACAACACTGCAAAGTGGGCTGACCAAAAATACACAACACTGCAAAGTGAGCTGACGAACCAAAAAAACACAACACTGCAAAGTGGGCTTATTGGAAAAAATGATGTGCCCATTTAGAAACTCCGTATATTTTGCTACAAATATGTGTTCGACTCTTCAGACCAAACGAAATTATGATATCAACTGCTACAACCGCAACAAACTCATTCACAAGACGAGACTAACAAAGATCCCGCATGAAACAAATAGTGGACTAAGAATACTGTCAATGCTATTTGAATTGGTTTATATTTCTTATTTGCAATTATAATGATGATATAATTAGGAATCTGAAAACCGAGACATCTCTAAAAGTTCCATCAACAGAAATAAGTGGCTAAGTAGTTGGTCTGCAATCGATAGGAGACCAATTATAGAAACAAACTGAAGAATCATATATGGGGGCAAAAAATGAGTTGGCCAGTGACAAGAGTGTACCGATATGGGCACAGCAGTGGGCATACGGTGCACAAAAAGTAGTAATTATTGTAGATCGATGGATCGATAGGGGCTGCAGATAGAAGAACTTCTCGCTCACAAGAAGAAAGACTGCAATCATCATTTCAGTTTTTCAAAAAGCTTTGGTGCAACCTGCAACCAAATTGCATCATTTGATAAAAAGTGAGAAATCCTTTTAGGAGGACCCACTGGATAACATTGCTTTGAGCCATTCGTGAAATCATCATAATCAACGGTGCAAACTTAAGAACAGAAATAGATTGTGAGGATAATGAAAGAGAGGTACTCACACATTTATCAATGCATGACCAGTAATCAAAATATTGGCCAGTACAATGCTTGTGCCCAGATTCGTCGTCTTTGATTCTCTTAACACATTCCTGTATATCAAGAGATACATTCAGCACCATAATACTTAAGATGTAACTGGAATTTGATTTTTTTTTTTTTTCCTAACCACAAAAAAAGTATAAAAACAGAGAGATTCAGGTTCAGCCTAGTAAAATACTTGCACTTTCATATGGCCAATCATAGACTGCATCAGAAATTCGCTTTGGTGCAAATCCTTCTGTTGAACTAGAAGTTCAGATCTGAGGGAGTCCCGGCCCAAAAACATTATTATACTTCTGTTCAACTCATGTGCAAATTTATAATATCACAATACTTATATAAATGTCTATTCCATATGATATATGAGTATAATAATATAGACTAAAATTTATATTTTTTAATAATTTTTGATGCAATCCAAAAATGATAAGACAAGTGAGGTACATGTGTCCACTCACATAGCACAGGTAAGGAATGGAGATTCCAAAGAGACCAGATGTTGAATTTTGTTATTATTTTTTGAATTTTAAAATAAAGTAAAGAATATTTTATTCTACCAAAAAAACGAGATATCATCTTCCAACAATCAGTGGGCCATTCATCTCTCAGAATCACAATCTTCATACTCAAAAATTGAAAATTTAGGGAAGCAAAGTTGTAAAATTGAGGATTATCAATTGTCTCATATGCTATAGGCTAGTCAAAGCTTTGAAGTGAGCTTTAGACAGACGGCAATCTCATTGTTCATGAGAAAAGTAAGGGGCTGCAAGAAAATAGGAAGCTTCAGATAACTGACAGTCTCATCAATACTCTTTCAACTTTTGTTGCCCTTTATTTCTCTCTAATAAAGTGTTTGTCAAATGAGTTGAGTTAGCAAAAATGTAATCCAGGTCCTTGTGCTGCCTGGTTGGCAATAATAAAGATAAATTTAAGCCAGAATTTGCTTTGGAAAATCACATACTATGTTCATCAGAAATAAGTAAAGGAGAGAAACAAAGACAAGGTTATAGCTTCTTAGCAGTAAGATTAGAGAGATCAAAGGCAGTATTACTCATGGGAATTCAAGATCTCCGGTCAAACATCTTAAGTTTACTAGCCCTGCAAAGATCCTTCTTTCTTTCATGTTAATTGTGACACCCGAATAATTGATAACCTTTAATAAGCATAACTTTTGAAAATTAAATACATAATATATGTGAAATTATGTACGTGGTTAAATTTGATTAGTGTAAAATTTAGGCTGCCCGTTCTTATTTGCTATAGTAATATATGAGCTTACTAGAGTTATTTAGGATGAGATACCTTAGTGTATACTATTTACTGATGATATTGTCTAAGTTGATGAGACAAGAGAAGGGGTAAATGCCAAATTAGAGTTATGGAGGCACACATTAGAATCTAGAGATTTTAGATTGAGTAGGTTTAAAACATAGTATATGGAGTGTAAATTTAGTAAACAACAGACCTTAGACTAACGTGCTGTAACACTGGACGGGCAAGACATACAAAAGGGCAGTCAGTTTAGGTATTTGGGTTCTATTATTCAGAATGATGGAAAGAACGATAATAATGTCAATCATAGGATACAAGTTGGCTGGTTGAAATGGAGAAATGCAACGGGAGTTTTATGCGACCGAACATTCCTTTAAGGCTGAAAGAAAAATTTTATAGGACTGCTATTAGGCCAGTTTTATTATATGGCACGGAATTCTGGGCTATAAAGAATCGTCATTCACAGAAAATAAGTGTAACAAACATGCGCATGCTTCGCTAGATATGCGGCAACACTATGAGAGATAAAGTGAGAAATGAAGATATTTGTGATGGGTAGGTATAGCCCCCATCGATGAGAAAATGTGAGAAAATCACTTACAATGGTTTGGTCATATGCAACGTAGACCTATAAATGCACTAGTTTAATGAAGTGAGTTTATCAATGCAGAATAAGTTAAAAAATCGAAGGGAAGACCCAAAATAATATGGATGGAGGTGATACGAAAAGATATAGATTCTAGAGTTTAAATGAGGAGATACTACTTGATAGGAATGAATGGAGAAGGATTATCAATGCGATCGATCCGGCGTGATTCTCTTTTGGTTCATGTAGCCTACCCCAAGTACTTGGGATAAAAGGCGTACTTGGGATAAAAGGCTTAGTTGTTGTTGTTGTAGCATAAAATTTAGGCTGAAAACTAAAAGTGAATTGTATGTGCCTATTAGATTGTAAAGTTCTTAACAAGTGTTTTACTATCATTTACCTAAGATTTTGTTAGCCATAAAGTGTCAGTTGCAAATCAAATTATATGAAGAACAGGGAGAAATAGTAAGTGAAATAAACAAATTGAAGAGGTAATGATCCAAATGAATTACAAATATAGTTGTAGGGTAACGCCAAATGTCCAATATGTGGTAAAAATGCTAAAAAGGAGATGACTTGAGCTCCTGAATTATGATTCATCATCTAAAATTTCCCTTTATTATATATATATATATATATATATATATATATATATATAGGAAACGGGAAATTCACCGGTGGTGAAGGGAGTTCCTTCACCGTCGCTTAGGTGGTCCAATAAAATTATTACACGTGGCACCACTCAAAGGGTAGTTAAAAGAGTTCTTTTATTTGTTACTTTAAGTGGCGCCAAATATAATAATTTTATTGGGCCACCTAAGTGGCGATGAAGGAACTTCCTTCACCGTCGGTGAATTTCCCGTTTTCTCATATATATATATATATATATATATATATATATATATATATATATATATATATATATATATCACTAAAAAAAGGAAAAAGGTATTATGATCCCAAAAAAAAAATTCCCTCTCTCTCTCTCTCTCTCTCTCTCTCTCTATATATATATATATATATATGCATAGAATTAGGCTCGTCATAGACACAACACCCTACAAACCAAAAAAAAAACAAAAACAAAAAAAAGGAAAAATGAAAAAAAAAAAGTCAACCCAATACCATTGATCGGTTTGGTTAAATGCCATTATTGAGTCACAAATAGCAGATTTTATAGGGACAAACAAGTTCCTGTGACATATGAAAGGTAATACCCTTACATGTATATGTAGAGTACCCAGGAAGTGTGGGGAAGAAATTAATAGTACTTCTGAAGCAGGAAAGGAGAAGGAAGAACCAAAGACATACATAACTCTGATAACTATTGACAATTGGACATATTATAAGTGATAGATATTAAAAAAAGAAAAAAAAAGTGGCAATTGCAGGATATAAAAGAAAAGGAACAAGAACCGTATCCAAGTGAGGCAGGATCTCCGAAACAGACCAAAAGATCGGACCCATACGGACTCGTACCATTTCTTCGAGGGCTGTGCAATAGTGATGTGTGGTTGGTCTTTAGTAAAAAATTATTAATCTACGTAACGAGGATATAACTTTTTAAGGCAGTATCTCACTAGGAAAAATGAAATGAGAATGTTGCAACTGAGGCTTCTGAAAAAAGTACTCGAACAGAGGGCAAAGAGGAAGGCCAGTACGTTGGTATCTTCAAGTTCATGGGCAAGTCATCATCTCATAGTCATGCCAAATAACCAATTCAAGAAAAAGAGGACAAGGAGAAGAATCATATAACTCAAATGAGAGTGCAACAGGCAAGTGAACTAAATCTAATGAATAAACCAAAGAGGACTTGATACAAATTGATAAAAACTTTGTTATTAAGAAATGCTATAGGTAGAAAGTTGCATAGTAGTCTGTTGTTAGTTTTTAACAGTATATATTTAGGACATATTTTGCTTTCTTCTAGTCCTTGAAATTTGAATACATCAATGTTTATTATTTTTTGCTTCTATTGTTTTGATGCAGTAAATTTACTCTCTCTTTCGATGAGAATGGCTCTTGTCGTAATCATCTCCAGTGAATTATTTATGGATCTATCTGACTTCCTCTATTCTTGCTTTTCTTATTTTTACTGTTACTAATGTTTGTTATTTAATCAATTCAAGACACTGTTTTGGTGTGTTTCTTAGTTTTGGTTGTTTCTCGATGGCTTTTCATGTATTTAGATTAGGTTATAAACAATAAGTTCAAGATCAATTGTGTTTTTGTTAAAAGTTTCAACTTTCCTTGCAGGAAAAATTTTGTTCCCATGCTTGTTGGCCACTCAAGCAGATGGATTATGAACCAGCTTTAAGTTTTCTGCCTTTTAGAAACCTGATCTGACACCTAAAAAGTTGTTCTAAATAAAAGGTTAAACTTGACAAATGAGCATCTGACTATCTGCAAAGATAAAATAAAAGAATCTAAGAGCTCTCATTAAGAAACCAACACATTACCCGATATTCATATAAAGATTTTACACAATTTGGTTGACAACGGTCTTCAAGATATTTCTTTGGGTCAACAAGCTCATCGTCTGCCCTGAAATACAAGACAAAGATAATGATATGAATCACATGCCAAAGTACATAAATGCATGGAACATCGACAAGCATAGCAGATATGATTTACCCAGCTATCCAAAGTTCCTATGTCAAACCCTTCATCTACTTATAGTCGTGTTCACATGTATAAATAAATATCAGTTGTCACTGTACCTCAAACTAGAATTATCACGGGCATGCTTGGCAACTTGGAAATGAATGATTACAAAAATGGATGTAGAAAATATTTTAAACATGAGACTAATAACTAGGTAGTAAGGCAAGGGTGTGAATTTTGAACTCAATTTACTCATTACGTAAAATCAGAAATTTTGAGATACTTAAAAATATATCTTCAAAAACATTGATAATTTGGTCATCCAATCAACAATAACCAAGGTTCATTTTCCTAAATGACTCGTTTTGCAATGAAAAATAGGTGATTCGACTAACAATGCTCATGGCCCCCTTCCCAAGATGAGTTATATTAATTCTTCATTTAATGGTATTGTTCATATCTTCAATTTGCAACATCACACTTAAAACACCGCAGGTTAAGGACACCTAGGAGTGACCACTGAGGGTAAAGACCTGCCAAATAATCTATAGCACTCTTAGAAACAAATAACCCCCCCCCCCCCCCCCCCCGGCGCCCAGCCATGGGCTGATCAGGGTAGTTCAGTAAGTATGCCACTTCAAAATTTTCCAAATAAAAAGGAAAATCAAATCCAGTTCAAGAACCAAAATTTATTTAAAAAAAAAAAAATTAAAAGATCATGCGATAGAAGCCGCTCTTCAAAGTATCCGTTCTCCAACTCTGTATCTCTATCTCAGAGAAACCATGTTCTCTCCTGCTCTCATGAGGTCTCTCTCATCCAAATCATCTTATCCTAGACCTCTCATTCAAATCATCTTATCCTAGAACCTCAGATAGATGTCACCTGAGATTGAAGAGGAATCAAATCTCAGAAACTTTTTAAATAAAACCTCAAAAAAAAAAAAAAAAAAAAGATTACTTGATCCGGGTGCCTACATGGGCGTGCCCAATCGCCCCTGGTGCTGAAGTAAGCAAAAGTTTCATGTTTAATGTGGATCAATCTAGGGTTTGGAGTCAAATATTAGGTTTTCTTTATCTCAGGCCTGGACGCTGTGGATATGGATGCAAGTTGTGCCAATAGTTTTGAGTTTGTAGCCCGACGAGCTTTAAAATGTATGCCATATGACGCCTTGAAATCATACGGTTGTATTTTTATGTCTTTCCTACAATTTCTTTTGTCAGGTTTTCCCTCCTTTAACTTCCTATATATTTCATCTTGCAGGTATTGATATGTATTATGGAAGATGACAGTTAAGACTCACCTAATGGATTGACTATTAGACCTTGTTGCTAAATTGGAAAGTATAATTCAGTTCCACCCTCCTTAAAATTAGTAGCATTATTATAGCTCTTTTATTAAGTTAACAATTCAGTATCTCATCGGTGTCTTCTGAACTGTTATAATATGGTCAGTTTATGCATCAATTAGCTTTTGTTTTCAAGCATGCTTACACATTTATAGTTTCAAATTGGTGATGAAACCATTTTGTTGCTTGTTGGGCAAAGCTCCATTTTCCTTTCAAACTAAACCTTTGCCAATTGTAATATGTCTTCAACATGAGAACTTTGCGAACAATATAAAGTATAAATGTGGATTTATATAAACAGTGTACATGAAATCAATCAGTTCATGAAATATACAACCAAGTTTTTATGAACTACAGAAGTCTTGGAAGCCAGGTAATAATGCTGATGGTGATATATGGCTAGCTTGTCTATTTTATTTGCCAATATAAAGAAATGTTATTTTATGAAAGGTATTTCAGTTATAGTTTTCTGAAGTAATCCACAAAATGTGATTCTAATGACTTGGAAAAGGTAGTGGGAAAGTGTCGTTGGGAAAAAAAAATTGCTCTCAAGGAACTCTGCATCCTGTGAAAATCAAGGGTTGTGGCCTGATCATCTCATCAACCGCTAATAAAAATGCGCGTAGAAAAAGATGAGAGTTTGCACTTTCTGCACATGCAATGCTTTGCAACTTACTAGCTTCTCTGTTATTTAGATCCAAAATTTTGCAAATAATGATTTGTAGAGTTCTGAAGTTACTACTGTAGTTACTAAAAGAGGGGATTACAGTTTACATGATCTTTCGCTGACCGAGTAAGTTTCTAATATTATATGAATGCGATTATTGTACAACCCGAGAATCTATGCATGAATAATTAAATAATGTTTGCTATTATGTTTTTTAGTTCATATTCATATTGTTGAGGAAAATCTAACATAATAGAAAAATTAATGGAATAATTAATAGTACCAGACCAAAATAAACCAATTTGTAGCTTAACAGCATGAGTAGGGAACCAACAAAATATCATTCAATGATTCTTAACGATTAATAAGTTAATAATTACCAGAAATTTCATACAAATTAAAGTTATAAAAGGATGAAGACTGAAATATTCTAACCTGAACACAAACATAAGAGTGAATGCACTTTCCTATAGCAAGTTTATCATCTTTTTTCCCTTCTTCAGACATTTTCTTATGTCTAGGAGAATTTGTTGGATGTTAACTTGTCTTTTAGGATTATAGCGAGCCTCTCTCTTGTCAATAGTGTCCTTGGTAAGGAAAATTGTTACTAAGTATGAGTGGTTGACATCGGATCGGCCATTGGTCATAAGACTATGTCAAATTGTTCGTGAGGTCTGGCTCCACAGTCGACCATACCTTGATAGGAAAAAACCTTAGATGACGACAACTACTAGGATTCTAAAGAAAATGTATATTATGCATAGCTATTACTTAGGTAAACTAAAAACAATGTTCGCATGTGAAGTTTGAGTCAACATTAAGTTTATTCAATCTAATACTATTGACAATCTTCTTTACATCCTAAATAAAGTTCCTTTTTTTACATCTTAAAAAGAACTCGTCCATATATGTAGTACATTGCCACTTTGTACACATGAAAAATGCTATTTATCCCAAACAAATGGGAGTTCGTCTATTGAGATGGGCTTCGTTTCGTATTTCGATAAGTACTTTTTTGGAGTAGATTTTAGAAACAAGGATGTTCCAAATAATGATATAGGGAAGATCATCATTGATATCTCATTTCCTCATGTGCACATCAGGCTACAAAAGATGCCCCAAATAGAAAGGAAAGGATATATAGAAACCCTTAAACATTTACCGAGGGAAATATGGTAAACGGTTGGGATTTAGCAATACTAGGTAGGCAATAGAGGAAGGAGGTCCAGTTGATGTGTCATGAGATGTTCTGTCAACATGTTTTGACATGTCTATGCAATATATAGTTGAAATGCAAATTGAACATTAACGGTACTGTTAGCGAAATTTCCTGATAACAAGACCATCAGCCGTAAAGAAGGAGATCCGCGAGCCTAAGGCTCGAGATCCGTGTCCCACTTAGAGGAGATTCGCGAACCTAAGGCTCGAGATCCACGTCCCACTTAGACGAGATCTGCGAACCTAAGGCTCGAGATCCGCATCCCGTTTGTGTTTTTGGGAAGATCCGCGAATCCGAGACTCAAAGTCCGCGCCTCAACATTAGTCGAGAGAACCGCAGATCTAAAATTTGAGATCTACAATGCTAATTACAGCTGCTGGGGAATTTAATACAAATTCGCCAGATCGAAAGAAAGGAAGTTACTACTCCGATCGTGGGGCCAACCGCTAAACGAATATGTCGGCACTACTCGGATCATGGGGCTAACCGTTGAACGAGTATATCGGCACTACTATCTCGGAATCCCTATATATAAAAAAAAAAGAGAAGAAAAGAGGGGAGATTGCTGTCATGAATTCAAGACTTTTACCAACCAAAGATTTTATGCGGAGTGTCAACGGAGATCAAGATAGTCATCCATAGCTACCCTAAAATCCAGCCTTAAACAAAGAGAAAGTCAATCTTTCTCATCTTCTGTAAACAGAAAACCGTTGAAGTTGTAATCTCTTATTGAAATATTCAATAAAGAAATCGTTTTACAAACTTTATGGCGAACAGGTACCAAAGAGGCAAAGCCATTGAGATCCCTGAAACACGAAAGAAGTAGAATGCCTAAAAATAGAGGAAAAATGTAAGTGGTTTGGTTATAGTAAAACTCGGGAAGAATGGAGGAAGGAGGTTTTGCTGGTGTGACATTTCAGATTAATCTATGTTAACATGTCCATGTAACAGAGTTGAACTGTGATGAACACTTTATAATACAGCCAGGTTTGAAATGCTGTTAACCGTGAAATCCACGTGTATTGTGTAATCCTATAGTTTATACTACAATCCATAGCTGAAATCTTTTCTATCCCAAATTTCAGTTATGTGGTGGTCATTATGGCCTTTAACCTGGTGATATTCACCAAGTACTTAGAGCATGTGTACATCAAACTGAATTAGCTTATTCTTCCCCTTCTCAAGTAAGGGACTTCAAAGTTTTAGAAACAATAGTCAAATACATGTGATAGTTGTCTTGAAGTCATACTAAGAATGCCTAAGTCACTAATAGTATGAAGAAAGGAGAAAACAACGAAGTTTAGGTTTTGGACGACCATGATAGGTGCATGGCTTCAAAAAGTCTAAGACAGGACATTTTTTCCATTTGTGCATCTTGGAACCCCCTCTTTACTATAAGAATTATTTTCTTAAATTTCTATTTTGCCACTTTGTCAAACTAATTTTTATCCTTAGGAACTACTAATGTATACATTTTATCTTTGCTTCCTAATCGATCCATTCTAAGTTAAGTGACTTGGGCCCGGATATACTAAGATTCTGAGAAGAATAAACATGCAAAGCAATATGATTTTAATCTATTAGAATAATTAGCTTAACCATATAGGCCACTTACTTTCTAATCACGGTTGAAGAAATTTGGATATTTTCAAACAAAATACTCCGGAGCAAGGGACATAATATTGTAGAGCCTTAGTAACTAGTTGAAAAGTATCGGCTCCAATTTTTAGTCATGCAAGACGAAGCATCTAAATTATTCTAGAGGAGCAAAGAGACCAGATAAAGAGATAAGACGGCACAACACAAGCCAAATAGCAAAGTCAAATCACTTTTCCAGTTCAACTATGAAAATTCCTAAATTCTTTTCATTTATTATCTCAGTGCATGAGAATAATGTGAGGTTAACCACTTGACTTACTCGCCCCCCCTCCACCACCCCAAAACCAATGACCAAAACCACCGCAAATGAAATGGGTTGCAAGATATAAAGAAAACCATTTCATTCACAAGTTATCCACCATCTTGCCTTACCATTCAGTGCAAAAATAATACTCCCTTTTAGTCTCTAATAAGTGACATTTTAACGGAATTTTTTCCCAAATAAGTGACACTTTACTAAAATAAAAAAACCAATATCTAACTAAGCAATAAAAATAACTGGTTTACTTTGAAATGGGAGAAAAGGGCAAAACTAGGATTTTCGCTTACTTTTATATAAAATAGAGGGTTGTTATCGAGTTCTTAAAAAGTATGAAAACAACTAAAAAGTCATTTATTTAGGACCAAAATAAGTAGAAAACATTAGATAACAAGACCATCAGCCGTAAAGAAGGAGATCCGCGAGCCTAAGGCTCGAGATCCGTGTCCCACTTAGAGGAGATTCGCGAACCTAAGGCTCGAGATCCACGTCCCACTTAGACGAGATCTGCGAACCTAAGGCTCGAGATCCGCATCCCGTTTGTGTTTTTGGGAAGATCCGCGAATCCGAGACTCAAAGTCCGCGCCTCAACATTAGTCGAGAGAACCGCAGATCTAAAATTTGAGATCTACAATGCTAATTACAGCTGCTGGGGAATTTAATACAAATTCGCCAGATCGAAAGAAAGGAAGTTACTACTCCGATCGTGGGGCCAACCGCTAAACGAATATGTCGGCACTACTCGGATCATGGGGCTAACCGTTGAACGAGTATATCGGCACTACTATCTCGGAATCCCTATATATAAAAAAAAAAGAGAAGAAAAGAGGGGAGATTGCTGTCATGAATTCAAGACTTTTACCAACCAAAGATTTTATGCGGAGTGTCAACGGAGATCAAGATAGTCATCCATAGCTACCCTAAAATCCAGCCTTAAACAAAGAGAAAGTCAATCTTTCTCATCTTCTGTAAACAGAAAACCGTTGAAGTTGTAATCTCTTATTGAAATATTCAATAAAGAAATCGTTTTACAAACTTTATGGCGAACAGGTACCAAAGAGGCAAAGCCATTGAGATCCCTGAAACACGAAAGAAGTAGAATGCCTAAAAATAGAGGAAAAATGTAAGTGGTTTGGTTATAGTAAAACTCGGGAAGAATGGAGGAAGGAGGTTTTGCTGGTGTGACATTTCAGATTAATCTATGTTAACATGTCCATGTAACAGAGTTGAACTGTGATGAACACTTTATAATACAGCCAGGTTTGAAATGCTGTTAACCGTGAAATCCACGTGTATTGTGTAATCCTATAGTTTATACTACAATCCATAGCTGAAATCTTTTCTATCCCAAATTTCAGTTATGTGGTGGTCATTATGGCCTTTAACCTGGTGATATTCACCAAGTACTTAGAGCATGTGTACATCAAACTGAATTAGCTTATTCTTCCCCTTCTCAAGTAAGGGACTTCAAAGTTTTAGAAACAATAGTCAAATACATGTGATAGTTGTCTTGAAGTCATACTAAGAATGCCTAAGTCACTAATAGTATGAAGAAAGGAGAAAACAACGAAGTTTAGGTTTTGGACGACCATGATAGGTGCATGGCTTCAAAAAGTCTAAGACAGGACATTTTTTCCATTTGTGCATCTTGGAACCCCCTCTTTACTATAAGAATTATTTTCTTAAATTTCTATTTTGCCACTTTGTCAAACTAATTTTTATCCTTAGGAACTACTAATGTATACATTTTATCTTTGCTTCCTAATCGATCCATTCTAAGTTAAGTGACTTGGGCCCGGATATACTAAGATTCTGAGAAGAATAAACATGCAAAGCAATATGATTTTAATCTATTAGAATAATTAGCTTAACCATATAGGCCACTTACTTTCTAATCACGGTTGAAGAAATTTGGATATTTTCAAACAAAATACTCCGGAGCAAGGGACATAATATTGTAGAGCCTTAGTAACTAGTTGAAAAGTATCGGCTCCAATTTTTAGTCATGCAAGACGAAGCATCTAAATTATTCTAGAGGAGCAAAGAGACCAGATAAAGAGATAAGACGGCACAACACAAGCCAAATAGCAAAGTCAAATCACTTTTCCAGTTCAACTATGAAAATTCCTAAATTCTTTTCATTTATTATCTCAGTGCATGAGAATAATGTGAGGTTAACCACTTGACTTACTCGCCCCCCCTCCACCACCCCAAAACCAATGACCAAAACCACCGCAAATGAAATGGGTTGCAAGATATAAAGAAAACCATTTCATTCACAAGTTATCCACCATCTTGCCTTACCATTCAGTGCAAAAATAATACTCCCTTTTAGTCTCTAATAAGTGACATTTTAACGGAATTTTTTCCCAAATAAGTGACACTTTACTAAAATAAAAAAACCAATATCTAACTAAGCAATAAAAATAACTGGTTTACTTTGAAATGGGAGAAAAGGGCAAAACTAGGATTTTCGCTTACTTTTATATAAAATAGAGGGTTGTTATCGAGTTCTTAAAAAGTATGAAAACAACTAAAAAGTCATTTATTTAGGACCAAAATAAGTAGAAAACATTAGATTCATATTTTGCAGCCATTAATCAAACATTACAAAGTTATAATGCACTTTAAGATGCACTACTAATCCTCAATGATTCCACTACACACAAATACTAATTTGCTACCTTATGTTATTTTACCCCTGAAATTTTGTTTTCTTCAAGCTCTGCCGAGTGCTACAGAACCGATTAACATCGCTTATGCACTCAAAATCGCAAGCGACAAAGCAACAAAGCTTCAATTTTTTGTATATTTTGAATTCAACTTTTGAAGCTCATGCGGATGTCAAATATTCCAATCTTTTCAGTTCAATTCAACACGAAGAAAAATTAAAGATTTATAAGCATACCAATCGAGATCCAAACAAGATTTCAAAGAGAAAAAAAATTAAATAAAAAAAAACTCACATCTAGATCACAGCTGAGCTCGCAACCGAACCTCCTGCAGAATCGAAAACAAATAAATGACCGCTATTAGGGTATCAAACGAACTTAATCTGCTTATTAAAAAACCCCAAGATCTATAAGAAAGAAAAAAAAATATTAGATTGAGCGAAGAATGACGACCAGATTTTTACCTTTTGCTCCTTTGATCTCGAAGTCGCCCGGATCCGAAGAACGAAAGAATTAAATTTAAAAACAAAAAATTACAACTTCAGTGTTTTTATGCGTTTTGTTTTGCAATTTGGTGTTCGAACTGAGGGAATCTGAAATCCAGTGAATGGACCAATATAATTGATTTTTATAATAAAATTGGGCTTTAGACAGATCTGGCCCAATTGTTTTTGGATTACGTGACACAGGGAAATAATTAAGCCCAGCTTAGACTATTCGGATCCTGTCCAAAACAAGAGATCACATGGAACCGCCCAAAAAAACAATCTCGGCCATACATTGCTGGCGGTAGAGATAGATATTGGGCTGGTCCAAACAGAATAAACGCTGTCCCCGGCTAAACTTTAATCTTTTTTATATAAATTTTTGAATTAAAAAAATAATTTTTTTAATTTAAAATTTTGTACAGAATAAACTAAATTTTGATCCGTAGACGTATTTAAAATTTTGTCTAGTGTTAATTATCCAATTCAAAATTTTGAATTAAAAATAAATTTCTATTTTTTTAATTTAAATTTTTAAGTATAGTGGACCAATAATTGATCCGTAGGCCTTTCATTCACATCTCTAGTTGGAACCATCCTCAAGTATATTCACTTCAATTGAGAGTATGATCAGAACTATTTTTGCTATTGCTGAATGACACTATATGGTACCACAGTAAGATGTTTAATTACTTGTTTAAGTGAGTAAAATAATTGTAACTATAAGCATTTTTGCGACGAGAAACACTTGTTATTGTTTGGTTGTAATTACAGTCACAAAAGTTTACAATTATAATTGCAATCATTTACGCACTTGTGGTAATTGGAGTGGTGGAAAAACCATGCCGAAGGCACTTTTTTTTTCTTCTCTTTGTAAATAATAAATATATTATTGATAAATGAGATATTTCTCAAATTTATAAAAAATAATAATATTAATATTTGAATTTTTTTTCAATTCAAAAATTCTATCAACTTCCAAGTTAAAAATAGTAATACAAGTTATATAACTTTAGTTTATTGTAATACAAGTTGTACATTGTAGCATTACTTGCACATAACGAAACAGCCCGCTAAAAGTGCTCTCTTTACTTTTCTTTTCTCTTTCCCCACAAAGCAAACCTTTCCTTGACCACAATGGTGCCAGTGGCTGTGCCAGCACAGCGCCAGGTAGTTACAGTTGGCGTCGCGCCCACTCGGCGGTAAAGCCCGGCACGTTCTCTGCGGCCACCCCGCTGACGTGTCAAGACCCTCACCCAAAAAGAAATCGAAAGTCCAAGCGGGTCCCACTGTGGGGGCGGCCACCCCGATTCCGGGAAGTTTCCAGAGGAGCACACCATATTTCCTAATGAGCCCACTTAATAACAGAAAGCCTGGCTGAAACTACGCTACAAATGGGCTCACTAGGATAATTGGTGTGCTCCTCTAGGTACTCCCTGATTAATCCAGGGTGGTTGTCTGGGCCCCACCCCCCCTCTTCCATTTCTTTTCTCCAATTAATTTTTTTCTGCTTTTTTAGGGACGCAAATGATTCCGTAAATTCTAGGGGAAATTCCAATGCGCACGGCATTTTACTAGTGAGCACCGCATCCTATGGTAAAGTGATTTGCAACACAGGCGAAAATGGTGCGCACTAAGTCAAATGTGGTGCGCATTTTGAATTTCCCAAATTCTAGCGAACAATCTTCGCTCTGTATAATTATAAATGGGTATTTACTGTTTTGTCCCTCAAATCTTTATATATTATGATTTTGTCTCCCAAATCTTTATATTTAAGATTTAGTCCATCAAATCTTCTAAGTTATTACAATTTAGTCTCTTTCTAACTTTCTTTAATTTTTGACCTAATATTACCATTTTACCTCTCCTTATTCATTCTTTTTCTTCTTCTCCTCTCTTCCTCCTCCCTCTCCTTTTCTTCATTATTCCTCCTTTCTCTTCCTTCTCTCTTCCTCCTATTTTCTTTATTGGGAAAAAAGAGGAGGAAGAGAGAAGTAAAAGAGAGGAGGAATAATGAAGAAAAGGAGAAGAGATGAGGGAGAGAGGAGGAGAAGATAAAAATGAATAATGAGGGTAAAATGGTAATATCAGGTAAAAATTAAAACAAGTTAGAGAGGGGAATAAATTGCAGTAACTTAGGAGATTTGGGGACTAAATCCTAAATATCAAGATTTGGGGGACTAAATCATAATATATAAAGATTTGAGGGGCAAACCAGTAAATACCCCAATTATAAAAGACCCCCTGCTCTGTTTTGGTCGCCACTGCCATTTTGCTACTCTCTCTCTCTCCTCCATCCCTCTCTCCATCCATCTTCGCTCCCTTGATAAGGTAACGCCTCACAAATCTCGATGTACTTTCCTTCGATTTCTTCAAATTTTTGAAAACAAGAGCTGATCGATTGAAGGAAGGATTTGATTTGTTTGTTTGTTTAATTGATATTTTTCGTTATTTTGGATGTCGATCTGGAGGTCTTTGAGTTGTATGGTAACTGATCCAGTGGATCTAGGTTAATTGGATCTGTTGCTTGACCGTGTGATACTAAGCGAGATCTTTAGCAATTGTTGATCCGTTTCAAGCTATGAAGAAAATTTTCTTGAACAATCAAGCGACGATGATATTAATTCTCTGTTCAAGAATCATGACGATCCTCTGAGTTTTTCCGAATTTGTAGTGATACTCTGATTTAGATACTATATGATTTTGTTATTTGCCCTTGATCGGAAAAATTAATGAGATTAGTTTCCTAGAAAAAGATAATATAAGATCGAACTTGATAGAATAATGAGTTGTGTCAGCTCAACATAAGCCTAGCTACTATTGTTGTATTGAATTTGATAATTTCATGGTGAGTGTGATCTTTTATAGCGTCGCAAGCTTGGACTACATACTTTGACCTTTTGTAGTAAGGGCCTCTTGAATTAAGAGAGGAAATAACTTACTTATTGAAAAAAGAAGGAGCCAATGGTTGTTAAATGGGTAGCCTTTATTAATACAATCAGTATTCCTATGGAGGTAGCCGGAAACTTGGTGAGTTTTATTCCCATATGGTGAACATTAACTACTGTCTCTAGTGAAGGAAAGAAACAGAATAATGTTTCATTTGCGACTGAAGTAACATAGTATTTGAAGCTGAACATTAACTACTGTCTCTAGTGAAGGAAAGAAACAGAATAATGTTTCATTTGCGACTGAAGTAACATAGTATTTGAAGCGTGTTACAAATTGTGTTAGTTTTTGACTGCGTCAAGTTGGATCCAGTGTCTAGGGTACATCCACCGTGCTCACAAGCAAACCTAGAAGGATCAATCATTCTATTAAAGATGCCTTGGTTCATGTAGCAATATATTAGTTATTGTGTGGTGTTCTGCCTGATGCTTGTTTTTGGTCCAAAGAAAAAAAATTCTACTTTTGAGATGTGCATTAGTCTTAGGGAGGGACGAGACGTGCATTAGTCTTAGGGAGGGACGTTATGTTTTTATAAATTCAATTTCTAGAATGGTATGATGCATGATGGAAGGAAAATTAGGATTTGAGTTGGACATTTGGAAATGAAATTAGGGATTGGAAGATAAAATTAAGGTTTGATAAAAAAGAGATGAGGTTCAAGCTCACACCCAGGAAAGTTACATTTTCACTCTCACACAAATTTACTCAAGAAAATATTTAAGAGTAACAAGTAATATGCACTATAGATTTATCTAAAACAATTTACTGACTAAAATTGAAGTCTTACCAGCAATAATTTTTTTTTTTTTTTGCGTAGACAACAAATGCGAATAAGGTAAAAATCATAACTAAATTTTGCCTTAGTTGTCCCCATCATGTTGCCTGTGACATGTCACTCCATTTAAGTACAATTACCCTTGCACATCAAGAGGACGATGATATCACTAATTTCTTTCATGGATAAGGACAAAGCAATAAAATTATAGGACGTGATAAATATTTAAGAAAGATCCTGAATTTCAAAATACGTGTATTATGAGACTACTAGCAATCATGTAAATCGTTTTGCACATGTCCATAAATACGAAGGATGAAAAGCCATCTACACGTCTATACTTTGTGGCATATAAACTTCCTATTTCATTTTCCTTGCAAGTAGGAAATTTTATGGCCTTTAGTTGCACCATTGATCACTTCCATACTTCCACAAATTCAGTATGAAAACTCATTGAATATTTAACCCATGTCATTCATTCATTCTAATGATCAAACAAGATCTCAGTTGCTTGATGTCCCAGACCAATTGTGTTTTTACCTTGCAGAATCATTTTCTGCATAATACTTCCAGGAGAAGGCACTGCAAGTCTGCAACTAACAAATAACGATTAAGCGTCCTATTGACAAGGCAATAAAACCACTGGTTAGCTCTTCTACCTACGTAACTGGTGATTGAGTGGATGGTAGGTTTGCCTGATTATATGAAACCGATGTGTTTATCATCATGGATTACAAGAAGAATCATAGGTTTTGGGTACCACCAACCAAACATGTCCTAAGTGTGATTTTGATGAGCAAGTAAACCATTGGTGAGCTTTGCAAGCTACAAAAGGGGTGGTTGACTTGATGGTAGTTTTGCATATGAAACCAATGTGCTAGTTATAAACCAATGATTGCAAGAGGAATCATATGTTTTGGGTAAATTTTCTTCTGGATGATGGTTCTTATAAAATAATGAATAATTGATATTAGTGAAACTCATACATATTACAAAATATAATGTAATAGTTGGGCATCTTTTTCTTTCCTTTCACTATTCTGAGTTGTGCCTTCTCCTTTTTCTTGAAAGAATGGTATCATGCAATTATGATTAACTCATTCATATGATGAAACAACTGAGTGAGATTCTTAGTTGCACATTATTATAATAAAAAAGTTATATGGTTTCCTGCCTCATTGGTTGATGTTGCATAAGATGGTATCATCAAGCCATCTGAATGATCAGTCAATTTGGGTTATTGATACCAAAATTTGACAACTTGTTAAACTGGAGTTCAAGAATTCTAAATTATACCATAATTATACTAAATAACGGCTTCTTGTTTGCTTGCAACTCTTAATTTTTTTTTTTCCATGAGTTGCATGTGTTGAATCAAATATGTCATTAAAATCAGCAATAGTCGAAGTCTCTAGAACTTGAGTTGAAACAAGTAGTAAAATTCGTACAGGATATTCAAGTTTCTACTGCTAGAATGTTTATCTAATAAAAATTCTTGTTTGGCTACAGCTCCTTAGAAAATGGCCGACGGTGAGGATATTCAGCCTCTTGTTTGCGACAATGGCACTGGAATGGTTAAGGTTAGGAAACTTCTCATATTTTTGTATTCTTCTTGTTTTTTTTTTATTTATCATTGCTCTTATGTCACCCTGATCTATTGATCTTTCCATAATTATTGCAGGCTGGGTTTGCTGGTGATGATGCACCTAGAGCTGTATTCCCTAGCATTGTTGGTCGACCTCGCCACACTGGTGTTATGGTTGGGATGGGGCAAAAGGATGCCTATGTGGGTGATGAAGCCCAGTCCAAGCGAGGTATCCTTACCTTAAAGTACCCCATTGAACACGGCATTGTTAGCAACTGGGATGATATGGAGAAGATTTGGCATCACACCTTCTACAATGAGCTCCGTGTTGCCCCTGAGGAGCACCCTGTGTTGCTCACTGAGGCACCACTCAACCCGAAGGCAAACAGAGAGAAAATGACCCAGATCATGTTTGAAACCTTCAATGTCCCTGCCATGTATGTTGCCATCCAGGCTGTCCTCTCCCTTTATGCCAGCGGTCGTACTACAGGTATCTATCTTGCCAGAGTCATCTGTAATAATATTTTGAAATATTTTGCCTTTGCATACTTTTTAACTGGATCCGTTGACCGTCTTTGGATAGGTATTGTGCTGGATTCTGGTGATGGTGTCAGCCACACTGTCCCAATCTACGAAGGATATGCCCTTCCTCATGCTATACTTCGTTTGGATCTTGCTGGTCGTGATCTCACTGATTCCTTGATGAAGATCCTTACCGAGAGAGGGTACTCATTCACTACCACTGCAGAACGAGAAATTGTTAGAGACATAAAGGAGAAGCTTGCTTATGTTGCTCTAGACTACGAGCAGGAGCTTGAAACTGCCAAGAGCAGTTCCTCAGTGGAGAAGAGCTATGAGCTTCCTGATGGGCAGGTTATCACAATTGGCGCTGAGAGGTTCAGGTGCCCGGAGGTCCTCTTCCAGCCATCGCTCATTGGTATGGAAGCTGCTGGAATCCACGAGACAACCTACAATTCCATCATGAAGTGCGATGTGGACATCAGGAAGGATTTGTACGGTAACATTGTGCTTAGTGGAGGCTCAACCATGTTCCCTGGTATTGCTGATCGTATGAGTAAGGAAATCACAGCCCTTGCACCCAGCAGCATGAAGATTAAGGTTGTCGCACCCCCTGAAAGGAAGTACAGTGTCTGGATCGGAGGCTCCATCCTTGCTTCCCTCAGCACTTTCCAGCAGGTACAGCTTGTTAAACTTCTCTTTCCTTCCATAAACGATATTCAATATTAGTCCTTTATGATTTTAGGGGTTCAGTCACATCATACATCAAAATATCCAAAGAAGTCTTTCAGTTTTTGAACCACTCACATTATTCTGTAATCCTCTATAGCTTGCTCATTCATGCACATATGCTACACTCTCCCTGGAAATCTTTTGCAGTTATCGTATTGGGGACTACGATAGCTCAGTAGCATGGTGGATCACATGCAATATAATTAAACAATTCTTGAGTATTGCACAGCTTAATAATTTGTAGGCTTTGATCAATATTCCACCTTCGGATTCTCGCTTTATTTGTTCGAGCTCCTGTTTAATATGAAAATGGTCTATATGATTTGTTTTGTCCCTACGCATTCTTGATACTTAGTTTCTGAATTCAAAGATTAAACTATCTGATGAAATCTCAACCTGATAGCAAGTGATTGTTCTCTTTAACTGTTGCCTGACCGCTCTTTTTTAAATGCAGATGTGGATATCGAAGGCAGAGTTTGATGAATCTGGTCCTTCCATCGTTCACCGTAAGTGCTTCTAAAGTGTTTTGAGTGTCATGGCGGGTCTTTCCTAGGCTCACTTGAGGCGGTTTTGAGTCCTTTGATGCATGCTTGTTCAATTGAGATTGCCATTGGAATTTGCTTCCGAGTTGTATTTGTACCTTTATAATGCAATCCATATATGTAGTAGCTTTGAAAGAATATTACCCGTATTCTGTTTTCCTTCTCCTCGTCTGATTCAGTTGTTAGGTTGTCGAGTTTGGGAGTACACAAGCAGAGAGGTTGCATTTTTTATTCTCTATGACTTGCTTTGCTATTCTTTTTAGCAGCAGCTGCGGTGTTTGTATTCTTGAATCAAATTCTTGTTAATATTATTGTATTATTGAAGTCTGTAGTGATTGAGTTCATTTTTCTTCTGTATGAGTATTTTCTTGTATGGATTCTGAGGTGGTTTTGGCCTGGGCCTCTGGCTTGTTTCTTACTTGCTACAGAAACTTAATTCTACTTCTGTTATCTCGTGCTAGGTTAGTATATCTCCCAAATAACGAGAATTTAATCTACACTTGCTATATCTTGCTTTCAATTTTCTCTGAGCCAAATCAATAGGGCTTGTTTGTTTGATTGACTCTCCACTTTTATTGCTCTCTAGCTTTTATAATAAACTGACAAACAACAACAAAGTCCAATTAAGTCTTTATTTCAAGTATTTGGAGTATATTATTTTAAGTATTTGGAGTAGATTACATGGAAAAAAAAAAAAAAACATTATGCCGCATCATGAATCGTTCTCTTCCACTCATTTCTATCTAGCACTATCTCATATCACCTCATCGTTCATGATTTCTTGGTTGCCAGCTTGCTCTTTTAATTTGCCCTGTATAAACTTCACTCATGTAGGGATAGATCATTATTCTGCGCTTTGTGCTTATTTGGATGTCTTACAGTTATGCTACAACAAATAGGACAACAGCGAATGCAAGTTCAACCAACAAGCTACGACAAATAGGACAACAGCGCAGGCAAGTTCAACCTACAAATAACAAGCTAGAGGTCTGAATACTTTATTCATCACTGCTTGTGAAAAGAGCAGAGACAGTTATCAGCTCCTACATCTATGGCGACACAAGTAGGTTGGGCCTCACCATCCTGGTACCAGGCAGTCCTTTTCTCAATCAACTCGCTCAAGAAATCATTGAGCTTGTCGACTGTAACATTGGGCATCACCACAACATGTGCAATGTTCCCAGCGCAAGCAAGCTGCCATCGTCTGACAAACTCTTCGTCTTTAGGCCTCTCGAACACCACAGTGCTACTAAGCTCATTGAGCATGGCACTAATTCCTGCTGCTCGAAGCTGGTCTTTCAAAGAGTGGGCATTCCTCAAGCACTTTTGAACTTCTTTTTGAAACCCTCTGTAGCCTTTTCGGTTCAAGGTGTACCAGAGGAAGATCGGGGCATGACCATTTCGGCTGCCCATGATTGTGGCATCCCGAGAAGCTAGGTACTCCACATTTCTTGAAAGCACGTTGACATGCTTCAGTCTCGTTATTTGAACACCACAAGGCATAGGGCATCCCACAAACTTGTGGCCAGACACACTCACACTTCCAATTGGCTTTTTAAACGTAACCTTTGGCGCCTGGATAACAGCAAGAATACGTAAGCTTGCAAAGCAGATGCCAAGGGGATGCATGCCAAGTATTTGGATAAATTAAACAAAATGTAATAGGAGCAACAGTTAAAAGAGCACACCCGTTTAACAAAAGGCATCATGAGCCCAAAGAGAGCACCATCACAATGAACGTAAAATCGATCTTTAAATCCATTCTTCTCAAGAGTCTCTATAACCATATCGAGATCATCTACTGCACCCTTCACCGTCGTTCCTGTATCCCATTAATGATGTTAAACAAGAGATAAACTAGGTCAAAGAAAATAATTCGATAAAACAAGTGGAACATGGCTTACCAATATTGACATTAATAATGGCTGGTTTCTCCTTGTTCAGGAGGAGTTTATTTTCAAAATCGGAACAATCAATCTCACCAGAGGTCAGGGTGTCGACCTTTACACATTCCATTCTATACATCCTTGCTGCTTTAAAAACAGAATAATGAGACTCCTTCGAGGCATATAAAATGCCATCTGGGAACACCTCTCTCCTGCACAATCATAAGCAGGGATAAATAGTTAGACTTGGACCATAGGTTATACATGCAATTGTTATTAGACATAGATTCTTCTCTGAAATTTATCACAATATCACCTTCTCATAAAGAAATATCCAAACAAATTTACTTACCCAACTAAAATACCATGCAAATTTCCTTCCGTACCGCAATTAGTTATGTAACCCCAATACTCATTCTTCTCCAATTCCCAGAGACGAGCAAACCAATCTAAGACCCCCACTTCAAACTGCCTGGAATGGACACCATAGTTGCTCTCAATGAAGGGATCACCTAGATTGTTGATGGAGAAATGCTGCAACTGGCCCAGAGCACCATAATCAAAATCCAAATTGTATGGGTAACCTACAATATAAGCAAGAGAATGTAGATGGATATGTGAGATATGACTGATGTAGTACATAGCATCTATTGACAATTTTCATCAAAACTATTGACGTCACCAGAAGAGATGTGTCATAGACTACTAAATTCGTGCAGATTTAGACATAACAATAAGTGAAGCACAGGCAATCCTTTATGTGCCGAAAGCAGAATTGACAAGTTGAACCAATATTTTTCTGAGATAAAACTGTGAAACAAAAGTCACGAGTTCCTTTCCAATAAGAAGATATTAATAAAACATTCTCCACCACTGAATCAATCTTGCTGGTGTCCACAGAGAAGATATATCTTATTAATTGCAGGTTCGAAAATATTTGGATGAGAAAGCTCAATTCCAAGAAATCAATAAAGCATGGGATATGCAACAAGACAAGGTTTGATTCCAGCCAAAAAAAAAAAGTCTATCCAGTATTTAGAAACTAAAGAAAGACAACTTGTCTCTTGTGAGTTTATCATCTGCAGCATACACACATAAATTACAGAAGCGACAAAGCAATATATGATTTATTTTTCTGAAGCTTTTTGGAAAAGGAATGGTTACAAAATTTTAGATGCCACAAAGATCCAAGATTTCACTGGCATGGTATTCTTGTTAAACAAGAACTTCTGAGAAAGGAGCTCAAGGAAACAAAATGTTCCCTTTGCCCTATGGGGTGATACACTTGGCATTTTCTCAAGCACAATGCTGCAAAGGATGTTAGGACTTCATATGATAGTTTTATCCTAAAATTAAGTCCAAAAAAACATATATCCTTATATGCATTATCCTTAACATGGTCTATGGAAAGTTTTCAGGGGATTGTAGTCATGGGGAACTCAAGTAAGGAATATCAACATTTGCAATCTACAAAATCAACTGGATATAAGTAGCTTCTATACCAAGCATACGAACCATACACTCCAGTTTATGTGCCTTACAGAATGATACGAGTAATTGTGCTCCATGCAGTTCTTAGTTCACCAGACTAAACCTACCTCTGCTGGTTGTCTATACTTTGTACATCCTAGGTAAGCCCAGACCTCGTCACTTATCTGCTTTGCTTTTGAAAGTTGTTACTTCCATAATGAAACTACGAACTATGTCCATTGTCTTGGGCCTTGATGCAGATCTTCAAACAACAAAGATAATCTACTAAAAAACACCTTCTATAGAACACCACAGAAACACTTACTATATTCAAAATCCTCAGGGGCTGAAAATAATCAAAAGCTCATGCTTACCATTTTTATAGAGCTGCCAACCTCTTTCAATACTACTATTAGCATTCCAATTAGTCTACCATCAGGTTATACAATTGCTTAGAAAAGTCCAATTCAGTTAAAATTCACTTGATGATAGACTAGACGGCAGATGGTTCAATTTCAGGTTCTGGCAGATGAGTGCTTAACATGTGACTAGGATAATAAGATGTAGGACCTAATAATAAATCTGTTAGATTTTAAGAGTTCTCAGTATCTATTATCGATCCATCAATCTATTTTTAATGCCTCACAAGACAAGCTTTGCCATGGCAACAAACTAGTAGCAGAGCACATTGTCATGATCTATGCAAGGTCAAGCATCAAGTGGCATAACGGTCTGTGCAGTTTGTTTATAGAGCATTGTCCATCTCCACTCAGTCATTATTCAGATGTCAAGCAAAAAAAGCAGCTAGTGCCTGTGAAAGTTGACGACGGAAGACAGTTGAGAACACAATTACAATAAGTTTGAAATTCACTGTTCCCCCATGTTTACGATACTAGGTGAAGAATATATCTCATGCACGCAAGAGCCGTGCGGGAAGAAGGCGATGACACAATTAAGATAGTGCAGCCAAACGATGTGAAAGGCTGGACCCCTGGATATACTCAAGATTGAGATTGTCAAATCATGTGTCTCGCATCACCTAAAGATGCACCCAAACTAAAATAGAAAGAAGAGAGGGCGAACAGCGTTAAGATTTAGTTGTACAACAAAAATGAAATCAGAATTATGAGTACTTAACGTGTCATTGGATCTAATCCAATGGGTTAGACCTTTGGGATATAAATTGGTGACGTTATGCTATTAATGCGTAACACTGGTATTATCTGGTTACTAAAAACCTTCTGGCTTCTCATTTGTTGGAGACTTTGAACACTTGACGATACTCTAACAAGAACTTTTAAGTTATAGAATTCTCTGAAATCTTGGAGCTTCTAATTTCGCAACTTATAACATAAACAGTAATATATGCATTCATATCTACAAAACATATCGGTGACCCCATAATGGACACGTCATGACAAGCTGCTGTGGTGACCAGTGTCCATGTAATAGTAATCATAGGTCAAGCTCCTAACTTACCATCTTCCCCTTAGCTCATTCAAGCTTGTTTATTTATATTAAAACAAAAGGACCAAAGTTGATCATAAGATTGATTTTTGAACTAGTCGAGCTCAAGCTACAGTATTCAGTGGAAAAGACAAGATTTTCAATGCAAGATATGCCTCATGTTCGGATACAGTTAATACTTAGAAAATAAAAAAAATAAAAAAAGAAAAACACAAGCGGCCAATTGAGCTCAGTTAATATTTTCATATAAATAATAAAAAAAAAAACCTTAAAATAAGGTATGTTCAAGCAACTTCAAATTCTGTAAGCAAGCCAAACTTGAACAAAGCTTTTGATAAGTTCAATGAAAACTCGCCAGAAGATAAATGTAGTGACTGTCAAATAAGTTAATCCTAACTATTTTGAGTAGTTCCCCAAATTCAACATATTTTAGGTCAGCTTCTCAAATCAAATCAAGCAAAAACTTCTCAAACTGCAACGAGAGAGTTTCCATCTTTAGATAAAACAAAGTGATGGTAATCTCATACCTAAATGATGCTTCGTTCTCTCCGTAAGCGACCTCCTGTACCTCGCAAGGACGCTGGCCATGTAAGCCTCCCGATCTCCGGTGATCTCGTCGTCGGCCTCCGGCTCGCTGATCTCGAAGCACGACGCGTGCACATTCCGACCAAGGACGATCTCTCGGATCTTGCCGCCGTTCAGATCCGACGGGAGAGCCTTCGGATCGAGCTCCTCCGGCAGCGGCTCGACGTTTTCGATCAGATTCATTGGAGATCCGTTCAAGGTCCCAACCATAGCGACAAGATTCTACTAATTAATGGTCAACGATTTGCCCTAATTTCCCGCAGGGTTTCTCGAGCGAACGGATCGGTGACCTAGGGTTTTAGAAACGAAATGGTCAGCATAAAATCGAGAATATATCATCAGAAAATCTTTTAAAATGTTGCGAAATTACCTTAGATTCGATTGGATGCTTAATCCTTGCTATTGTCGGTCTCAATTGAGAAGGAGTGACAGAGAACTGAGGCAGCGGCGGGGGAGAGAGAGAGAGAGAGAGAGAGCTCTAGAACTAGAAGCTTATAGGTCGGATCAGATCCATTGGAGATCCGTTGCGGGTCCCAACCGCGGCTCATAGAATCTTTACTGGGTTGATGGGTTCATCAATTTAGGGTGTCTTTGAATGTTTGGAACGAGAGTAAAAATATTAGAAGTAATTTTTAAAAATAATAAGGGTGAAGTATTATATTTCATATATTGAGTTTATTTTTGTACTTGGGTATTTACTGGTTTGTCCCTCAAATTATATATTATGATTTTGCCCTCCAAATCTTCATATTTAGGATTTTTCCTTCCAAATCTCATAAGTTACAACAATTTAGTCTCCTTCTCTGACACAGTTAAATATTTGATCATTTTATCCCTCTTTTACTCTTCTATTTTCATCCTCTGTTTTTCTTCTCTCTTCCTCCTCTCTTCTCCTTTTCTTCATTATTTATCTTCTCTTCTTTCTCCTCTCTTCTTTCAGTATTTAACTGTGTTAGGAAAGAGAGGAGAAGAGAGGAGGAAGAGAGGAGAAAGAAGAGAGAAAAGGAGAACAAAGGAGGAAGAGAGAAGAAGAAGAGAGGAGGAAAGTAGAAGAGGAAAAGAGGGGTAAAATTGTCAAATATTTAACTGTGTTAGAGAGAGGGACTAAATTGTTGTAACTTATGAGATTTGGGAGGCAAAATCCTAAATATGAAGATTTTGGGGGCAAAATCATAATATATAAAGATTTGAGGGACAAACCAGTAAGTATCCCTTTTTACTTTTTAGAAGAAAAGGGAGATAGAAGAGAAATAAAATATTTATTTTTTTAGAAAAAAATGATAAGAAGATATAAGATAATAAAAAATTATTATTTTTTACTTCCAACTTTATTGTGAAGTAAAGTTGAAAAGTAAAGATGTCACGTAGTATCCATCTCACTATTAACTTCTACTTTATTTCTTGTGCAAACGAACACATATTAACTTCCACTTTATTTCTTGTGCAAACGAACACATGAAATAGTAGAGGTGACTTTACTTCTACTACTTCTTTTCTACTTCCATGCAAACAAACACATTCAATGGATCCACAGCTGCAAATATTGCTCATTAAATTCTTGTTGTTCTATTTTTTATATTTTTTTATTGGGGTATTTATTGGTTTGCCCTTCAAATCTTTAAATATTATGATTTTACCCCCCAAATCTTCATATTTATAATTTTGCCCCCCAAATCTCATAAGTTACAACAATTTTGCCCCCTATCTAACTTTCCCTAACACAGTTAATTTTTTGACAATTTTACCCCTCATTTCCTCTTTTATTTTCCTCCTCCTCTTCTTCTCTCTTTCTCCTTTCTTCTTATTTTTTTCATTATTTCTCCTCTCTTCCTCCTCTCTTCTTCTTCTCTTTTCCTCCTCTCTTCTCATTTTCTTCATTTTTTTTTTTACTTTTTCATGTTCATGCATTTTTCCTCTAGTTTACCAAATCAATTATCTCAAGTAAAAAAAGAGAAGAAAAATAAGAAGAGAGGAGGAAAATGAGAAGAGAATGAGAAGAAAAATGCATGAACATGAAAGAGTAAAAAAATGAAGAAAATGAGAAGAGAGGAGGAAAAGAGAAGGAGAAGAGAGGAGGAAGAGAAGAGAAATAATGAAGAAAATAAGAAGAAAGGAGGAAGAGAGAAGAAGAAGAAGAGGAAAATAAAAGAGGAAATGAGGGATAAAATGGTCAAAAAATTAACTGTGTTAGGGAAAGTTAGAGAGGAGGGCAAAATTGTTGTAACTTATGAGATTTGGGGGGCAAAATTATAAATATGAAGATTTGGGGGGTAAAATCATAATATTTAAAGATTTGAGGGGCAAACCAGTAAATACCCCTTTTTTATTTTATTAAAGTATTAATTACACTCAGGTACTATAATATACAGAGCATATAATTTATCATCTCTCCTATCCTATTCCGAGCTGTTAGTTCATTTAGTCAATAACCAAGGGTTAGTACAACTTTATTCTTTAATTTCGATTTTAACCTCTTCCTTCTGCTTAAGAATATAACCAACCCACCTAAATTATTCCTCATGTCCTGAATCTCCCCCCTCCCGTCCCTCTCCCTCCCTCCCTCTCTCTCTCTCTCTCTCTCTCTCTCACTCACAACACACAACAAACCTCAGAGTCTTCATTCATGTGCCTCTGTCTCGCTGAACCATTCATTGGGAATGATTGATATTTGCCAGGACTCATCTCTGAACAAAAACTATGATGAGTTCAGCTTAATACACCATCTTTCGTTTTCTCATTCTCATTCTCACTCTCTCCTCTGCTTCCCATCTCTCGAACTCCCAGGACATTGAGATTGTCTCTGGTGCCGACATTGTGGGCTCAGAGATGGGCTCAGCAATCCTCACAAGCTTCAGATTTCTGCTTGGCTTGCGTAGCTCTCGAATACCAAACTGCCGGTGCATCATTCTCACCTGCTCTGGCTGCATCGAAAGATGAGGAAGATTCAACCCCAGCTCCAGCTCCAGCCCCAACCCCAGCATTGCATGCTCATATTTTTTCTTCCTTTCTTCATAAGCTCCATAATCAACCTACCCACAGGTTGGAAGTTAGGGAAGAAGATCATAGAGCAAAGTCTAGGCTTGCCCGAACTTTCCCTCATCCTTGATTAATTACGGTTAAGGACAAAATCGTCTTTTCATATCACGTGTGTTCATCCTAGACGACGACCAAATGGAGTGTGTTTTCCTAGTGGGAATAAGTGAGAGTTTTAGACTTTATAGATGAAAAATTAAACACTCCATACGGAGTTCTGAGTGTAATTAATTTTTTATTAAAAAAGGTGTGTTGTTTTTACTTTCTATCCTCATAGATGTGAACGTGAGGATAATAATTGATTTTCATCTCAAATATTAAAAATGAGCATATTCTGGCCCTTGACGCGTAATAATGGAGTTAAAAAAAAAAAAAAAAAAATCCATATTTTGTATGGATTTTGAGAACTACGTCAGCACTTTTTCAAGGATGAAATTGTATAAACAAATGGGTGATTTGCTTAATTTTGCAATAGTGTAATATCAACCTTCAATGTCCTTCAATGTCTATTATATGGGGAACAATCACATACGGAGCCAATAAAGTATCATGTATGTACTTGTGAGAGTTGTAGCTGATATTGGGTCCCAATATTGCAGTCCCACAGTCAAAAGGATGAGGAAAATCCTGATAATATAGTTTTTTTGTTAGGAATCAAATAAATATAAAAATGGTTATCAGATTGCATGTCGCACTATTTACTTGGTCTCTATCCGCTAGCAATCAGATCCCTTAGACTGGAAAAAAGAAAAATTCCAAAGTTGCTGAAAACATATTTATCAACAAAAAAAAAAATCCAGCCGTACAAAAATAAACTCTACTTACCCTTTTATTCCCAAGAAAAAGATAAAGAAAAATACAAATATAGGAAAAAGAGAAATCATTGATATGAGTAGTTAAAAGTTTTTTTTTTTTTTTTTAAGTATAGAACAATATCTAAAATAAATTGTTAGAATTTAAAAGGTTGGTCAAGAGATTGGTATCGCCTCCCTCTTATTTATATAAAAAAAAATCATCGGTTTAAATTAAACTCAATTTGAATAATATTACAGTTCAACTTTAGGAAAAAAAAAAAAAAAAAAAATCAGATTACTGGCAAGTCGAGAGGTCATATCACAATTCTATCAAGCGAATTGCATCTATTGGCGATAATTGGCATTTCCGTAAATACAATCACAACTGACTACCACTTTCCTGAACCCCATCGCTGGGCTCCTCTCTCCCTGGAAATGTAGAATTTCTAAATGATCACACCACTTATTTTAGTGAACAAACTTTTCTTAGTGAATCCACCATCTCTTTTTTAAAAGAGAATGATTCTTTTAGTAAGCACATCAAAATTTTCCTATTTGCTCTGTTAAGTTTATGATCGGGGTCTAAATTTAAATCAAATAATTAACCGTCTGGACTTTACACCCGAATGACTTATTGTTTGGTCTGGATTTAGACAGGGACAGATCCAGATATTCGAATCAGGGGACAAGGTTGGACATTGTTACTTACGGGTCAAACTCTCTGAATAATTAGTTGAGATGCGGGTTGGAGGGGGGGTGGTTGGAGGTTGAGCACCCCAAACAACTTGTTGAGATGCACGGGGGGGGGGGGGGGGGAGACTAGCCCTCCCAAACTACATTTGGGTTCGCCCCTGGATTTAGAACCCGACGAGTGAGATTTGTCTTTTTCTCCAATTTTTTTGCAGGTACTAGTATTCGAACTATACACATATGTCTAGGTGCTAATTGTGGATACAAACAATTCTTTCCACCAACTATCCTCCAACTCGAATATTTTTTTTTTGGCGGGTCTTGGACCAAATAGTAGTTTGAGTTTTCGTGGAAGATTCGTTGCAATTTTAAAGAAAATATTACACGAGAACAAAAGATTTCCTTTAGGTTTATGGATTCAAATTCCTTTGAGGTAAAAGGTTATTTTTGGGGTGATTGAGAGAGAGGTTTTTGGAAAGAAGATAAGAGCAAATTTGTACAAATAAAAAATTGACAAATTTGTAAATATGTGAAACTGAGTGAGTAAGACAAGTGGTGTGCTCCTTTAGAAATTTCTAGAAATTTTATTTAAGTCTTGCTCACTGTGGCACCCTTCTTGAGATTGTAAAAAATTATAAATTTGCTTTATCATATTTTTTGTTCCAATCGGAAATTAATCATGATCGAAAGACTAATTTTAAGGGAAAAATTAATCATGATCGAAAGACTAATTTTAACGGAAAAATGTGAATTTTTTAAGCAAAAGCGGTGTGCCTAAATAGAATTTCTCTTCTTCACCCTTTCCTCCAGGAGTTTCCAAAGTAGCATCGTCATTTTTTCTAGTGAGCCCATTTATGACTGTCCGGAGTTTGAGCCGGACAAAAAAAACCCCACTGAGCTCACTAAGAAAATTAAATTGGTGTGCTACTTTGGAAACTCCCTCCCGGCCTTTTCGTCCACAGCTCCCCCATATCTCTTCCAAAAACAGGGAAAAAAGAAAAAAAAAAAAAATCATCCCGTAATCTCTGCTCCCGTCCTCCGCGGTGGCGATATGGACACCGATCCTTCGCCGCCGGCTAACTCGATCCAGCACCTCCCCCACGACGCCCTCCACAAGATCTTCTCCCTCCTCCCCCTCCGCCAGGCCATCCTCTGCCGCTCCGTCTGCAGATCCTTACGCGACTCCTTAATCTCACCGCCCCCGCTCCCAACTCTAAAACTCCTCGCCCTCCGCAACAATCACCGCCACTCTTGTCCTCTCCCCTCGAATCACCTCATCGCCTTCGACCCCGACCTCGACAAGTACCTCAGCTTCCCTCTCTCCTTCCTCCGATTCCCCTCCCTCTCTCCGATCACCTCCTGCAACTCCCTCCTCTACCTCTGGGCCGATGCGGTCACCAACCCTAACCCTAATCCTTACCCTTACCCTTACCCTTGCACTGACCAGAAAAACCCTAAATCTCTTGTCGTCTGCAACCCGCTGACTCGGTCGTACAAGATGCTGCCGCAGCTCGGATCCGCGTGGTCCCGGCACGGATCGGTCCTCGTGGGCCCCACCGGCGTCGTGCTCGTTCTCACCGAGCTCGCCGCGCTGTACTACTCGCCGCTCTCGAGCGGCAGCAGCTGGCTGAAGTACTCGCTGAACTTGCCGTCGAAGCCTCGGAGTCCGATATTGATGGAGACGTCGATTTTTACCTTGTGTGATGTCGGATCGCCGTGGCGGAGCCAGTGGAAGTTGTTTTGCTGCGGGGTTGAAGAGCTGAAGGGCGGGAGAGGGTGGATCCAGCTGGAGAAGCACGAGTGGGGGGATGTGTTTGATGTGCTGAAGCGGCCGAGGCTGGTGAGTGGGAGAGGGAAAGATGAGATCTTGATGGTCGGGGGGCTGCGGTCCAGCTTTGCTGTGGATTCGCCGTGCTCGACTGTGTTGATTTTGAGGCTGAATTTGGAGAGGATGGAGTGGGATGAGGCGGGAAGGATGCCGCCGGAGATGTATAGGTGTTTTGCCGGCGGAGGGGGCCAGGGAGGGGGTATGGGGAATAATAAGGTGAAGGTGTTAGGAGGGGAGGGGAGGGTTTGGTTCTCAGGGAAGAGGGTGAGAGGGGAGATGGCAATGTGGGAGGAAGAGGGAGGAGAAGACGAAAAAGGTGGCGGCAGAGGGACCTGGAGGTGGGTAAAGGGTTTTCTTGGGTACGGAGAAGGGGTTTACAGGGGGTTTGTGTTTGATGCTGGGCTTACTGAGATTCCTTGATGGGCCCGTGGTGTTGGGTGAGTTGATCTGTATTTGCTTCCAGTGAATACTTATGTGAATTAACTTTTATTTGGAAATTGCGATAGTATTTTGTAGTCTACCTTTACTTGATTGATCACTATTACTTCTATAAAGTTGTTAAGTCTAATTGTCAAATTGATAAAGGTACCGTAGGATTCTCCTATGGTAATTTTCTATGTGATAAGGTTATTGTAGCTTCCTCCATGCATGTAAATGTCCTCAAGGCATTTGTTCCCATGGAACTTGTGCTTGTGACTTCTAGTTAATACAGTGTACGGTGAAATATTGCTGTATTCTTCCATTGAGCTTGAGACATGTTTGCATAATGCAATTTTGCTTCTGTACTTCGTGGTATTTGATTATAGTAGTAGCTTTAAGGTATTTGTATTAAATTTGCTCATAAATAGGGTGTAATAGCTCTAGATTTGCAAGTGTATTGTATTCTGATGGAACCACATTGGCCTAAAAGAGGAAATTCATTGATGGTCTCCAGTCCAAACTTATTCATCTACCTATTTGTATTTTGATTGATTCAACGTGGAAAAGCCATCTAGATGCACTTTTCTCTGGTGCTTTAAAAAATTATTCTGTGTCTATGTATGTAGGTAACACCTAGTATGTTAGTGGTTGCCGTATTGAGACACCTAACAAAAGTGGGTTTACAACCTGAGTGTTTAAGTGGCCGCCTTGGCTGCTTTTTGTAGCACTGATTTTTCCATTTGAATCCATTTGACGACTGAGCATTTTAACATACATCACAATAGATCTCCGTATTTTTTCATGTAAAAGTTAGCCTGTGTTTTGGTGGTCGGAACTTTGACTTATGAGGATTTGGTAATTTCTTAGTCCAATCTATATCCAAAAGGTTAATCATTAGATCTTAAATCTTAATGACATCCAGTATTTACAATCATTATTTCTGATGCAAAACTATAATTCCAAGTCCTCTTTCCACACTTAACAAGGGTGCTTTAATCTAATGTGAGCACTTACCTGACAATCTTCTCCTTGACTTGTAAATATGAAGGTGCATTAGTGTCCTCTTTTTCTTAACCCATAAGCCATTTATATTTGCTTCATATATTGGTTATCTGCACCAATGATGATTACAATCCTAAGGGAGGCCCTATCCAAACAGGGTTTTGCCAGATCCAGCCATGTGCAAGACGTCAACAAGTATATAACTCCAAGTGGGGGAACAACCCAATACTGCTTTGCTTAGGTGACCGCATCTGCAGCTCACTCTAGGCACTTTGTTCCCTGATAGGTGCATAGACTGTCTAATATTTTTTAAAATAAACTATTGATGATCAGATTTCCTAAGTAAAGATTTAGTTCTTTATTTTCCAATGGATGAGGGAGGAAATATCTAGCAACATTTTATAGTTGGATGTCCATATAACACTCATTGATTACTCATCGCATGCATGGCTATATACTGTGGTATTTGGTTTCTAGGAGCATCTCATGCTGGACGGACAATTTATAGCACGTAAAGCTTAATATCCATGTTTTGTGTCCATGCCACACTGGTTCCTTCAGATACCTGGCTGTAATATGGCAAGTAAAACTTTCCTATTGCAATTAGGGTTATATGTAACTAGTTTGTTGACTTGATATGTAGCAATAAAAAAGGAGTAATAGCAATAAAAAAGGAGTAATCCTTCATTCATTGTTCATCAATAGAAAATTCTATCTGAGTTGGCTTTGGTTATTATCCAAAGAACTTGGCCCTTGTCCAATATATCATCTCAGGAGATTTCAGGTGTGCTGAAAATTGAAAATGCTGTGACCTTCTGGATCATTCATTTTTTATTTTTTAAAAGCTGTAAGTTAGATGATCCATAGATTGCATAATGATACTCTCTGATGGCCACGATGACAGCATTCTTTTCCTGTCAAACTTTTTCGGTGCTGAGAATGGTACAAATACAATTGTTTTTATGTGGATGCCAGAAAGTTCCCAAGTTGCTGACTTACATGTGCAATTACCATGACTAAATGAGTCTAAGGTTTGGCAAATTGTACATATATGATGAGATGGAGAGATAAAAGTTGTAGAATACTAATCACAAGGAGGCATGGAGACCTCTCTAAGTCATCATAACACCAAGTTGATGGAATTGAACTCTTTCCTGTGAGAGAGGATTATTATTGGGAGAAAACTGCCGTGATTACTTTCTAGTGTATGTTTTGATCACTTAGTCATGTTTTGTTGAAGTTCATTCATGGTTATGAGCTATGTGATGTATGGATGTCCATAGCGAACTTCCCTTATTTTTGGTGGGCCCTTCAATTGAAATCATACTACTTTTTTTCTAATTTATGAAATACTAGAAATTCCATATCTTGTCATGAGTGTTGCATCCGGCAAGAAGTGGATGATGATAATATGGCCAAATCCACTGAAATAAAGATCTTACAAGTCAAAAGTAGATAAAAGGGACTCCTGTTATCCCCACTAGCCATTCTATCTTCTTTACAAATTAATCTGTATGTGCATGTGTTCATTTATGATTTTTCATTGCTCGTCATATTCTTCACTAAAAATTGATGACTACATGCTTCCACCTGAATTTAGACTTCCATTCTACATTTCTTATGCATCTATTACTCTTCAGCTTTCTCGCATGCTGTAGATCAGCTTTCCTCTCTGCCAACTGTTCACTCAATACATTATTTCTTTGTTTGTTCTAACTTTTATGTTGCTCCCCTTCCAATCGTTGCCTTAGGTTTTGAATTTTGATATTGCTGAATGCCTCTCGATGAAATTAAAAAAAAAAAAAAAAAAACATGCTTCTGTGGTTTCCGAGGAAATCGAGGGATTGCTTTTTATACTTGCAATGTTTGCATACTGAAGGACCTACGGGTATCCAAACGTTCAGCAATCCTAGGCTTCAGACTTGTCCAGTAGATTCTCTTCGGGTTTGTAACTACTGCAGTCTTCTTGGGCCACATTAGGAAAAATTGTCATGGTGACTGTCATTTTCATGTGTGTACATCATCATCATTACTCCCGAGATGAGTCAATGGACTAAAATATACATACTGGTGATTGGCTCTCGAAAAATCCTCAAGAACTGGTTATCTAGCCCGAAAAGAAAAATCTGACAGCTATAACTTTTCAATTGCAGCATGGTAAAAAGTCCCCATACATGTTGATGTGATGGTGCCATGGAACTTCACTTTCACTGCAGCAGGTGAGGTGGTGATGTTTGGCATGTACCGAAGGGAGTACATAGTATATTCCATGCAATCTCACAAAATTTATCCTGGTGAGCAATGTTTTGATGGCTAGATTGCTCGTATAAGATAGAAAATATCCAATTGTTTGGTAATAACTTATTTTATGATGCTCATGAGGCAAGTTTTGAGTTTATACCTTGCAAGACAACCAAACTTAGACTGAGATGCTGCAAATGTTGCACTGCCATTTATGCACCATTCAATGGCTAAGCGCCTTTTTTTATTTTACGTCATAGACAATTGTATTTATATGAATGTCTATTTGAGGCTCTTCAGAGCCTAAACTGGTTTTTAAATGAAAAGCATTGTTAGCTACATGGACTGTTCTTCACTAATGGTCACAGATGAAGCATTTATATTAAAATGATTCTAAAGAGTGCACAGTGTGCCAAGAACCTGTTGGATGCTAAAAGAGTTATACTGAGGTTGAAGTTTTTCTTTTAAATTTATAATTCTTTTGAATTGAGAAATATTGGATTGGGTTTTCTCTAATTTACTTGAAAGTAGTTTACTGGTTTATATCTGGGACAATAGATAAGGAATTCTACATGCTTTTGTGGCGATGGCTCCATGAGTACAAGGATTTGATGTGATAATAAGGGCATCTTAGTAAGATAGTAGTTTGATTTTTTGCGACAGAGACTCAATAGGATGTTACATTATGAATGACTAGTTCACATTTCAAATTGAAATTTAAGACAGTTGTTTGTTCAGTAGCAAGTTATAAAGACTGTTAATTAAATCTGTGGTACAGTTTAAAGAGACTGCAAATAAGGTCAAAGTAGAAATAGAATTTTAATAATGGGAATTTTAGAATTTAGGTTGGCTAGACTTTTCTAATACCAGCCTCTGGCTGCAGTCTTTATAATTTCACTAATTGCGGGTTTAAAAACCCGGCAAAACCACAAAATTCTTGTATTTATTATGTTCGAAAACATTGAGTACAATATATATCTTTGATGGTCTATCATGTTAAAGTATTAAATGACAGAATAATATAAATGCCTAAACTTTCATGAATCATCTATCGTGTTGGTAAAGTATAACGGGACCATAATTTATCAGATGCATTCCTCATGGTTTCTTGTCTTAGCACGGATGAGTGGTACAGTACTCTTAATTTCATTATATCTGAGAATACAGGATGCACTTCTGATGTTCATCATATTAATTCCTAAATGATAATAACTGCTGAGATCTACACCTTTACCATGTTGAGGTATTATGAATTCTGAGGATCAACATTTAATGGGCCTTAAATCTTGTAGTTTAGAGGCACATTGGTACTGCCAGTTAAATTTCTTGAATTAATTTGTTGCCACTCATGAAATATAAACTGTTTTTCCATTTTCGTCTAAAGTAGGTATTAACTTGAGGGCTATAGTTATTTTCTTTTGCTGAAAATTCTTGGGTATTTTGCTATGTTGCATTCCATTGATCTTTATCTTATTTGATTTTTGCTTGTATCCATTCATAAATCACAGGAAATTGGTAGAAATTATATAGAATGCTTTTACTGTTCACTGTTTTGCTGTCTGAAAATCTCCTCTCTCTCTCTCTCTCTCTGTTTTTTTTTTTTCAGTGCTCAAGTAGAAGCAAGAACCAGCATTAGAAGAAAAGATCGCGCTGTTGCTTATATGTCCTAGAGGACATTGCACATTATATGACATCACAAGCGTTGCTGCTAATGGAAGGCATCTTGGTGATTTATCGAGTTGGATCACTAATTAAGTAGTTGATATGGCTTCTGAGTCTCTCTTTCCTGCTGGTCTGTTTTCTTCCTGTACCATTCATGTTTCAGGATCAATGTTGAGAATTTTTCTGTATCATATATTATTGATTTCAAAGTTTCGTTCTGTCGTTGTAGTTCAGCAGATTATTTTGTTGGAAATGTTGTGCAAGTAATGCAAGATAACACTGCTGCTAAAAATTTGTACTATTGTTGTTGAGCAAAACTTATTAGAATTCTCAAGGTGATTTTTCTGAACACTTTATTATCTTTGTGTCTGTTAGCAATTTTTCTATGTCAGGCAATCTCCTGTAAGATGGTAGGCTATTATCTGGGTGATATACATGCCTTTTCTTTGAATTTGAATCTTATTTTGGTATGTCTATTGCCTTCCCTTATGGGTTAAGTTTTTTTTTTTTTTTTAATAATTTTAAGTTCTATTATTTATTGTTTTAGATTACGGTAGAGTTGAATATTCTGGACATAATTCGTGTTACCTGAACTGTTTATAACTTATTTACTTTTACTATCATAATCTTGTTGTATTAAAGAGAACAAAATTACTTTCATCACCTTTTATGATACGGACTGTAGACTGATCCTCAATGGACTGCTTTTGATGAACAGGGATTCTCACAGTGAATCTGCCAGCTTTGGTGCTATCTCCATGACTCAATCCTAGGTATGCATTCGCATCTTCTTCCTGATTCATATGATCTCATGATCGTTTAGGCCAGTTGCTACTGAAGCAAATTCTTCCGTGAGTTTCTTAATTACTTGAACATGCAATGGGGCTGACTTTTATATATAGCTTGCATACTATCTGTATTCGTATCCATTGTCAATGTCTCAATTTCTTGCAGCAACCTGCAGCTTCTGTTTCTATGTAGTACAGTATCTGCTAGTTGTCGATACCTGTATGAGGAATCTATTCAAACAAGAGGATGGAGAAATATAGTTCAAGAGAGATGTGATTATTGATTCTGAAACTCGAGCTCTATGATGCAGACAACATCCAGAAGACAATTTCTATTGGATTGAGAAGTCAATTAGAGCCTAGCATTATGGTTAGCTATCATCATTTTTAGTTTTGCCATTATTGCCTATTTGCCAATGCTGACCTTTTAACCTGCTTGGATAGTTTCATGTCGTAGCGGGCACGTCATGCATGCGCTGAACTTAGTTTCATTGAAATTTTTATGCGTAATTACTAATTCAATGAAGTTGGCAACAGGATGAGGAGGATTCTGTAGTCCATCCCCCCATTTCAAATGTCATTCATTACAAGTTCTATCGGGGACTTTAAGAAGTAACCGAGTTGGAGCTAATCATTCATGTTGCCTTATCCTATTCATTAAGTATGCTATAAGTTCTAGTTGGTCTATTTGTTGGCCTGATAATGATGATGCAGCTGTAACTTTAAACACGATAAAAAAAAATTTCCCAATGGTTTCAATTCCTCTCTTCCAATTATCCCATAGGGCTTGCTAGTTACATGCTTGCCATTTGGGAGTATATGGGCAGAGTAGCAGCTAAGATCTGCTGGTGTAGCCCGTGTTGGTTTTCTTTGTTGAAAGGTTTTAAAGTAGCTGAGTAAATGAAATCAAATTTTTACTTCTTTTTTTGGCTATTTTTATGTAAATGAGCTCAACGTTTTGTAGTTCCTTTCATAAATTGATGGGGATCTGGGGACCAGCTTTAGTGTTAGGGACAAGCTTGGACATGAAAGCAACATCAACATTGGTTGTTGTTGTTTAGCTTGGATTGCAGCTCGCAGTTTATACTATTCATTTCAAGTTGCTTCCCTCCTTACCACAAACAAATTTGTAACTGGGGGTTGACTTGTTTGGGTATTTGGAATATGGAATTTTGTCAAAGTGAAACCCTTTTCCTTGATTGTTTCATGGAAAAGAACCAAGACTTTGGGTCATGAAGAGATTCCTCTTGATTTCCATTGGTTGTTTCATAAATTTGGATCATGAAAAAGGGTCCATGGAGAAGGGAGTATAGTCGCCTAAAAGATATTGGATATACTTTTCTATTGATGGGGCAAAAGTAGGTTGGATTGTGTTGGCGTCAATTTTAGTCACCTGAGGTTTCCAAGTCATATTCGAACACGAAACAGAGATAGGCTCAGAATGGAGTCTTGAGTTAGGTCAGGTTCGCGGGACGACTTCTAACCTCAAGTAAACTTTAAGGAAATTGTTACATAATAAAGAAAAAGAATATAGTCAGAGTGCGTTTATATATATAACAAGACTTGCGTTTATATAGATATAACAAGACTCGACCGAGAAGGGACATCGGGCCTACATCCTACGGAAAGATGGTCATTCCATTGTATATTTATAGTTGAATTAAGAATTTAATTTCTCTCTTCTTTCTCAATTACAGAGAATATAGGGGGGAAGAAGGAGGTGATTAGAGAGTCATAAAGAAAAATCCTCTCAGGATATTCTGATCCGTCTTGTGTAGATTATTAGGATGAGAAGGGGGATCTACAGTATGGGATGCTCATGCCCTCTCCATGTGGAGGAGGGGTGTGTTTACATTGTTTATCTGGTAGAGTCGTAATTGAATTCTAATAATATCTCCAAATACAAGAGGTATTTGGTTGCCTTGTTGAGCAAGATTTCTTTATTGTAGCCGAAGCAGTGTCCTTTTCTTAGAGGAATTCTGGTTTGTAAAGAATTCTTGAGTCTCTTAGATTTTGTAAGCTTCGTGGACTCTTGCTTAATGGGTGCATGTCTAGGCTGGTTAATTACTAAACCAAGAGGCTGGGAACAAGTTAAATACACCTTATTTTCAAGACAAATAAAACTAAAACTAACTCTAAAATGCACATATAAATCACAATATGAGTCAACATAATATTAAAAAACATGTTGTATATAACTATATTTTTTTATATTTGAAATTTCATTGATTATTTAATGTCTCCAAAAGAAGCTCTATGACCAATAAGGAAAATCTAGAAGAACTGATACTCTGGAATGGTCGACCAATACATGGTTAGTCAGCCAATAAGAAAAAACTATGAGAACTGACTCTTGATGGTTCGACCAATCCTGTTAAATAATTCATAGTTTAAATTTTGAATTTTTGCCTTATTGGAGTTCAAAATTCCCACCCACATGCTGAAGGAAAGAGGTTTAAAAAATGTGGACAGTATCTCACCCACATGCGAAACAATATTAAAAAGGGGAACGGAGTGCTTTCAGTCGGTTTAGCACTCTGTGCACTGAAACTGGATGGAAGCAAAATCTCCTACCACATCAGCAAATATTCCTTTTCCTTCAATTACCCTGGCCATGAACTGCTAGATGGAATTCATAGAGTTGGGGAAGTCTGATAGTAAACAGTGAATCCTTTTCAAAAGTACATAACCAAATAAGCAAACCAATCAGTAATTTATTTGATGATACCAAATTTATCGACTAATAGCATGCTTGAGAGCAATGGACTAACAGCATCAAACACTGAACCTGTCTAAAGAATTTAGTTGCTCTGGGCTGAATCTCTGTGTCGGATGGTTATACATATCAATCATTCATGGGCTTGTGCTTATACGTTAGCTAATTGTAGTTTTGTTTCATGCTGCAGTTATCAGGGGTCTCTTTCTGCAAGGACCTGACTATGATCCTTTAGCCGGTAACCAACTTATCTGATGTCTCTATCATTTGTTGGTTGCATTGGGAACTTACGATATTGAATTATCCCATTCTACAGAGATCCTTCGGCGGAGCAAACTATGTTCTGAATGGTCACGACGAAGTCCTACATGGCAGAAAAAAATTCCAATTCTGAAAACCAAACTTTGTAAGTTATGAAGAGGTCAGTGCTTTAGATTCAGTTAAATTTGGTCCTTCTGCATGTCAATAGCTTTAGTCATTTTGCCATGGCTCTTAGTAGCTTTTGGTTTCGGACATTTCATTACTCTACCAATAACACTATCCATCCATTGAGTTTTGTGTTAGGAGTAAATTTTCATGCGCAACAAACTCATAATTGATACCAGATGATATCTGTCATCTACATTACAATTAATCATTGATTATATAAGACAGCCCATATGTAAACATGGCATGTAGATAACCTGAATATTTAACACCTGGTTCAATGATTTATTCTTTATACTGGAACCGAAATTTCTTTTTACTTACTGAAACAATCATTTTATGAGCCAACATAAGTTTTAACCTAACTTGAGAGACCTAGTCAATACAGATTGATGGTAAGGACTAACTAACTTTATTTGAACAGTTTATTTTGATCGAATATTGTAGGATGCCTTGTTGAGAAAAAAAAACATTATAGACATCATCAGCAAATAGATCCTGGTTCAAATCTAAATAGATTCTGGAATATGCCTGTGTCGCAATGCTAGCTCAGAGTATGATAAAACATCAAAATGAAAAAATTATCATAATTCAGAGATGGTACACTAATAAAGTTAAGTTATTTTATTCAATTATGTAATTCTCAAAGACAGCATTCTGAGAAATGATCCCCTAATGCTTAAATTGTTGTCAACTAACCAACACTTACGCTTACATCCTCAGCAGCGCCCAGGATTAAGACCAGCCAGCCAATAAAATCTCTGTGCTTGAACCAGTGCCAGCAGTATAAAAAGGCCTCCAATTCCTCTTTTTCAGCTGCAACAACAAAAATGGAAGCAGACCCATGTCTCCAATCCATCTCCATTCCCATGGATTATGATCAGTTTGATCCCTTTGATGATGTGTGCATGGATGCAGTGCTGCTGTGTGATGATGATGACATGTTCACTAGCCTTGATGAAGCCCAACTCCCATCAACTTGTGATGTTGCCATTAAGGAGTCACCCCAACAAGAGAACTTGGCTGCAACAGAACAAGCCCATGATTTCCAAGAGCTCGGCCTGACTGATCTCCTACTGATGAATGCTGATGCTATTGAATCCCAGAACTGGCAGTTTGGCCTCCAACTTGATTGCCAGGCTTGAGCACCTCCTTTACAACTTAGAGAATGAGGGCAGCCCATTTGTCAGGCTGGCCTACTTGTTCACCCTCGGCCTCCGATCACGAGTGACCGGGAACCGGCCAGCGCCACAGGTGCCGGCCTCACCAGCTGATGACATGTCATTGTATCAGATGGTGCAGGAGCTATTGCCGTTTCTGAAATTCGCACACTTCACAGTGAATCAGGCCATCCTTGAGGCAACGGAGGGCGATTCTGAAGTCCACGTCATCGACTTCAAATGTGATGGAGGGGATACAGTGGCCTGCACTGATGGTTGATCTAGTCACCAGAAACAGTCCATCGCTCAGGATAACTGCAGTTGTCATGGATGGTAAAGCTGACACGGTTCATCAGACGGGGCGTAGACTGGTCGAATTCGCAGAGTCGATCAGGCTAACTCTCTGATTCGATCAGGTGGAGCTAAAAGATCTGGAAGGGTTGCAAGTCCGCAAGGTATTAGTTATAGCTAACTGCATGGTGCAGGAGTCGCAAACTCCTAGCAAGATTGTAGCATCGGCGAGAGCTTTTCTAGCCAAGTTGGGAGGGGTTGTCGCCGAAGATGGTGGTTTTGGTGGAGGAGGAGCTCATGAGCTCGAGAAAGAGCTCATCGATCCCATTTGTCGGGTTCTTTTGCGAGGCACTGAACCATTTTAGCTCAGTGTCTGATTCATTGGCCAGCAGTTTCTATAGGGGGGCGTACGAGATTGGGATCAGGCTGGTTGAGAAGGAGATGTTGGGCCCAAGAGTGACGGACTATGTGAGCCAGTTCCCATTTGGGTCCATTAGCATGCAGGAGGGGTTCAAGTTGAGTCCACTGAGCTCCTGCAATGTCTCACAAGCCAAGTACTTGTTGGCACTATTCAACAGAGGGTTCAGCGTGCAGCATGAGAATGGGAAGTTGGCTTTGTGTTGGAAGTCAAGGCCTCTGATTGCAGTGTCCATTCCATTTGGGTTCCGGCCTCGATTCAAGAGCTATTCTTCAGTTTGAATTTGTTGAGGTTGCTTCATTTGCCCTTTTTTTAATGGAGTGACCAATCAACTTTACGAATGAACCTCTAATTGCCATTTTCTGTATATATTTTTTTGAAGCAAAATGGAGTAGAGTAGAGAGACCTTCTGTTTTCCGTTAATGAGTTCTATTAATAAACATTTAATTCTTTAAAATTTTATGATTAGAGCTGGTATGGGATGTATTTCAGTAGTTTTTAATGCATTGCTGAGAAACAATTCAAGAGAGCAGACAAGGGAAATTTCAAAGGTGTTTGTTGAATGATCATGATTGGGGTTGCTGTCTTAATTGTTATTATGTTATGGGACAACTCAAGTCTGATGGTGACTAACATAAAAGTGCGTGATGTGTTAATTAGCTAAATTCGAATTATGTACAGGAAAAAAAATCGGAAACTCTAAATGAGCACACCACTTGACTGACTTACCCCGCGTACATTGTTTGAGTCAGGAGGGTCAGGATTAGTCCTCCGAACGGCGTCGAACGGCGTTAAAAGCAAAAAAAGCAGCATTAAAAGAAATGACAAATTTATAATTTTTTACAATTTTATAAAGTGGTATTCACTTTGGATGGTTGGTAGTTGCGGAAGTAAAGAAGAAAGATAAAAGTAACTTTCAAAAATAAAAGATCTATATTTTTAGTGTTTGTTTTTTTAACTTTTTAAAATAAACAAGAGATGTAAGATAAATAAAATAATGATTGTTTAGAATAAAGAAAAGGAAAAAAGATACAAAATTATATTAATATTTTTTACTTCTAACTCTTCTTCCATCCAAAATCTTTTTGAAGTAATATTAAGAAGTTAGGGTGCCACATAAAATCCAACTCATCGTTATGAAAGTAACTTCCACTTTACTTCTTTGCTAAACAAATATATGAAGCAGTGAAAATGAGTTTACTTGCACTACTATCTTCCTATTTCCATGCAAACAAGCACACCCTAAGCAAGTGGTGTGCTCGTTTAGAAGTTCCCAAATAAGAAAGTTACATCCCGAGAAACACGATAATTAGAATGAACCCAGTTAATAAATCAAAGTAATTGGACTGTAAATATATACCGCTGGGCTGGATCGTTGGGCCCAGTGGCCTGTGTCCAACCCGATTATGGGAATATCAATCCAGCATAACGAGAAAAGGGGAGTTTCTAAAGGCCACACCATTTTTCCTAGTGAACCCACTTAATAATTGTCGGGCAAACTAAAAATACCCTGCAAATTGAGCTCAATAGGAAAAATAGTGTGCCCCTTTAGAAACTCCCCAAGAAAAGGAGCTTCTAATTCAGGGTAAAATAAATATTAATTGCTCTAAATTATATAAATAAATATCCGTAAATTATAATCTTGAGTCATTCTCAATTTTAACCCATAAATTCTCAATTATAGATTGAGAGGTCCCTATAAATAACCTCCTACAGATAATAGAGTCTTTAGTGCTGACCATAAGAGTAACAAAATTTATACATTTTAATAAATATATAAATATTCTTTTTGGTACCAAAACTTCAGTCAGAGCTATCATTTTCTTTTAGTTAAAATTCATACATATTTTTTGCAATTTACTCAAATTGAATACTCTGGTGAGTAGAACTTAAAACAGTTTACAAAACAGAGACGGGTGATGCTGGCCCTTGACCCATCACCTACTCACACAATCAAGATCGTGACATTAACTTCCAAATTTTTAGGGGAATTTCCAAAGGAGCACATATTTTTTCCTAGTAAGCCCACCATCTCTTTTGAAAAAAGTGAGTTTTTCCTAGTGAGCACATTTAAAATTTCAAAAAATATATTTTTCTATTTTTCTCAATAAGTTCCAGTCCGGATCCTTTATGGTGGATCCGAGCTTACAGTCCCGGATCCACCTTATCGGATCTGAACTGTCTAGCCCGGATCAAAGAAAAATCATCTTCAGAGCCTCCACTGCCTCCAATTCCCCTCTCCCTCTTCCTCCGCTCTCTCTCCCTTCTTCCGCCACCTCGATCTCCAACGACACCTCCGAGATCGATTCGATTATGAAAAAAGATTTAATCTCTTTGGAGATCTCGCCTCTCTCCTTCAAAAGAGGTTGAAGGAGGAGAGATGTCGGCTGGTAATTTCTTGGAGGGAGGATTCGGAAAGAAAATTGAGAGGTAGAAAAGAGAGATCCACCATAGTAGCGGAGGAGAGTAGGGACGACGGCAGAGGAGGAGGATGGTCGATGGGATCAATGAAGAGAAAGAAGGAGATAGAGAGAGAGAATAGAGAAATTGACGATGAATGCATTTTTATTCTAAAATTTAAATGATAAAATTATAAATAAAAATAAATTTTTAAGTGGTCCCACTGAAAAATATGGTGTGACCCTCTAGAAACTCCCGCTTTTAGTGGGAAAGGTGTGTGTGGAGCCACAAGAAATCATGAGCCCTATTCAAATAGAAACATAGAATAGAGTTAAAGTCACTCAACCTTTTCACTTTCTTCTGCAAAGCACGCTTTAGAGGAAAAGTCCCTCCTTTTTTGAATCTTGCACAATAAAAATGTGGATGCCAAGCCTCCATCCCTTTAATTGGGGGGGGGGGGGGGGGGGGGAATAAACAAAATAGCGTAGAGAGCTAATTATAGAATGTAATTTCGAGGCTAGTAAATGTAAAAAAATACAAGTATATTTATACAATACAAACACATAATAAAATCAGTGTTCTACATGAGTTTAGTGAGAGCACAACATGATTTTAATATATACGGGGATGAATACGGATGTTAATACTAATATCTAAATTTGTTTTCGGTGACACGTGGCAGGCTCTTGTTCCTCCTTATGGAACAATATGTAGCGAAGTCCCCACGTGATTTTTTTCCACCATTTATAATGGCTATGTGGATAGGGTTGCCAAGTCATGGTCCATGGATGGGGAGATTGGAAGCCATGATTTGGGTTTAGACTTTAAGGAAGGGAAATTCTATTTGAGCACACCGCTTTGTTCCATGAGTTGCATCACTGTTTTTTTCTGATCGAGATTAATTTATAGACGATATTAAAAAAATATTGACTTTTTTTATACAGAACGAATGTTGCACTTAGCATTTGTTACAAGAAAATCGAGGCAACTTGTAATACTCTAGTTCAAAGCACCACGTAAGACATGAGATAAGAGTTTATGTAGTTTATAATGATTTTAATAAACTCATAAAAAAAATTAACTAATATTTGTTGGTGTTATTTTATTTAGATATTATAATGATATTTTTTTTATTGCTAAACAACCCTAAAGCCTAAGTGGTGATAGCAATAAAAATCATCAATATAAAGAAATGTACATAAATAATTCATGAGGAGTCACTCGGATGTCATGCGTGAGCAAGCTTTGTAATAGACTTGTTTAAAAATGGTTAGTTGGGTGATAGAAAACTAAAAAAAAAAAAAAAAAAACTAATAGAATATGAGAAAAGATCATATTAGCAAAACTAAAGTATCTCCTTGAGATGCTCTAATTATTGGTTCAACATTTGTTTATTGCGGTATACAAATTATAGGGAAAAACACGACGTATCTTAAGATAAGAATGTGCGGGTCTCAAGGCCCTCCTTATTAAATTTTAAATTAATTTTTTTTTTTTCAATTCAAAATTCTAAATAGACAGGGCCAAGGGCCCACCTTTGCTAGCATGTTCATTTATATATTTTCTTGGACACCATAAAATTTCGTAAAAGATCTACTTTGTATTAGTCTATTTATCAATGTAGAATCTAATCTTATAGTTTATTAAATTTGTAATCATATTTCAAATTATTTAGACTCGATATTTTCTTGCAAAATATACTTATTTCCCCATATTTTTTTTTTACTTGTCTTTTCTCTTATTCTCACTTTTAGATATTACTATTTACCGACCTATACTACTGATCACTCGCAAATAAACAATGATAGCTTAGTTAGAACAAATGAATAAGTATCAGATTCAAGATTTTCCGTGAATAAAAAGCACTCACTCCGTCTAATTTTAGTGAACCAAATATGTATTTGAAGAAAAACTTGTTCCGATAATAATATCGGATCATTAAAACTTAAAAAGCTACTTTTATCAATATGTAATTGATGAAAGCTAAAAAAATTTAAGATTTTTCGGTGATAAAAAAAAAAATTAATGGGTTTTTTTTTTTTCTTTCTATGAAGATAAGTAATTGAATTAATTAAAATTGATTTAGAATTCACAAAAAATATATAGGAATTCAGAATGGATAAAGTAATTTAGAATAAATTTTTAGTAAAAAAGTAACAACTATTTCTGGACGGAGACAGTATTATAATCTATATAATCCAATATCTTTATACAGATCTCACTTTTAGGATTCATACCGCAGCCAAGATTGATGTTTATCCACAATAGCTATTTTCTAATCCAAAAGCATGATACACGCAGTCTACATGCTTTTAAAAATTGATTTAGTAAGAATCAATCCCAAACATTTGATTCCATAAAAGCAACTTTGATACCCTAAGATTCTTTGAGAATGACTCATCAGAAGCGACCACTCACCAATTTTTTTTTTTGTTAGAGGGACTTGAACTTTGATGATGCTTCCTAATCCCAAGTGGCATTAAAATATGAAATAAAAAAATAAATATATAAATAAATTCAAAGTCTCATCTTTCATCTTATAAAATAGGGGTTTTTACATATATGTTTAAAAATTAGAATTTAGTCTCTTATTCATATTTATAGTTTAATCCCTAATTTTTTTAAGTTATCTCACTTTAGTCTCATTCATATTTTTGGCCTAAATTTTCCGTTATACCCCTGAGTTACTTCACTTTAATTCTCACTTTCTTCTTCCTCCTCTCTTCCTCTTCTTATTGGGTTTTTCTCTCCATTCTTCTCCTCTCTCTCTTCTCTTTCAGTTAATCTCTAAAATGAAGTAATTTAGGGAACTCAATAAGAAGAGGAGAAAGAGAGAGAAGAGAAATTGAGAGAGGAACCCAATAAGAAACGGAAGAGAGAAGGGAGGACTAAAGCGAAATAATTCAGAGGAAGAGAGAAGGGAGGACTAAAGCGAAATAATTCAGAGATATAACGGAAAATTTGGACCAAAAATATGGCTGAGGGACTCATTTAAAATGAGATAACTTAAAGGATTTGAAGACTAAATTATAAATATAAAGATTTAAAGGACTAAATTCTAATTTTTAATAAGGGACAGATACGTAAAAACCCCGATAAAATAATATCAAAACATATAAAACATTGGCCAACACTAGTGCCAAGGATTAAACTAGTATTTAGATCTCCATCACACTAATTATTTTACTAATCCTGCTGACGTGGCAAATCTCTTATTGGACATCCTCCTCTGGTGCTGCTTTATTTTATTTTATTTTATTTTATTTTTTCCTTTTTGAAGTTTTGGTCATAATGGTTTTAATTTCACCGGTCGGTGAGGGGGCCCGCGGAAATTCCTTTCAATGGTTAGGGGACGCGACCCACCAATCACTGGGCGATTAGATGAGCTTAATTAGGTTTCTTAAACTAAGCCAAAAAGGAGAGTGAGAAGGGTAGTTGGGTTAACTAAATTAATTGAGTTGTATTAGAGGTTAATTAACTGCTCTGGAGCTGTTAATGATGATGTCATCATCGTTTGAATCGCTTGATCACTGCTAGCACCAAAACTGGTAGCAATTTGTTTAGTTGGTCCTGAGGTGCAGTGGAAGGGGGCCGATTTGGAATCTGAGAGATTAGTATTTTTTTGCATCAAAGCCCCTATTCTTTTTCATATAAGAGAGAAGCCACTTCCGAAATTTTTTTATTAACAGATAAGTTACTTTATTCTATTTTTTGTTTACATAAAACTTTTATATTACTAGCGCTTTATTGTATCTAAATTGATAAAAAAGTAAAATAAATAAATAAAATTTATTTTTTATATGTTTTGATATTTTCGATAAAATCTAATGTTTATTATTGTTTCTTTTTTCATTTAAATTTGCAAGAAGATATCTTGTGAAGAATATACATAGTTTTTCCAATTCTTAACTAACTGTATGCTATGGGGAACAAGAACACAACTAAAATTGTAAATAGAGAAAATAAAAATTAAGAAGTTCTAATACCCATTTTTCATAGTATAGGAAAACAGTAAGGTGTTTTATGCAAAAATCTCATCGGAAAGCACCGCTGTCCCCGGTCCCCACCGTGGCCTCCCGGTGGCCCCTCCGAGGCCGTTTCCCGCAATTCCGGATCAAACCCAATAGTAAATAAACCTTACAGCAAACAGCAATACATCCCACTTTGATTCAGATCACAAGAGCGGGACCCGCAAGCCTGTACACGTGGCAGCGGAACGGTTATCCATAGATAGCTTCGCTGTCTGAAACATACAGGGAATCCCATCAATTGCTCGTCGTAGTCGTCGTTAATCCGAACCGAATCCTCTTTTACTTCTCCCCCCATTTATGTTCTCCTCTCTCTCTGTCCCTCTCACTCTCTCTCATCGAACATTCCACAAAGGCTCAAACATTCATTCGACCTCTCTCTCTCTCCCTCTCCCTCTCCCCCCCACCCCCCGTCGCTCGCTCTCCCCAAAAGACGATCCCACCCTCGCCGCATCCCACGAATCCCCTTTAAATCCCCATCCCAAGATTCCAAATCCTATTTCCTCACCAAAACCGTCAAAGATCCGTCTCCTTCCCCTTGACTCCTCTTTCTCTCTCTAAAAAACCCTAGCTCTCGCTCTCTGTTTCGAGAGAGCTCTAGATGAGATTCGGATTTTGAAGGAGATGGAGGACGAGTCGATCGAGGAGGGGGTGGGCGAGAGCTCATCGCCGCCGAGGGTGGCCGGACTGAGCGACATCAAGGGCGAAATCTACAACAGGCTCGTCGAGATCAAGCACGTGGAGGCCGTCTCAAATCCGGACTTCAAGGAGCAGCTTGAGGCTCATTTCAATCGCTTGCCGATGAGGTAATCGTTCTCTGATTCTCGATTGGGAAATTTTGCGAATTTTGAGGTAAATTTATTGATTGTTGATTGATTGCCAGTGCAATCTAGATTCCGGTGTTTTTAATATTGTATCCATGTTCTCAAACTGTTTGTGTTGTTCTTAATTTAGTTGCCGAAATTATCTCTTGAACTCGGAGCCTGAGTGTTGTTACTGTTGCATTTGGAATTTTAGAATTTTTGATATTTCTTCATGAAGTTGATTCAAGTTTTGGATCGTGAGTTCGGGCTATTGTTATATCCTGGCATTGTTACGGTAGTAAATCCCTTATTCTGTTGTTAATTATGATTTTAGTTGAATTTATCTGCACTGCAAGGTGTTTTTATTTGAGTTTTAAGATTTTTGATTTAGTTAGGGAATTGCATTCGGATCCTTTGTCTCCAGTTCATTTACTGTTTTTATTTTTTTTTCCCAAGTAATTTGTTGTAGATGGTGGAATTTTTGATGTATTTTAAAATTTACTTATGCTTTTCTTCTTTTGGCGCTTCTATTGTTTTTAAACATATTGAAGAGGGTACTGCTTGTGTCATATTCGATGCGACTTTAAGTTTGATTTATTGTTCTGCTGGATTCTTTAGATTTGGAATGTCTGCATTTTTCTTTTGGTTTACTGCTTTCAGGAACCATAGTGGGAATCATATTAAATGAAGATTTATTCATTTATTTGCTAATTCATTGTGTGGATGTTACTGAATGAGTAGATTGCTGAGTTAGCTTGTAGTTGTGGTACTTGGTTTGAGATGTTGTTTGTTAGCCAGTGTTAATGGTTGGAAGATCGTTTTAAGGTTTTGCTTTTGGAGATTGTCTGATTATTTGACTAAAATGTAATTCTTGATATAGACTTTCCTTTTTGGTTGTTAGGTTGAATTTCCTAGAGCTAAAGAGTTTCCTAAATCTCGGTATCCTCTTATATGTCCAATATTGCTGTTTACTTGCGCCCTTAAGGTCTTAACGTAATAATTATTATGCTTTCTTTCATGCGTGCAATAGGAAACTGGTTTTCCTTATCCTCGATTTCTTATTTAGAGCGAACGCATTTAGCTAAGGTTACAGAAGGATGCTTATTGTCTGTTAGGAGAACCCCTAATATGAGTATGGGCGTTGAATGATTTCTTGTGAGAGTTGTATGTGCTTTATGTTGTTTGTGTGCGGAAATTTTCATTTGTTCTTTTGTCAATTGGTTCTATACAGTTATCTTGTAGATGTAACTGTTGATAGAGCAGAAGATGTTTTGTTACACCAGAAGATTCTTGCAGAAGCTAAGGACCTAACGAAGCGTCCAGCCTTCCATGTTCGTTTTATGAAGGTGCCTCTCATGTTCCATTTCTTCACTGAGATAATGATTCACTTTTGTAATGAACCTATGCCGAGGATTTCTCTTCTATTAATTATTTTGCCCCTGAGCAATTTGGAAAAAAAGGGTAGGTGTTGATTCAAACTCTTTAAAAGGGGCCCGCAACTTGCCTCACCTATTTTTAACAAGAAAAGTAAAAAGAAGTAAAGGATGACAAAAAAAAAAAAAAAAAAAGAAGAAGCAAATGTCCTCAACAACTTATGCTTGTGGATTGAATAACAAAAGTACAGTCACATGGACTGCAGTTGACTAGCTTCTTGAGTAGTAACTTGATGATGTATCTTAGCCCTCCTCTGGGGAGGTAATTGCAAACTTTGTATTGTGATAACTGCTACTTTTCCTAATTTATCCATAATGTATTTTTCCTATGGTTGACTTTTCTTTTTATAGAACCATAAACATTTACATAGAGATTGCCCTAGTGGCATATTAAAATGCTAAAGTAACATAAACCTTCATGAACTATCATGTTTTTCACATAAACTTAAATGAATGATTTTATGTTATGTAAAATACATTGGATTTTAAAATTTCACGAAAATCACCATACGGCATTAACAACGAAAATACTCTCCTTACTGACTTGTACTCTTGAGTTGCTCCTTCTTGGCTACTCTTTTTTCTCTAGAAAAATTCCAAAAATTATGGCAAGACCATGGTACTCTTCCACTTCATCCTCTCTACAAACCATATTGGTCTCTGATCATCCCTCCCCCAACCTCCTTGTCACACCTTGCCACTTGCCTCTCGAGTCTCAAGGCCTCCCAACCAGCAGGAGTGATGTGGGCAGATCACCTGGATTGTTGCTGGTGCAAGAACAAGGAGGACATCTAGCTGGCCATTGTAACAAATTTGCAAATAAAAAGGAGTTCATTGTTCTTAATTTAGCTGTGGGTTGTAACAAATTTGTAATTTTAATTGGGTACTTTGAAATTTGATGTATGGTGGGTTTAAATTGAAGAACCGTAAGCCTAATTCAGCTACCACATTTGTAGCCCTAGACCTAAATTTGCTTCCCTTTTGCTGTTTTTTACTTCTGTTCATGTTACTAATGATCGACTCATATTTACATTCGATAAAAATTAAATTTAATTGCTTGCAAGATTACACTTAGTTTATATATGTACGTTGCATTTCTCATTAAACTCATTTCTCTTCTTGAATCGATCCCGCTTGATTTCCTGCATGTTGAGAATGCACAGGAAAAATTTGAGTTAGATATGAATTCAGAAATAAATTATTATTATTATTTGAACTGAGTATTTTTGCTATCAAATTCTTGCATATTTATTGCATAAAACAAAAGAGGAAAATGAGTTAATTTTTCGGGGAGGGGAAGGTGAATTCAATCAAGGAGAAGACCGAGGAAAATATCTTTATTTGGATGTGAAGAGCTTGAATTAAGGAAAAAAGACAAATATGATAAAAAAACTCAAATGGTAAGTTAAGGGCAATATGATCATAAATGACAATTATAACAGAAAAACTAGCAGCTTACGGTATTTTAGAGAAACGTTGGTTAAAGTTTATGAGGGTTTACATAAAATTATGCACGATGCTGGTAAACATGAAAGTGAGATAATTTATAGGTTTGTTTTTGCTATTTTAGCCATATTAAAATGATTCTGGAAGAAAATGACAATTTGATGAGTTAGCAAATTGTACAAAAGGATCAGTGTGCCAAGAAAATGGAGAAATGCTGTCACATTTGAGTCTTTTCTCACCTTAGAATATATTTTTATAACGGTCCTTGTTTGCTTTTCCCCTGACAATATATACACCAAATGTTGTCAACAAGAAATATAGAGTATTTACCAAATTCGTTATTGTTGTCAAGGCTGTCAGTGGCCTCACATACTTTCTGTTGATCTTAAATATGATGACTTCCTTCTTGTTTGATTGTTGATAATATTTGTTTTAGTAGAAGTAGGGATTATGGAATTGACTTTGTATCCTGCTCAAAGTTTGAGGAAGCAAGTTTGGATGCGGGAACTAACACCAACGATACTGATGATAGGAGAAATGTTGATGAGGTTGTTTCTGCAAGGTATTCATACATAAACTTATATAATGTTATCAAGTCTTGCTGCTAAAATGTGTTACAAGTTCTCACTGATCATTGCAAAACATTCTTTGATATAAAGCTGGAAATCTATATTTTATCTCATCTTGCATTTGCTGGAGAGTATAGTTACTGTTATTTTCTTAAAAGGAAGCTGTTGATAATATGTCATTTGATGCTAGCCTCATGAGTGTGTGCATGCACTTGCTCCACACACACACACTGAGATATTCACGATGTTGTCGTCATGCAAATATCAGTCCGCCCTGTGAGAACACAATGTCGATGCCAAACAAATTTAAAATCATAACTTTTCTAAAATTTCGTTCCCCACAGGTTAAGGTGGATTCTAGTTTATATTATGCCATCCTGCATGAGGCGCAATGTCAATTCTGTACTAGTATCAGATTACAACTTAAAATTTCATCCTTCATATATCAAATTATATTGTATATTATGCAGGACTTATTTTTGGTAGAATTACGTACCATTCTACATTTGCCTTAAAAATTACATCGGATTTACTTTTCAACTTTTACTTATGCTTTTGGATTTACACAATCTGTATGTTTGGAAACAAGTTTTACAAAACTATAAGAAATATCTGAAAATGCATCCTATTATACTTAGAATTCATTTTAATTTGTTTAACTTAAAGGGTCCATTCAAAATTATATGTTGTATAACCATGATCTATTGTGGAACTAGTATCCATCTATATCTAGTTACATAGATACATGAGTATGTTCCTCCATCCTTCCATACATTATGCAAGAGGGAATTAAAAATTAATGGCTGCACCCTTTTACATCCATCAATATCTCCTTAAATATTTCTCTCCAGTTTGGCCGTCCATTTTCTGAATTTGTCTTTATAAATTATGGGTTTTTGAGTATCATATTTGAATAATCTTTATTCGCTAGGAAGAAATGATATGAATGTGGTTTTAATTTCTGAAACCTATATGCTATCCTTATATGTTCTGTTCGCACCACTTGGTGATAAGTCCTGAGGCACAACCATAATCGAAATTAAGTTTATGATTGAGCAGATCTTTGCTCTATTAACAGGTTGAGTTGGTTGGAGTTGTCGGTCAAGAGTTTTAGTTGGCTTAGAAATGGCGGCTGTTGGGGATAGACACCTGCTTGTTGCATCAATGATGCAAGTTCATATACAACTTCATAAAACTATATAAAAAAAATTCCTGAAAAAATTTGTTATGTTCAGTAAAACATTAAAATTTATTTTGATTTCGTTTTCCGTCTGTGTCCCTAACTCTTTCTGTTACGAATATCTCTATCATAGTTATGACATTATACGTCATTCTTTATCGTTCTCAACTTTTATATCAATATAACAATGACAGGGAGGAGGTTTTATGTTATACTAGACTAGTAATGGGCATGGGAAATTAAGCATTTACTTATATTTTTTGGTTCAAAGCTGTTAGACATCGGTTTTGCCAATACTTATTCAGTAGAAGAGTTGAACAATATTGATTTATGGTTCATTGTGATCTTCTCAGTGTTGCTTCCGATGCCACATTTGGATTGAAGTACATACGCTATGAATAATGGAGACACACACATGACAGTGATGTTGCGGCACTGCAAACCCTTAAAAATTAGTATATGGAGATGTAGGAATGTGGTTGTGTATATCAGAGCGTGTATCTCTATGTAATTGTCACGCCCCGCTCCCAATATACGGTATACGAGCACGTGTAGCAGGTACCGGTAACATATTCAGTTTGAATATGCTAAAGCCTCAATTATAATATCACAGCCACAAAGAATAAATACACGTAGATAAATAAACTGACATTCATTGATCCATGAAGTCTATTACATAAAGAAAACAGAAGAACAATACTGGATAATTTAAGAAAACATCTATTAAGGAATGATAGGTTCAAAAACATGAAAAGACTGCATTTAATACAAACTAAGTACATGATAACTACTGATTTTCGGTCACTTCAACAAAATACTCCATGTCTTCCGCGGTAGGATCAACAGGGTTCAACTCAGTCACTGGACATGCATATCCAGATCGTCAGATAGCGACCAACACAATAAATACAGAAAAAATGTGATGTAATAATTATGTCTAACATGGTAATAATGCAAGTCTTAGAAAAATATTAAATCCATAATTAACGATAATATTAAGTGACAGGTTAAAGCAAATATCTTTTAGTATGGTCACAATCATAGCAAGTTTATTTAGGATGTCATATAATTGGAAAAACTAATTGATGGTATACCACTGTTTCGATTGTTTTCTGTACAGACCCAGAAAATGGTCACAGGATTGTCCGGTGCTGAGTCGGACCTGCCGTCAGGCAAACAGGAATTATAGTCATGTATGATCCAGCAAATCATCACGCACCCATGGTGTGCGAAATATTCAGTTGTATAACTTAACAAGTTTACAACCGAAACAGAGTATATTTCCATCATTCAGTTTCTCTCCCAACCCAGTGTCATTTAGGTATAGTACAGTATATTGATTATATCAGGTACAGTATTTCAATTGGATTTTTCTTAATTTATTAACAACATGATTTATAGAGTCCATTCAGTTTATGCTTTATTCAATAAATCACAATTAGCTATATTTAAGAGTCACTGATTCGAGACATCATAGAGATATCGGCCAGGCAATTATATGGATGCTGGGAGGTTTTCCGTGCGTTGCACGTTCCTTAATTAGAGAACCAGCATACAAAATAACTTTTCTAGACACCGACACAAAATGATATCACGAACAGTATTTTTCCGTGAATATAACTTTTATGTGATTTATCAAATTTGTATATATGATTATTCTAAAATCTAACTATACTATGTAATTTAAATTTAATGACAATTGATAATAGATTTTTAATGACAAGAAACATAATAAGTAATTGATAAATTCCTACAGAATAACAAATCAATTTACACAAAATAAATAACATGATTGAAACAACATGTATATAAAATAGCATGATTAGTTAGTCCAAAAATGAACTCACCTGGATTTTGTTTCCCGATGTTGCTCAATGGAGTGATCTACACATTAAAAGTATTCTAAGAATATTAAAAACATATTAATATGATTTTAGATGATTTTTAGGGATTTTTTTTCTAATATTTATAACATACTCAAAATTGATTTTAAAGCTAAGTTGGTCTGAAATTAGGAAATAAGTTTGACTCCATTTTATTGGGTTTATAAAATGATGGATATTATTCTTAAATCATTAGGGTTATTAGATAATGGGTCAAGTAGTTTTAAGGCCCAATAGTTTAACCCAATAAGAAAGAACAGCGTTTATTACTAACCTTTTGACAAAACGGTGATAATTCAAGATATGGAAAGATAGGAGAAATGCGTTCATCTCAGGCAAAGTGATGGCTCCGACGTTGGCGACTCTGGTGGCGGCTCCTTCGGCGTGATGAGAGAAAGAGAGAAATTTTAGAGAATGAGTGTAGATTGAATTTAGAAAAGATGTTAGATTTATATAGTGTTGGATTTAGGAGTTATAGAATGTGAAGGGTTTTGGGAGTTATAGAATTTAAAGGGTTTGAGGTGTCATGTAATTTCAAGAGTTTGAGGGGTTATGGAATTTGAAAGGTTTTAGATTAATTTTGAAGGGTTTAGAATATGAAAGGTTTTAGTTTAATTAAGGAGTTTAATTTTGAGAATTAAAAATGTGAGTTTCATTATTGAAATAATGGAGAAAATGAAGAGTTTGGAGGTTGGAGAAGATGAAAAGTTTAGGAGTTATAGAAGATTAAAAATTTGGAAATTATAGAAAGTGAAAATTTATATTTATTATTTTATTATTTATTTTTGAATTATTTATGCGTATAAAAAATGAAGGTCATTACAGTAATACACATCAAACCAATAATGGGACATGTTCTATTGATAGAAAGGGTGAAAAAGAAATAAAATCTTAATAATTGAATCCTTTTTCTAATTGAGGAACTAAATTAAATGATAGAGTATGAGACTTCAACCCAATACGTTGCTTGATATAAACTATGGAACCCTTCATATGTTTGCAAGGATTTTAGGCTCTATTAATATAGATCCTTCTTATATTAAAGGATCCCTTATATATATATATTTAAGTAATGTAAGACTTTACAGTGTTCATCACGTGTTATTTAGATTTTGAAATTACGATAGTGCTCCAATATGGAAATTTTTGAGTTATTGATGTCCGAAATGGATTTATTTGTATTGGGTATGTGCCATGCAAGTCTCAGTGTACATGTCCAACATGGATACGACACTGATTTTGAAATATCCTTGCTTCTTCGCACTATGAGACTTGCTAAAATCAGATTAATCATGCCTCATGATCCAATTGCGCGATATACTAAAACATAAACAATGATAAAGGCTTTACCCCAGTTCTTGGGTTAGCTAGATTTATCTTTACTTTTCTGCTCAAATTCTTATATTGCCATCTCCTTTGTTAAATTAACTTTATTTATAAAGGTGGTTTTTTTTTTTCCATAATGTTATTACAATAAGTATTTGCTTTCAATGATGTACAGGCACAATGTTACATATTCCGCGATTCACGAGATTATATTTTCCACTCTCGATAAACCTAAGCTACTTAGCCAGGTAGATTCGAAAATTCTTTTAGATTCGAAAATTCTTTTAGTATTTTGCACTTTTATTTGACTGAACAATTCAATTGCGTCTTTTTTATATGATCTTATGGTCATTGTTTTCTATGTGGTTGGGAAACTGCTTTCTTATGTTACTCGTAAAAGCATAAACTGCAAAAATAAAATCCTGCATATTTCTTATCAATTATTAAAGACTGTTGCGTCCTGGTTTACATGAAAAAGAACTGTTCTATAAATAGTCTCTAGAGTATCAAGGTACCCCCAAAGCGGTGAGCATGTATCCTCTGCAAACGTACAGCGGTGATCAAACTAGATGATAATGGTGGTCGGGGAAATAGGATTCTTTCATTTGTCTGGAAAAAAAAAAAAAAACGATTGCAAAGCTTTTTAATAGTGGAGTGAAGAAAAACCTGTTTTAGGTTTTCTTGTATTGCTCCTCTCTAGAAGGGCACATGAGTACAACTAGAATACGGCTACAAATTGTAGGATTCCTTTTTTATTATACATTGTAAAAGACACTTTAAAAGGCAGGGTATGTTCTTTATTTCATTATTTGATTGACCTTGTGGTTGGCGACATATATTTCTGCATTTTACTATATTTTGTTTTTTTACATTGAGTTTGTGTCCTGAGTAGATGATTTGATTTTAACCCTGACATTATCCTTTTCATGGTTGTGTAATTTGCTGAACATCTTCTGTCTCCTTTTGTCATATGTTTTGGTTATAGTAATGTTACTTATCTAGTATGTGTTCATTTCAAAATCTTTGTACAAGTGTTTAGCAGGTTTGTGGCTTGCATTTTGTCAAAGGATTTTTTTCTAGATCCTTGATTCTCTGTTGTTCTCAATTTGAATTGGTTGCTTAATTACAAAGCATTTGTATAATGCTGCTTCTTCTCCCTCATTAACTGATTATAAGCATTTGAGCTTCTAACTTTGTTTTATTCCCGCAGCTGTCTGCTTTGCTATCTGATATTGGATTGAACATCCGTGAAGCTCATGTTTTCTCAACAACCGATGGCTTTTCCTTGGATGTCTTTGTTGTTGATGGATGGCAAGAGGAGGTTAATTTCCTTTTTTAATACAATTCAAGTATAATCGTACAATCAGGAAATTGGTGGGATCTGATTTTTTTTTTTTTTTTTTTTGCTCTAAAAAATCAGATCCCACCAATTGTGCATATACCTCTCTGAAATTGTGCATATCCGGATATCACTCTTCCAGATATGAATATTTCTACATCCTAAATCCTTGAAGATATTATATGGAATGTTACGCGTTTTGTTATTGTTAGGAATAAGGTGGTTAATTTGCCCCCTTTACCAATGGCCAAGGCTACCACTAATGACTATCAAATCTAAGCAGGTCTTTCTTAAACTCTAATAAAAGCCTTTTTCTCAACCATTTCATGCCACCGACATTTATCATCACTCTCCAATGTCCAGCCACTTGCTTCCTCCAACTTCATTCTCCAACTTATAGGGAAAAGAAGAACGAAAGCCAGCTCAAATGACTCTCTCTCAAAGCCTAATAGTTTTGTAATCCTTGACCAGAAGAATCCATCTCAGGTATAAGATATTTGGGCAGCATAAATGTTAAGATATGGATTCTCTTTATGGATTTTAGGCATTAATGTACAAATATGTAAATTCTTTTGTTATTTACTTATTTTGGTGATGGTGGATGGAGCTTTTGTTTTGTGGGTTGGGTTTTCTCTCCCTACCACTCAATTTTTTTTTTTTTTTAAATGCGTATATGAGGATTTCTAGTATCCATTCTTCATAAATTCAAGTTTATGCATGTTAGCTAAACAAGCTATCTTTTTTCCCTCCTCTCTTTTCTCTCTCTTGCCCTCATTAGCATCTCTAAGTCCCCCATCTATTAGGACACTTCTTCATTTGCTTTGGACCTTCTTCTGTATCTCTCTCTCCCTGAATGTTTGGAACTTCTCATGTATTTGATTTTTCAAAATTTTGGTAGAAAAGTGAAATAAACAAGGTGGTATGATGAGAATAGTCATAGATAACTTAGCAGTTTGCTGCAATTAGAAAGATGAAGCCTGCTTTGGAAAAGTTTCTAATGATAATCAGGTTTACCTTTTCTATGCGATCTGGATCAAGCCTTTGGTAACTTGACCAGGACTTTTAAGTAGTCTGCTGTCAAACTTCTTTATCAATAAGCATTATGGCATCAGGTAGTTTGCCATTTATGTTGGTTGTGCAATTGCTAATCTGATAGCAGATAATATATTTATTTTTCAGTAGTAGTGTCATCAAACATGGGGACATTTGTTTAAATTAAGGGGCACCTTGATTCTATTCCTTTATTACAGGGATCTTTATCAAGCCCAAATGTTGCTGACTTTGCAATGGTGTGCTCAGGATACAGATGGTTTGCACATGATGATTGGGGCGGCATTTATGAGAAGCGAGGTATATCTGTTCTGTCTTTTGAATTCATTAAATATTCACTTCTGAATTTATTGCCATATCTACTATGGAGCAATATAGGTTGCTTTTTTTTTTTTTTCATTTTCTCTTATCTGCGGAAGGTTAAACGCATCTTGTTGATTGTAACCTACAATGGAGTTTTTTATGGGATAATGTCAACTCCCAGTTACGGTTACTTATAGCTGAAGGAAATAACTGGTTATGGACTTTTGGCATCTTGGAATAAAGTACATCAGGCATTTTTTTTGGAGCTAAATTCAACAAGCATATTACTGTAGCTTATCTGAAGAATCATTATTCTTAAGACTTGTCTTTTTCCCCCAATTCATTTAGGCAACACATACTCCTTTTTTGTGACTTTTTAATTGAAAAGAATGGGAAATAAGGAAGAAATGCAGTGGAACTTGCAAGGACCAAGTGTTACTGTATTTCATTGATGAATTTGGAATAAAGGATCGAAATATTCCCTATCAGGCTCATAGCATAAAGAGTCAAACACTAAATGTATAGTATTTATTGTTGCCAAGCTTTCGCAGCATCATTTCTTTCCACATGAGATGCAAGATTTTCATTGAGTTCCCTCTCTTTCTTTGGCAGATATTTTGTGCCATGATGAGCATGGCTTCATTGCACCATGTATTACTACAAGCAGCTAAATGTATACCCTGCATCCTATGCATGGACATCATGACACCTAACGTTGCTTGACTTTTTGTTTGGATTATGTGATTGAAGATGGAAAGCTCCTCGAGAACTTAGGAAGTTTGAATATTCTGCTATGTGGAAGTTATGTGGTATAGAATACAGAGAATGAGGTTATGGATTGCTTTTTATGATTTTAACAAATGAGGTTAAAGACTGAAGGCTAACTAGGATAATAATAACAAGAGCACTTGGCAGTTTCAGTTTAAATCTAATGCCTGGCAGTTCAGTTTAAATCTAATGGTTATCAGCATCTTATCTTTGCATGAACAATCAAATGATGGCAGAATGTAACTATTCCTTTACATTATTTCATTTTTATCATATCTTTCGTCTAAAATATGTCACTTTCAGGTCAAATACATATTCTATTTATTAGGTTCCTTAAGTTTTTACTTGTTCCCTTGTACTTGTTGGAAAAAAGAGAACCTGACACCAAGCAATGCCTTAATAGGAATTACTGGAGAAAAGCTTCGTTAATTTGATGCCAATCGAGTGGGAGAAACTTTGACCTTGTGCTAATATTAAATTACACTTGAAAAACTTGATAATCTATATTATTGGTTAAGTTTGTGGTACCTGTAATAGTTTCACTTATTCTTGTTCTAAATAATAGGACTAAAATTTGCATCTAAATGGCAGAGGCTTAAGTGGGTTTGCAGTTTGGGCTTTCCTGATTTCTGACCGACTCTACTAAATCGGTCTAAAAAGGAGCTGCAAAGCTCAATCTTTGCATCACCCAAAACCAGGGACCAAAAGCTAGAACTATCTACGAATGCTCCTGTGATGAATCAGAACATTTTCAAAACTTGAAATCATAAATATAGCAATACTTCAGAAATATATAACTGCTCTTTTGTCACTTATTTATATATGGTTTGGTAGGTTGCTGAATCTATTGATGAAGGGAATAGTGATATATACTGCACTGGCTTCTGGGAATATTTGTAGGGGTCTTGGTTTGGCTCAACCCATACTTCAGCTGCAGAGAAGATATTGGCTGTGCAACCCAAAGTTGGGGATAGCGAAATTGATATCAGATTGTTGAAAATAGGAGAGAAAGTTGCATCTGGATCTTCTGGAGATATGTGAGCCATCAAAACATGGCCTATTATTTCTTTTTTTCTTAATGTGTTACTAATTTCTTATTGTGTATTATGTCTGTTAGAAACTCAGTTTGCTGTTTATTTCAGGCATCGCGGAACTTATCTCGGTCAGGATGTTGCTATAAAAGTTCTGAAATCGGAGCATCTAACTGATCTTTCAGGAGAAGAATTTGCTCAAGAAGTAATGATTTTGAGGTAGACAATCACATTATTATCGACTCACAATTTTCTATATATACAGCAATGACATCATCTTTTCTATTCTTGGATTTGTAGGGAAGTTAAACATAGGAATGTAGTTCGTTTTATTGGTGCATGCACAAAGCCTCCAGATTTCTGCATTGTTACAGGTAAGCTTTTTATTTAATAATAAAAAAAAAACTAATGAAATGGATAAGAAGAACACCTTCAGCTGACCTTCAAAATTGATTTAATTATTTTACTATTTTAGTTTTGGTTATGATATGGTGCTTCTGTTTTATTGTACAGAATAGGAAAATGGAGAAGTAGTCAACTGCATGTGAACGATAACATATACTTGGTATATTAAGAAAAAAAGCCAAAAACAGTTTTACACTTCATATATACTTGCAAAAATCAAAAGTAACTTTGTCTATCTAGAGATTGAAAGGAAGATTGGTTTTTCAGCCAAATCAATATTGGTAAATTTCAGTGATAAAACTTGTATGGACTGAATCAAGCTAGATGCTGTTTAATAGGAATCAATGAAGTACGGACATGGACACGAGATACGGATATGGATAAGGGACATAGCAAAATCCTAAATACTGGAATTCATGGACATGACAAACAATATTTATTATTATATATAATTTAACTATAATAGTATCAACTATAAAAAGATTATCATCAGGCATTCATTTATAATAAACGTATTCATGTTTATTAACTCAGTTGCACTATCGGATTTCGTAATCAAGTAAAATCAAGGATATTTCAAGTAGTAGCATTTCCCCAATTTAAGCAATAAAGATTGTCTAATTAGTCTTTTAAGTTTCTTATGCTCTATTCTTCCTATAATCATACATGAAGAGCTCAATATAATTTATTGTTGCATGGAGAATTGTGAACACTACAATCGTACCAATAAATGTCTATCAAATTATCATAGATCACGGCTGAATCCAAATCACAAACAAAGATGATGCAGGGCAGAAGCGATTTTAGGATTTGTGGTAGGAATTTGAGGATTTTATGGATGAACTAGGATTTTACCTACACAAAGGAAAGGATTCAAGCTTCACACCAGGGCGAATTACACGCTCACTCAAATCATGGGAGGAAGGACTTGGTAGCAAACTAGTCAATCACATACCAATAAACTTAAATTTTTATAGTCAATATCTCGTAATTTATCAAAATAATAAGTGTATAAGTATATGTATAGCAAATTAACTATGTATATGAAAGTGCAAACAAACTGCACTCTAATAAAAACAGCGAACAAACTCTACTTAAAAGTTATACATAAAATAAAATACTAAATAATCTTAATCCTAATCTCTAATTAATCTAAACCATTTATTGCCCTCATCAAAATATTTGAAAAAAAATAGAATAGAAGAACTTAGCTTGTTTACATCCATTATCAAGATTTTCTATTTTGACTCAAGCGAGCACTTAAACAATAAGGTCACAGAACTGTTTATATATATATATATATATATGTCAATCAAAGTAAACTATATATGAAAGATTTCGTATGACATAACACAAAATATTAAATAATTTGAAGTAAACTGATAATTTCTTGTTGATTGCGAGTCAGACATGGACATTTTACATTGATCATGAGTTAGACACGAACATTTTTCATTAATCGCGAGTACGAGGTACCAAATCCGTGTGTCCGATACGTGTCAGAAACATGTTCATGATATGTGTCCTATACATGTTTGATGCGGACAGGGGCAAAGTTTGGCAGATCGATGCTTCATAGATAAGAATTTACAAACTTTGGCTTTAATATTTGAAAATTTTTCCTTCGAAAGAGTTTATGATTTTTATTTTGTGAATGGCAGAAGTATACAATCCAATAGAGGGATAGGCAAAAAAAATCCCTTACAGTAAGTCATGCTTTCGGAATACTGAACTGGGGTAGCATAATAATAGAAGTTAAATTGGTCTAGAAAGTTGCTTTCAATTGCTTATTATAATGCATCATATACTCATAGCTTTTATTCTTTAGAAAGACATTTTGCTTTTGAATAAATAGGTTTGATAAAAAAAACAGACCCTCTCCCAATCAATGGAAAAAAAAAAAAAATCCTTTTGTCTAGCAGCCTGCATTGAACCTCGAGCAACATTGCAACCAAACACTCCCACTCCTGTTCCTCTGTAGAACTTTCATTTACATCAAATCACCCAAGCCCTATTACGTGGAGGTCTATCAAGGATTTTTCATACTATGTTTGGATCACTATTTTTCATAATATGTTTGGATCACTTACAAGATTTTGCCTCAGTATCTCAGAACTGCCCTTCCTCCTTTGACCATCGAGAACCGTGTTTACTTTTCAATGTGTTTATTATTTTACAGTTTGAACACAGTTCAGTATTTATTTTTGAATTATTTCTTCCTGGCAGAGTACATGCCTGGAGGAAGCCTCTATAGTTTCTTGCGCAAGCAGAATAACATTCTGGAGCTTTCTCTACTGCTGAAGTTTGCATTAGATGTGTGCAAAGGAATGGGCTATTTGCATCAGAACAGCATAATTCATAGGGATTTGAAGACAGCTAATTTGCTATTAGACAGCAACAATGTACGTGGTAGCCTCTTAAATTAATGTTCTTTACCTACAATTTGCTTGATTTTGAATACCTGTAATTAACTTGATTGAATGTGTGTTTGTACACGGGCATGCACATCTGGGACGCTCGGTTTGATCCCATCATTTATTCTTGGGGCATGTGGCCTGCAGGGTAGAGGGTGGGGTTTTCAAGTGGGGGTGATAAATTACCTTTAGTCTTTTTGCTCGGATAAGAATACTGAGCCATTTAATTTGGAAATGAAATTTTGTATAGGTATTTCGTTCGTGTTCCTTATCAGGTATAGAGCAAGACGGGTATCATGCTTCACATTCCTTTTTTGATTAGATTTTGCTGCGCGAAACCACCTTGTGCCCCACCCTCCACCAAAGAATTACCCCTCCAAGCATCACCACTTAAATAGTTTTTTCGTTGTTAACATGATTTAATATTTATGTTTCTTTTTTCAGAACCTTGATGCAGTGTATTTTAGTAAAAATTTTAATTAAGTATTTATTTTGTTTGCTTTGTCTATCAGGTTGTGAAAGTGGCAGACTTTGGTGTGGCTCGTTTTCAGAATCGAGGTGGAATCATGACAGCAGAAACCGGAACATACAGATGGATGGCACCTGAGGTTTGTTTGATTTATATTCCTAAACCATAGTTCGTGTATTTGTGATTACAATAGGGAACAAAAATTATTCAGATAGCTTGATGTTATCTTGACTATCCAATACGATCAACCGAACTTCTTATCACATGCACTATATTGAATTCCATAAAATGTACTTTTTTTTGTTGTGCATTGAAATATTACTGGGAGACATGGATTGTCATAGACCATATGGCATTGATTGTTTCTAGGAGTGTTTGTATGGCTGATGCGTTCAGGATTTGCGCATGTTAAATTTATTTTCTTATGCTCCTAGGGCATGATACAGAATGAAATTTGACAATCCAATCCATTCATCTTGTTTTACATGTCTTGAAATATTTTTGGACAAAAAGTGCACATTTTAAAGACTGTTTGTCCATGCAACTTGTGGTTTCTTTGGTTCTATTGTTAGAAAATTGTTCATTTTGCAACCACTTGTTGCTTGGGTAAGTAGCGGTTAAAATATATGATTTTTATGCATAGATGTTCAAAGACATGTAGATCAAAATGAAAGGAGTGGATCTGTTAAATTTAGTAGTGCACCATGCATTTTGGTGAGTGGGTATAATGACCAAGTTAATTATGCCCTAGGAGTATTAAAACTGCTCCCTTATAACAATGTTCCTGTATACCCTATTTCACAAGCCTTTTGATTCTTTCTTATTGTCATTGTCCTCCTCTCTCGGATGTATGTTTCATTGATATTTGTAGATCTCCTCAACTTAAATTTGGACACACAAGCGACATGCAAGCAGGTAGAGCATACCTGCTCGCATGTGTGCACACAAATCAATAGAATGAGGAGGCAAGAAATTTCTTGAGACTTTCGAGTATTTATAGTTGGCCATTGTTATGTGGAGGTGACAAATTAGAGTTTTTGCTATTAAGTTGAACTACAACTGCTTGTTATCTATTCCTGACTATTATTTTTTCCCCCTTGTTTTGAAGGTTATTAATCATGAACCTTACGATCACAAAGCAGATGTGTTCAGTTTTGCTATTGTACTGTGGGAGCTAGCAACTTTAAAGGTACACTTGTTCACTTAAAGGTAGCTCGTTAACCACACGTAATGCAGGTTGATCATTCTGTGGGTTGCCATGCAGCTACCTTATGAAAGCATGACTCCGTTGCAAGCTGCCCTAGGAGTCAGACAGGTTTGTACTTGTTACCATGGTGACAAGCTTCTGTTAAGCCTAATTGAATCTTTAGTCACACTGTTTTTGTGGGTCACCTCTTCAAAACAACACTTTTCTCTGCGTGTGTAACATCAGGGGAAGCGCCCAGAACTTCCAGAGAACGTCGACCCTAGACTGTTGGACCTGATGCAGAGATGTTGGGATACAGACCCTGTTGTACGGCCTTCTTTCTCACAGATAGAAGGTGAACTTGAAGAACTGCTGAAACTTGTTCAGGTACACTATCTCTGCATCTCAGATTAGTTTTTCCCATTGCACAAGCTATTGACCAGTGTTAACATGCTAAATGTGGTTTTGATCCTCTTAATGATAAATTATGTACCAAAATATCTTATCAGTTATACTTGATTGATCTGGCAGGCTTCTGGTGAAACAAGCGAGCGAGGACGAGTCATAGCAAATGAACCAGACAAGTAGCTGTTCCACTTTGAAGTTGCATGGCATTCTTCTTGTGAACAGCTCTACTGAAAGCTTTGGAGCATCACTTGTTGATCCCAGCGAAATTCAATTTCTGTTTCACCTAGTTGCATCACTTCTCTTCTGTGGGTTTTTCCTTGAACAGTTGACTAGATCTGTGGAAGTATCAAAAGCTGTTGTAACTGTTAACTTAAAAGAATGCAGCGTTATTTAGTTTCTGCAGCTGCTGAGAACTTTTCATCTTACAACTAAGTTTTCTTCCAGGAATGTGTAGTGACCTTGATGCCAACACCAAGCAGACCGTAGTTCTAAGTATAGACTTGTAGAAAAAATTGTAAATTGACTGATTTACTTTTTATAGTGGATGTGAGGTGCTGTTGTAGTATCAAAAGGAACATATGGGACCCTCAAACCTCATACTTGAAGGTCTCTTCTTTTTGTTGTAAGCCACTTGAATGTATTTTCCGTTGAGATCAATTTCCTAATTACATTAGCATCTGTTTGTTCTCTCTGTTCCTTTTGTTGACATGCTTTGTGTTTTTGGTTCTTTCATTTGGAAAGGATAGAGCTACATGCAAAATTATGCCAAGTATATATAATTCGTAATAACAACTTCCTCTCCAGGATCAGTGCTCTGTTTGTCCTCTTCAAAATAAGAGGATGGTGTTCAGGAGTCTGTTCTATTCAGAAAACTATCCTATTACCTAGTCTGAAGAACTAATGCTCTGCTCAGAACAACTTTGTTTAGTGGTGAAATCGTCCGGCTGCCCTCAAATTCCCTCTCTGAACATTGCTTCGCATAACCTTGTTCATTGCTTTCTAACTGTATTTGCTGACTCCTTTTAACTACTAATAAACTTAAATAATATCAAGTTGACGGGCTAATCTATTTTTCATCAACCAAAAAGAAAGAAAAGAAGAAATAATCTATTTTTCATCAACCAAAAAGAAAGAAAAGAAGAAACAAAGTTGCAAAAGTTTTCAAATATTAATTTTTTTTATTTTTAAGAGGTCTATAAATACATGAGTATGATTGTAATTATAATTATAAATTTTTGTACCTACGACCATAATAAAAAAAACTAAAAACACCATTTGCAACAAAATGATTACAATTACAACCCCTTCTTAGTGTAAAACAAACAGCCCCAAATTCATATGTAATGCCGAGGAAGATACCCACATGAGAGTTGCTAGATGCGCCCGTACTTTTCTCAGTGAGTCTCATACATATAAAGCATTTTATTTACAAATTTGTCAAAAAAAATTTAGACCAAATAACCCTTACTCATTTCTTAGTGAGACTCATTCCCTTCATTACACTACTCTTTTTTTCTTAATGAGCTCAATTCCCTCCATTTTATTATCCTTTTTTCTTAGTGAGCCTCCAACCCTTCTGCTCCTTTCTAAAACCCAACATGAGTAAAGTTAAAAAAAAAAAATTTTAAAAAATCTATGCTTCAAACACTAAATCCCATACAAATTCGATTCTCATTAATTATATGAGATGGTTAGGGCTTATTTAATTTGTTTCCTTTTTTTTTAATAAATCGGGTGCTGATATCTATCTATTTGAGAGTTGATGAGAGATTGAAGACGGAGAATAAGATTATAACTTTAATAAAAATGGATGAATTTCATTGTTTAGAGGTGTGTTTAAAGTATTTTTGGACTCAATATGAAGCATAATTTGAACAATAAATTAAGAACATGATATTCAAAGATTTTAATTATATTAACAATAATCGCACGTCCCGTGTAGTTTTGAGAAAGAAAATACTGATCGAGGAGTATGCCCCAACTTGTTCAATAACCAGCCAAGACGAAGATCCCAGCCAATTGTTATATTTGGTTGGGATTGAATTTCCGATCTGCTTTTATTTACGAACAAATAGCCCTAAATACTAGACGGGACTGAAACTTCGGTGTAATCCTCATCTGCCCGGGGAGCTAAGCCCTGTCTAGTCCATTTACTGGCCTGAATTGCCAGTCAGGCCAATAAGTTCCTAAAGGTTCTCTATAGAGGGGAAATTCTAAATGCCGCCCATTTTTTTTTTTTTGTTTGCATTTTAATACCTTATATGAATTTTGCTGATATTGATTTCAATAAATAGTTTCTAAGATGAAATTATTATGCAAGGTGATGGTCTTGATAGCTTATTTTGATTTCAAAATTGATAAAATAGCTCGCAAGGAAATTGAAAAGGGGCAGAACGTCGTCTTCGCAGTGATATGACTGCTCTTTGTGGTGGATGACTGGATCATAGAGAAGGAGCTGCTCTGGTCATGAGATCGGGGGCGATCTGGACAGAGGAAGTTGAAGAAGAGGAGGTTTGGGAGATCGGTTAGTTGTATGCAATTTCTTAGTGAGTCCCATTTTTTTTCTTAGTGAGATTTATTTTTTTCTTAGTGTGCCTCAATTTTTTAGTGAGCCATATTTTTTTCTTAGACCTATTTTTCTTTAGTGAGCCTCATTTTTACACTCAAATATGAGATTGATAGTTATAGAGACAATCTTAAAAAAAATATGGGACATGCTAAGAAAAAAGGGACATGTTTTAAAGAAACTGGGGCTCATTAAGAAATTGGGGCTCACTGTTAAAAAAAAAAGGAGTTAATTATAGTTAGACTCTTGTAATATTGAAAGTGTATAACTTAACACGCCTGAAGTTTGAAACTCTAAAAAAAAAACTCTGAACTTAGTTATTTTCACTCTTTTTATTTACTAAATAAAGTGCACTCTTATCACTCAAGTTCCTATTATACTCTCATCCATCCTTTTATAAGTTTGCTACTTAAAAAAAGGGATAATGGTATAATATAAACTTGAAGGACAAGAGTGCACTTTAGTTAAAAAAGAAAGTGAAAATAACTAAATTCAACCGATTTTTTTTTGAGAGTTTCAAACTTTAGAAATGTTAAATTATACACTCCCAACCCCACAGAAAGTCTGACTGTAATTAAAAAAAAAAAAAAAAAATTATGGAGCGCATCTGGCAACTCTCTGCCCACATTTCGTTTCATCTTCTGAAAATTTGAGTTTCTAAATTTTCCCGCTCAAACAATCCACTATAAATATCCGAACTAGTTGATTAATACTTTCTTCTCTCTCATCTTCTTTAAGATGGACGCAGCAGAGAAAGACGAAGATGGAGGCAATCAAAAGCGCCCTCAGCGAAAGCGCGCCAGCGCCAGGAAATCTTCATCCTCCTCCGCTGGCATCGAGAGCATCAAGAAACAGAAGCAAGAACCGATCAACTGCAACGCCTGTGGCAGCAAGACGAGCTCCGACGACGATCTCGCCCCGATCGCCGGCGACTGGCCATCCGTCCGCCTCTGCACTCCGTGCAACCGCCTTCTCAAGTCCAACAAGATCTGCTCCTACTGCTTCTGCAGGATCTCCTCCGAACTCGTCTTCAACTGCATCCACTGCAAGCGCTCCGTCCACTTCCGCTGCATAGCCAAGAAGATCGACGGCGGCATCACCGCCACGGCGGCGATCGATCCCCGGAACTTCGCCTGCTTTGACTGTGTCCCTCCTGCTTCCGAACCTAGCGAAGAGGTCGGATCTCTGCTCTTGATTCCATCTCCGTCACTTCTTTTGTTGTTTTTTTTTGATCTATTTTGTTTTGCAAAATAGGGGAGAGAGGAGGAGCTTGCGGTCCCGCTGTCGAAGGAGAAGGAGGTTCTTTTCTTTTTTCCTTTTTCTTTTCGATTTTTTAAAGATTTTATTTATTTTTTCTGATCTTGAATTTTCTAAAAAATATAATATAATTTTTAGTCTTGTTGTTTCGATCGAAATTAGGATAATATTAGTGCGTTGGTTAGTTGCGCTCTAATTTGATCATTATGTTTTTTTTCTCCCATTTTTGACAAAATTAGGAAAAGGGTCTATCGATTCAGCAAGGAGAAGAGAAGACAGAACCTCGATATAAACTCCGATCTCGTGAGAAGGTTTCATGATTGGTCCTCTCCATCTCTATTTTCTCGTAGATTCGATTTTTGACTTTTTTTTTTTTTTTTTTTTTGCTCTTTTTGGCGAAATTAGGGAAAGGCCAGCCCCGTCACATCCTCGCCCAAGAAGGTGGAGCGTCGCCGTAGCCCGATCACATCCTCGCCCAAGAAGGTGGATCGTTGCCGTAGCCCAATCACATCCTCGCCCAAGAAGGTGGAGCGTCGCTGTAGCCCAATCACATCCTCGCCCAAGAAGGTGGAGCGTCGCCGTAGCCTCCGATCCAGCGGCAAGGTTTGTTTGCCGATCAACTCTATCTTTAGAGAGCTTCTCATAATTCGATGTTGAATTGTCATTCGATTTACTTTCCTTTTTTGGCAAAAATTAGGAGGAAGCGGTGGGAGTCCCAATCTCTGCGACCGCGGTCCCGCTCCCCGACCGCTTATTCAGCCTGACCAACTGTCACGTGTGTGGCCACAAGACGAAGAAGCTCAAGGTCCTGAAGAGCGACTGGCGGGTGCTCCTCGTGTGCGGCACATGCCTCGTCAGCCTCGGGGCCGACAGGATCTGCGCCTACTGCTTCGATCCGACGTCGGAGAAGAAGGACGACTTCATCAACTGCCAGAAGTGCCTTCGTGCTGTCCACTTTCGCTGCATCCGCAACCATCCCTTCTACATCGATCCTGAGCAACTCAATGCCGACACCTACTCTTGCTTTGATTGCGAGCCGATCCCAAATCTTTGGAAGAACCATTCTGCTTCCAATGCTGCTGCTGCTCCTCCCTCACGTCCGACCGGTGAGGGTAGTGCGGTTACTGCAGTTGCTCCGGATCCCAATGAGTAGCAGTTGGATACGAAGACGTTGAAGCAACCGGATCCATATACTTGTGGTACTTGATTATTGCCACAATTTGGTGATGAATTTCATTGATTGGTTGATTAATTGATTTGTTTTGTTTGTCATAGATTCTGCTGACACAAAGCTTGTTGATTCACCCGCTTGTGGTTTGTTCAGAAATTTTGGAGACGCTGACAGGTATGATTTTGGTTGTTTTACGATCACAGACGTTAGAGGCCCTTAAGGGTAAACGATGGATAAAAGCTACAGAGTATAGTTGCTGATATGGTTCTAATTTGCAAACGATTTCTGTAAATGGGGAATCTAAACACTTTACCAGGCTATTGTTTTTGTTAGAAATTTGATTCTTATGTGGCGGTCACTGTAAATAATGGATGTCTGGTAACTGTAAATGTTGGATGAGCACTGCATATTGTATAGTTTCTTATGAGGATTCTGATTCAATATGTGACAGATGAAAAATGTTTTTTTCAAGTAAAGCCCGCAAGCAGATTAATTACACAAGTTAAATTCTCAAACATTGCTCCTAATGGAATAGGAGCCATCCTTTTGGGAGTTATTGGCTGGGTTATTTATTGTCTTTTTGCTTCTTCTTCTTTTTGGTAAGTCATTATATTGCCTCTAAGTTATTCCTTGTTTGTCATTTTCTGCACGGCAAACTGATTGATTCATAATTTCTGTATGTTTTGTTTAAAGTTATTGTATCATCCCTGCGTAAATAGATTTCACCATGATCTGATCTATATGTGATGATATAGTTGAATAGCTGTTTGGTTGAATCAAATAACAAATGAAGCGGTGAGGCTTCCTTTACTTGCTTTTAAAAGTTGTAATAGATTATAGAGTATTCAGTTAATCATGCTACTAAATAATGAAATAATTATTCCTACTATAATGATTTGTAGATTACTAATAATGTTAGTAAGTTTACCCTTGAATTTGGTACAAAATGTATGAATACGGATGGCTTTATATTAAATTTTTTGTATTCTTTAAAAAAAAAAAAAAATTACTCAAACATGTGATAATGGATGAGACATTAATATATTAATATCCACCACGGATTGGATAGTATCAACTTTTCTTCCGCCATCGTCGGTTGTTGAAAACTCACATGCGTGAACAAACAGTTCCTTCAATATCGAATTATGTGAGAACTTTGAAAACAAAATTTGTTAAAACTTTTTTATTTTTGCATTATTGCACAAGAACACTAAAGTACTGGTGGGTGTGCGGAGAAGGGAGATTCACATACATCGTTGAGACTGCACATACCCAGTGAACTTGCTGATTGTATACCATTAACAATTGAAACCTTAATAAGGAATTATTTAATAATGCATTCTATTAATAACGGAGTTAAATTAAATAATAATTAATAAAAAATTAAAAACTAATAAATTAAGTATTACTAACAATGAACTAATGAATTTAGACTTGACAAATCCAGATTAAGCATTTAAATGAATTAGAATATTGTAAGTTTGGACTCTTCAAATTCTGACTTGGTAAATCCAAATTTTACATTTAAATGAATTCAGATTCCTCAAAATGCCAAATTCGTTATTATCAACTACAAATTGGTCCTGATAAGAATAATGGTACCCAGTAACTTTACATCTTTTTCATTTTCTTGATTGATGAATGAAGTGGTCATATAAAATTTCTTTAATTTCCATTAATTATTTCATCGACAGTGATCATGAGAAGTTGGGAGAAATCACTAGAGTTAATTAGTTCTTCTCTTACTCTAAAGTAATGAAAATCCATCTTTCCTAATTTTTGTGTCATATAAAAAAGAGAGTAACTTTCACAATTGATATTTGGTACAAATCAATCATGATAAATAGAGAGAGTGGAAAATTTACTTTCTTTCTGTTATTCAAACTACCTTTGAGGATACATTGTATGAACCAGTTATGGACATCGTGGGCTCCATCACCATCAGCACTGTATAAAATAATATTTTTTTTTTTGTGATATGCACATGTTATAGACAAAGAGTGAATACAATAATTACTACTATTACTATTAAGTCTTTTATCTCATGTATTAGGAGCAGGCTATATAAACCAAAAGAGAATGGCACTGGATCAGTCGCATTAATTCTTATCGAGCATTATGTTTTTTAATTTATCTATAGCATCTATATCTTTTCGTATCATCTCCATCTATACTTTCTTGTATAATTCATTTATCTTTTTGTTACTTATTCTTTGCGAGCACTCCTCGGACGGATTCCTCCTTTTGCTCCTCATCCTTACATGTCCATTGTTATATCATTAACAAAAGGTAATTGGTAAAGTCATAACCAAATCTTGGACTCAATGGACTCAACAAAACATAGAATGAAAATGATAAATTATGGAAATATGTCAATTCCATAATCTAAATTTCCATGTATAATTTTTTCCTAATCAATTAGAAAGAGGACTATCAGTATCAAATTTTGCTTGAGCACAAATTAAACATATTAATGCAATGAAAACAACTCACCAGCTCCTTCCTAATTGGCCTCTAGTTGCTATTTCTCAAAGCTAAGAGCTAATATTTCTCATCAAATAAATCATAACCGTCCACTGGTACACGTGTCCGTATCTCACGTCTATAACTTGCATCTTTATCGGCCCCTCTTTCTTTCTCTCTCTCTCTCACTTCGCGTTGCTTAAATCGGTTACGCTCCCGCGATCTCTGCCCGTTAATTTTCAGCTCCCTTGTTTCTCTCTCGATTTTAGGGTTTCGCGCTTTCTAGGGTTTTGGGCGTCCTTATCAAATTTCGGCCGGCTAGGGTTCCTGTTATTATCTCGATCTCGGAGTCTAGGGTTTTCTTATCTCTTTTGGGGGATTTTCTGGTAGATTTTTGCGGAAGCTAATCCTAGGTTTGGAAATCGCCGGCGATCATGGGCGCAGTTACAGACGGGTCCGATGAGCCGCCCGATCCTGACGTTATCGAGGTGGATCCAACTCGCCGTTATATTTGCGTAAGATATCTTTAATCCTTTGCTTAAATTGCAATTTTTCCTGTTGAATTCTGTATTGTTCTTGTTAAAGATTTGATTTTTTTTTTTTTGGGGGGGGGGGTTTATTATTGATTTGATGAATTTTTTGTTAACAGTATAGGGACATATTAGGAAAAGGAGCATTCAAGACAGTGTATCCTTTTCTTTATTATGACTGTTTAATTGGAAAAAGTTTGTTTGTTTTTTATTATTATTTATATGTAGAAATTAATAATATAATGGTGCAATCACTTAATTTGGACTAATAGATATAAGGCATTTGATGAACTTGATGGGATTGAGGTTGCATGGAGCCAAATTAAGATCGATAACGTGATGCAAACTCCGGAGAGCTTGGAGAGGTTGTACTCTGAGGTGCATCTCTTAAAGTCTCTGAACCATGAGAATATTGTCAAGTTTTACACCTCATGGGTCGACGATGCCAACAAGACTATTCATATCATCACCGAGTTGTTCACTTCGGGGAGTTTGAGACAGTACGGTCGATTTGCCCTTTTCTTCTTTTAAGCTTCTGATTTTGAATTTTATTTCTTTGTTATTAGGATTAGTGATGTTATTTGAATATATAGGTATTGTAAGAAACACAAGAAAGTGGACATGAAGGCTGTGAAGGGATGGGCAAGGCAAATATTGATGGGTTTGAACTATCTCCATAGTCAGAAGCCACCTATCATACATAGAGATTTAAAATGTGATAATATTTTCATTAATGGAAATCATGGGAAGGTGAAGATTGGAGATCTTGGGCTGGCGACCGTTATGCAACAAACTAATGCCCGAAGTGTGATTGGTATCATGATATTCTCTCTGATGTGTTTCTTTTATTAATCACCTTAACAAATAGATATCATGAAATTTGACTGCATGTTCACACGGAGGAGTTTCATGGTCAATATAGTTAACTCTGAGATGCTTGGCTATTTATATTTATGAATTGTTTCTCATATGTTGCAGGCACCCCTGAGTTTATGGCACCTGAGCTATACGATGAGGATTATAATGAGTTGGTTGACATTTATTCCTTTGGGATGTGCATGCTAGAAATGGTTACCTTTGAATATCCCTACAGCGAGTGTAAAAATTCTGCTCAGATATATAAAAAAGTCACTACTGTAAGTGAATTTTAATGATTGAAGCTCATTTTCTTAAGCAACTGTGTTTTGTTCATTCATTTATCCATTATTCAAGTCATTACATGGCCACTTATTACTGAAAACTTGGACCTATCAATTTTTTTTTACAGGGAGTCAAGCCTGCTGCTCTTTCAAAGGTAAACGATCCAGAAGTGAAGGCCTTTATAGAGAAGTGCCTGGTACCAGCTTCTCAGCGATTGCTGGCAAAGGATCTTTTGAAGGATCCCTTTCTCAATCTGGATAGATTAAGTGGTGTTCAAGCTAATGGTCCTTTGCATATACCTGAAATTGAGTCACCTAGTATGCCTCCCTCTAGAGAAAAGTGCGATCTCAAGAAAGAACATAGCTCACAGATGATGAAATTTTCTAGAGACACCAAGGTTGCTGGCACAGAGCCCCCACTTATCACTTTACTTGAGAATTCTAGTGGTGATGGTCCAACTTTGGAGGTCCTAAAGAAAAAGAATGACAGTGAATTTAGTTTGAGAGGGAAGAGACAGGATGCCAGCTCTGTATCTCTTGTATTGCGGTTGGAAGATGAGGATGGTAATTGCAACTGATACTTATCTTCTCTCATTTTGTAGAGAATATTATGGAAGCTAGAAACCATCACCTTTGTTAACTCTGTTGTTCCCTTTTCTGCAGGTAAAGCTAGGCATATCCATTTCTTGTTTTACCTTGACAGTGATACATCTCTTTTAGTTGCAAGTGAAATGGTAGAACAACTTGAACTTGTTAATAAGGATATAAAGTTTATAGCAGAGTTGATTGATTTATTGCTAGTAAACTTGATATCTGGGTGGAAGCCTTGCGTTGTTATTGATCATCTTGCATCTGCAAATGGACGTACAAGTCCCATTAATGAACCCAAAGACTTGAAGGTAGCCATGGATTCCAAAAGTTCAAATGGATCACTGCATATTATTTCTAGAGATGTGCATCTTTCAAGCTCTCTTGGTGTTAATTCTGGTTTGATTGAAAGTGCCATGCATCCTATTGATGTTCATGTTGATAAGCATGGTAAAGTTGATGATTTTGAATCTTCAAATACTACTACTTCAGATGGTGATAGTTCATTTTTTTCAGTAGTGTCATCGGAAGGAGAGAAGCCCACAAGTGCTTGGGTGAACTCATCTATGGTTCATGTAGATACTAATGGGTGCAAAACAGTGGGAAAGGTATGTGATTTGCTATATGCAGTTGAAAATGGTGTTTTTGGGGATCAGAAAGTTTTGGGAGTCGAGGATATTGCTGCTATGCCAGCCTTTCTTGGTGTTTCAAAGGATGATTCTCCATTGGGTTTGGTTGATGAAAGTGAAGTCGATGAGGAGCTGAAAGTCGAATTGGATATGATAAACTTATTGTATCAACAGGTAATGAAGGAGATATCTCAGAGAAGGCTGGAGGCTATTGTGGCAGCAAAGAGAAGGGCAAAGGAGAGAAAGCAATTATTTGTTTGCTGAATTTTCCTCATTGAATTGTGTGTTTAGTACTTCTGTGGGAGACTATCCTTAGGAGGAACGACAAACAGCATAATGTGTGTTTCTGTGTTCTACTTATGTTAATAGCAGTGACCTTTTAGCTGCTGCTATTAGCCATCATTCGTTTTGTCGTCTTGTGCAGTTGCTGCTTTTCAGGGTTTTCTTGGGACATTGGCATTGAAGTCAGTTAAATTGTCTTCTGTCAACTTCATTTTATTTCTTTCGGCTGGAATAGGTTTGAGACATTGTTCAGAATGTCAGTGAGGCTGGCATGACACAGTCAATTCTAATATTTCAAACTATTTTTTTATTGATGATTGTGTGAATTGGTGTTGTTGCTATGTTTATTGCTTCATTCAGGGGTTGTTACTTTTGTCTTTTTAAAATTTTAATATCAATTGCTTTGAAACGTAATTATTTAGAAAGTCGGTACAAAGTCATTTAGTATTTATTCTCATTTCCACTGATCTTCCTTTTTTCATGAACTCTTATTTATTTTATGAGTGTGTAGTTGCTTGGAAAGGAATTTGTTTGATAACTGTTGTATTAAATTTTCTCCCTTGCACTAGATAGATCAATCTAGATAGATTAAAATCTTATCCTCTTTAACCATCAATATATTCATTTATTAATTAGTCAGATGTTTTTGTTTTTTCTTCCTCGCACACCCATTACCTGGCAGGCTGGCTGTTTTCATAGTGTTCATATGTTTGCAAGTAGTTGGGACTACATGTGTCAGTGATGGAGAAGTGTCATCTCTTTTAAGTTATTTTGTTAACTTTCTTAATGAAATTTCAACTACTGCAAGAAACTTAGTTGGGACTAGTCTAACTTAGTTGAGACAAATCCAAATTGACATTATTAGGATAATTTAGGAAGAGAAATGTACATGTGAAATTGGTGAATTTTTTTGTTAGTTTCATTTCAGTTTCTCCTAAGAGATTTATTTATTTAGTAAATTAATGCATAAATGGTGCGTTGTTCGCTAACTCAAGTCCTGGTGTTCGTGGGCCACAATTGTGCATCATTTTTTTTTTGTCGCATATTTATACGTTACGACTAGATAGCAATTTATTTGTTAACTTGTTGAGCTAACCTTTTAGAGTATTTATAGCATGTCATGGTTTATCATGCTGATGATAATGTAGATTTTTATTTTATCTCTTTTGTTTCTAATTTGGAGGCTTAATTCATCTTTTGCCATTTATTTTCCAGCAAATCTTTGTAATCAATCCTCCTACTAGTAATTTTACAGAGAGAAGACATCTAGAAGTGCTGCTCATCTACATGCTAGGACTTCCATACAGTCTGAAATCCATTGCTGTGAACCTTCTTCCTTGATATTGCAAATTAGCGAACCTTCTCCTGTGATAGTGCAAATTGTCAAGGATTAGCATAGCAACCGAAGATCACAGGCACCATATTTTTTTTCTTTTCATATTTTATTGTTTTTACTTGTAAACTGATTGCTATCGTGACGCAGGACAGAAGCAAGATTAGGATTTGTTGGTGGGGAAATTGGGGATTTTGGGGTAAAAACAACAGAAATTAGGGTCTTGGGGGTAATTTGGGAAAATTGGTAATAACCTGCATGGTTAGAGTGGAGAAGTGCTTTCTAAGAATTCCCTTGGATTAATTGAAAATTCTTATGACAACTATGGTACCATGAACTTTATGGCTTGGAATGATATTGGGATTAATGATAAGGATGTTTAGATATCCGAGAGGTAATGGAGGGATATGATATAGGAGTCCATCTGTTCTAAGAAGTAAGAAGTTAGAGGCTGCCTCTATTGAGGATAAAATGAGGGACCAATTGAAATGGTTTAAATCTGCAACAGAGACCAACTAGTATGACAATTGGTTTTCCTTTAAAAGAAATCAGACAATTGGTGTAGGTCAAAACTTTCCAACAAGTGGACAATTGTTTAGGTCAATAGAGATGGATTAGGCATGTGCTAGGAATGAGAGGACTGACATGAAGTTCTCCAATCTTTTTGCATTAGGCATAGTTGAATTTACCAATGGAAAAGGGGGAAAAAAAATTAGAGTTAGCACAACAAGAATGGAATATATGGAACTTTGCAAGATTAAGCAAAGTTACTATGTTATAGTTCACATAGATTGCCAAATAAGATGGTATCTTTGCCGTTATAGTCAAATGTCGTTTTAATAAGTTCATGTCTTATTGTTGTTACTGCAGAGTATGCTATTTTTTTAGTTGATGCTATTTTTTAGTTGCATACTGCAGAGTATGCTATTTTTTTAGTTGATGCTGATATACATCTTAACTTCTCACCAATTATGTGCAAAGTGGGAGTTAGCAGTTAGTTGGGCAATGAGATATAGATTGGTAGTGAGTGGAATGATAATCATATAAGATTTAGATTTATAAAGATCCTTATCAACATGAAAAATTGAAAAAATATTTAGATTCAAGTGTACAGTGTTTGAAATGCTTTTATTTTAGTTGTACTTCAAGGCTTCTGGCCATTCATTAAGTTTACTAATCTTCATTCCATTACAGATGCAGAGAAGTCAGTCGAATTGGTTGTGGATGCACTGCATACATATGGACTCCTACCGTGGATGCTAGTGAACAGTTGAAAAAGTCGAATTCAAACTACAGATTATTCCAAGTGAAGGTTTTCTATTCATTTGAACTCCTGTGCTTGCTTGGAAATATTAGACTTGAATTTAGCTTGATTTCAGATGCAAGAGTCTGAACACCCATCTGTAGTAAATTTTTTGCTTGTAGAATGCAGCAAGAGTGTTATGCTGGTTTTTCTTCGTGAAGGTCTGGGAGTCAGTTTTATTTTCTTTCTTTTTTTACTTCTTTATCATTTTTTTTTTGGTTTTTCATTATTCTCACTTCCATGGAATTCTTAGGTGAACAAGCTGATGTTAATGTTTGTTCTTTTCTTCTGGTTCTGAGCTATTCCTTTCTTTGTTTTGGTCAGCAGAGTCACAAAGATCTAGTTCTTTCAACTATAGTTGGCTTCTCTTTCAAACGATAATCAATGCGAGCTCAAGAAACTAATATATCTCTACATTCAGAAAGAATAGAAAGGTGTTCGTCAGTCAAAGAATCTAGTTGAAGTCAGACAATGAGGTGAATCAATCACTATACTTCTACTAACCTGTCTTGTGTGTTTCACATGATCTCTTTTTAACATCATCCAGTGGTTAGCTTCAATAATTGAACAGAAAAAGAAATTTCATTTCTTAGCATAAATGACACGAATGTTGATTTGCCTTGTTTACTTGTAAAATCAGTTTGCTATGGTTATTGAACTCTGGATATGTCCATTTGAATGTTGCAATAGAACTTGTTTTTATTTTTCAGCTGGTATAGTCCCAAGTAACTGTTCCAACAAAATTATTTGCTCTCTCTACTATGTTTGGCTTATTTGTTTTCCTAGATATTTCCTTCCGTACCTGCAAACTATATTTCGTTACAGTCATATATTTGATCTGCATTCTAAGGAGGCCAGGTATGTTATATTCTGGAAGTAAAGTTTTACTTTTACTACTTACAACTTGGAGACTGAAACAGAAAGGATAGCCTATCTGATCGTGCTGCATCCATGGCTTAATGCATAAACCTCCAGCAACATGGTGCTTTCTGCAAATGCTGCTGCTATGTTCGTCTGTATTCACTGGTTCAGGTATGTCTAAACTCAATACCATGATTCCTCTGTGTTTTCCCAGTCAAGAGCTCAACATTTACTGTGACCTGTTTAAAGCTTTCCTTTGATATGATTACATTGCAATACACATGATAAATCATTTGATTGCTCCTATATTCTCAAATACAAATGATTATAAAAAAAATAATTGCTTTTGTGCACTTCAATCATATTTATTATTTGTGTATTTAAAATGTACTTGTTATTATCTAATTAGGATGGGTGAGCTCTTTAGTTCTGGGCACGTTTTCTGATTATATGTATGGACTGAACGTTTGAAGCTAACCAAGCGAGTAGTTTGTGCTCAATGCATTATGAAAAAAATAAAGGGGTGTATCCTTAGTTCTGGGCACATTTCCTTTGATATCCTTTTTTTTTGGGGGGGGGTTGTGCCTTAGTTCAAGTTTTCAAAAAAATAAAGGGGTGTATCCTTAGAAGGAATGTTCCCTTAGATATTTGGGGTGCGCCTTTAGAATTTCCCTATTCAGAGTGATGGGAAGCCTATTTCAAGACCTATAGTCTCTAGACCGTACCCAAACTGGCCCAGTTTAAAATGGGCACAGGGCCTTCCCAGCCGATTTTATTCCTTGCACAATAAAATACACAAATGTGAAGAAAAAGATGCGCAACTTTTCCATGTAGTATTATTTGTAGAGGTTGAATTACAATACTTTTAGGACAGAAGAAACGATAATATTCCAATCAAATTTAGATTTCATTTTTTTCTAATATAAATCTGTGTACACTAGAAAAAATAAATGTTGTTGCCGATATTATATTACTTCTCAAGCAAGAAAATGTATAATAAACATGAGAAAATACAGCGAACTCCATTTACCAATAATTGAGTTCATCTTCTTAGGGAAACATATTTGCTTCTTTTTATAATGCTGCCCAATTTTTCTTTTTTCTCTCAACCAACGAACAAGATAATTTTGCTTAGAAGATATTTAAACTGGATTAATCTGTGACCTTTTCCACCACTAGCAAGTTCCATGGAACATTACTGCATTAGTAACCTTACAGATTTATGAGCTGTAAGGCATAACATGATACACGAGGTTATTTTAGATTCTAACTAATGCAAAACGAGTCAATTTTCTTCATTGCAAGCCAGAGGGGACAAAAGTGGCCCCTGCATATATAAGTGCACGAGTCAATTTTCTTCATTGCAAGCCAGAGGGGACAAAAGTGGCCCCTGCATATATAAGTGCATACTCTTTTCATCAACCCAAAATTTCTAACCCAACATTGCACAATGAGACCCCATATATTGCCAACCTAAAGCAAGACATAACTCCATAATTAATACTATTAACCTAACTTTATTACAAACTCTAGATAACATAACTTATTCTGTTTACAAGAACAGTAGAGGAAAAGGAGCCAGAATTTTCTAAGCACTCAGAAACCAAGTCCATGGGACCTTGTTATTGTCTGAAAAGGGAAGAAGTGGTGGGCCAAGCATCCGTAAGCGTGGTGCAAGTGAGGAGACCAGGGGCCATGTTTATGGACATTGCGCATTAGAGCCTACCACAAATCCAGCAAAAATCTTTGTCAATGTCACTTCAACTTATGACACCAACAAAAGAGTAATAATAATGCCCCCTCAATTTTCTTGCAAATTGAGTAGTAAGGAGACTTGAGACCAATTTTTTGCTTAAGCAAGCAAAAATCCATGCCCTAGCTAGTTTTCATGTACCAACTCTTTCAACTCCACCTTATTCCGAATTTTTTATTGATCCCCTGGTGGAATCAGTATTATGACTTGTATATTTAGCCTATATATATATATATATATATATATATATATATATATATATATATATATATATATATATATAGGGATTATTGTAGGTGAGCCGCTAGCTCAAGAAAAATTACGTAAGTTTGCAGCAAAAATATAGTAATCTAATAATTTTTCTTCAATTTTTTTTTTCTAGAATTAGGATCTCTATCTTCTTAACTCTAATAAAATTAAATTTTATTGATTTTGGAATTTATTTACACTTTTATCAAATTGATACAAAATATATATTTATCAGAAACCGTTAAAATTTGTCTCTACTTGATGGAGGACGAAATCAAAACTAAAACCCATGAAATTGGGTATGAGTGGACCTAAAGGGTCGAGATCATATCCAAAAAAAAATTAATTTTTTTTTTTATTGGAGATAGTGGAAATGAACTGTAGCTCAGGTAAATTGCGTGAACTGTCACTTCATTTTCATTTTTCTCATATATATATATATATATATATATATATATATATATATATAGAGAGAGAGAGAGAGAGAGAGAGAGAGAGAGAGAGAGAGAGAGACGCGCGCGTACACACAAAGTTTATGTTAGAAGTTGTTACTTTTTTTATCGAGTAGATGTCAAGAGGAATACTTGATCCTCAGTCGAGACTGTGATCTCGTGTTTATGACAAGTACACTATTTTTGGATATATTTGTATCTATAATGTATGCCACCTTGGTAAATACAAAGTTTGAAAGAATTCTGGAAATTAGGGCCATTATGCCCAACATAATCCCCTGAGATGCCTTACGTGCATTTTTAATGATTGAAGGATGGTCGTGATGGATTTGAAAGTTTAGTGTCGTGGAAGACGGGCTATATCTGCATCTGCATGACAGTTGAATATGGTTTCTTTAAGTCATAAGGGGCTTTGTCGGACTGTCTGTACCCTTAATATTCTAAAAGAAGACTATAAAGATGGGAGAGATAAAATTAAAAACCCTAAAGCAGCGACTGTCACCCTCTGAGGGCTGGTGCTAGTAGTTTTGTTCGTCTGTCTGTATACCCAATGGAGACTCGAGTAGCAGCCTAGCTCCTTTAGGATTGCCATGCACTAAGCCCCTTCAGGTTCAGAGTTGGAATACCCCATATTGACCCAACAATTATTTGCAAAGTATCACTATATCATATTGTTTTACTGTGTGGTTCGAAAGAAATAGTTGCATTTTAAATAATAAATCACTCTCTCTGTTTTATCTGTATTTCAATGTATTAATCATATTGTTGTAATATGGACAGGAAATGATCACACATCCCTGAATCCTCCCAGGGACTCAAGCAGTTGGTCGAGACCCTCGCAGGCGGTTGACCTGCAGCACAATGAGAAGGGGGGAGAGGACACGTTTAGGGTCAGTGAAGGGACAGGGATCTCCACAACAGATGACCGCAGGATTGGAGCTTGCTGGGGCTTGTCATGATCTGCAGATATTTTGTTTTTTTTTTTTTTTTTTAAATTTATTTTATCTTACTATGCACTTATATGCACCAACATACTATCTTGTTTCATTAAATGCTAATTAATGAAATGGGGGGCTATATCCACGACAATGTATTGGTAAATTCTTAAGAAGGGGTGTGATACCTGAGGCTGAGGGGTTTGGTTGTGACTTGCTTGTTCTCTTGCCCTCCATAGTTCTCGAGCTGCTTCCTTTGCCCCTTACTTCTTATGGGATGATGTTCAATGCGTAAAAATTATTTGTTTCCTTACAAGTAATTGGACTCACCATATTCAAGCTTATCTAAACCAAGCCCGCGCCAGCAGCCAGCCCCGTGACACATTCGTACTGAGTTTAATATTAGGTTTTGAAAGATTCTCTTGTTACTTGCAATCAAAGATAAATAGTAACAAGAATTAACGATATATTTTCTAAGAGAGGAACTATAGATAAATTATTGTACTTGCTTGTTTACCTTAGGGGTGACATATTAGAGGATGGTTTTTTGACATTAGGAGGAGATGTTCAACGAAAATAAAATTGATGTCACCCACAACAACGACAACAACCACTATCAATATTGCTGCTAAGTAGCGTAGCATATATAGTAGTAGCTCCACCTACATCTATGAATCAATCAAGACACGGAAAAGGAGTCCCGTCCCCTCCCCAACATATTCATACAAAGCATTTGAGGTTTGAGGGAAACCCTTTCTCTCTCTCCTTGCTATGAAAACAACAGCTGAAAGGGTGTTTCATCATCATCATCATCGCAATCATCACACACACAGAGACAGAGAGAGAGAGAGAGATCATGATGGGCCGTGCATGCATGGCGTGTGTGGGAGTCGTGGGGCCCATGCAACACGTTGACAAGTGGGATTGGAGCTAGCTGGACATGCAGAAAGGGTAGAAAGTGTGGGTGTTTGGGCGGAGAAGTGAAATTATATTGAGTGGTGATGTATGCATGTTGTTCATGCATGTCGCCTCTTCAAGGAGCATCCCCGACCGTTTCACTTTCACTCGGGAAATGTACCGTTGGGTTGGGTTGGGGAACATATGAATAGAGATTGTAGAGAGAGAGAGAGAGAGAGAGAGGGTCTCGGCCCTAAATATATATCGGATTCGATCCTTTTCAAATGCAAGACCGAGAAGACCGGCCAGAGCTTGTGGATGATGAGATTTTTTGAGTGAAAAGCATATAACCAAAACATCTCAACCAGGGAGGTAGAGTAATTCGGGATCGATCTATTTAGTCAACTTGCAGACTTACAGAAACTGTAGGGTGTAGGGACGAAGCCCCCAGTAAAAAAAAGAAAAAGAAAAATCTATATTATAATAATATGAATTCGACAATAAAATAAAATGGTGATAGTGTTGAAATGAAAACGGAATTTAATTTTAACTCTTGGAACTTGAGAAGAAATAATATTTCGCTAGTCAAATTTCCGTACGTATATTTTTTGCAAGGCTCATGATTATTTGTTTGGCCGGAGTCCGTTTGGTACTTTTTCATATTTTTTTCTAGAAGGTTTTTTCTTTTCGGATGTTGATGGCAAAGAAACTCTCTCCAACCAAAAAAAAAAGAAAAAAAAAATTCTATGATGTTGGCTAAGTTTTTTCCTGAAACTTACATCCAAAACAAAATGAATTTAGCAGTTTTCAAAATAATGAAATTGAGAGACAGAGAACATATATAGGTTGTCAATGATGGAGACATTAATTTCCAAATTCTCATTTTTTTTTTTTTTTGCAGAAACCAACATGAATATCATTTGCAAGGGAAAAAGGTAAAAAAGAGAAAAGAGTCTCCTGACCGTCAGTTTTCTACTATGTTTTCCTTTCAAACAAACAAATTTAATTGCCACCGAAAGCTTATTTGGATGTACCTATATAACTCCTGACAATATATCGAATTATCTTGGTTACGCTCAGTTGGAAGGAGTTTCGATCGATAATACTAGATACATGCACTTTCTTCTTGGAAAAGGAAAAGGAGCTGTGATTCCACACCCTTTGCTATAAAGAGTTTAAAAACATAGCTCCCAAACAAATTTTATATTTGGATATCATGTCCTTAAAAATCAATATTTGGATATTGCTCTTGAGCGGATATCATGTCCTTAAAAGCCAATATTTGGATATTGCTCTTGAGCGAAATGAGATTTGTTAGCAAAAATATAGGAATAATATCAATGCAACAACAAATCAAATAGTTAACCGAAGAGAAAAATAGCAGAGACAGAGAATACGCTGATAAGTATTAAATCAATCCCTAACCTCTTGTTACATACAAGAGTGATTTCCTCAATCTCTTTTGTTTCGAATTCCGAAGAAAAAAAATCCTAAAAAAATCCTCACATTCTTTTCTTTTCTTCTTTACTTTCGGCCTAAAGACAATTAGCAGCAGCTGCAACAACAAATAGAAAACCCTCGGTCGAACTTTTTTTTTCTTTCAGCCGCTTTTATTTTTTTTTTCTGTTATTTTTCTTTTCGGTTAACTATTTGATTCCACTGGTTGTTGCATTGGTATTATTTGTGGATTTTTGCTAACAAGATTCACCTTATAATAGTCTCTCTGTTAAATATTTTATCTAAAAACTAGCCATGATTAAGAATTAATCATGATAGTAAAATTTCCTAATTATCTCTAAATTAACCAAGGAAATTAAGTTACTGATTATTATTAGGTCCTCAATTTTCTTTTGCCCTATCTTGCTTCTCTGTTCAACTACCCTAATCTCAGAAAAATATAAAGATGATGAGAAACTTTTATTAGCGACATAATTCCATCTTTTATTACAACTTGCAATAACATTTCGAATAATAACGAAGATGTCATAAAAATCTCTATCAATATTATATAAAATAAACTAAGAAGATTCCTAATGAGTTATAAAGTAGCTGTGATATATTCCACACCTTTTACCATAAAGAGTTTAAAAATATAGTTTCCAAACAAATTTTATATTTGGATATCTTATCCTTAAAGTCAATATTTAGATATTGGTCCTGAGCTGCGTTAGTTTCACCTTGTAATAATCTCTTTTTTAAATATTTCATCTAAAAACTAACTATGATAGTAAATTCACTCGACTATCTCTTTTGACTACTCTAATTGCAAAAAGATAAAAATAATGAAAAACTTTTATTAGCGATAAATATGATTCCATCTTTCATTACAACTGACTGCAGTAACATTTCGAATAATGACGAAGATGTCATAATATATGTAAAATAAACTAAGAAAATTCGTAACGGAGACTGTTTTTTTTTTTTTTTTTTTTTTTTATATCTATATCAAAAGTCAAATTTTATCATATGCCAAGTAACTATTAACAAATAATAACTAACGGTTTGTTAGGAATCAAATATCTAAATAAGAAATTTGTTAGGGACCGATATCTTAAAAACCTTTTATTATAAAAAAAAAAAAGAAGGAAAATTTAGATAACATAATATATGGGACCAAGTTCTAAATTTTGTTGAATATATAACTAATTAACTAACACGACTAAACATGATCAACTTGCATAATTCTAATTGCCCCCACAAGTGTATTTAGTCTTAGTAACAACCATTATTAGTATTAATGGGAGATCAGAGCTCCCACATGGCTAAAGATCCTCTAAAACTTTTATTAATCAACTCTAAGAGACTCAACATTTATTTGTTGTGCCATAGACACAACAACAAAGATTTCACAAGATCTCAAGGATCCTAACAATGTCAATTATTTGCTACGTCGAGTTGCAGTCAAATTGCTCCAACCATTACCTTTTTGAAATTATTGCAGGGATATCCCCTAAATATTATCTCTTTTAATTAAGCTCCCACATGTGACTTAATTGGCCTTGTATTATATATATAAGTTTAGACCCATCCATCGTTAGTGCTTGCAGGTTCTTCTTCCTCACTCAATTCTCATTCTTCAACAACTTCTTCCTACTCAAATTTATTAATGGCTCCCAGCTGGTGATCGTTAGGTTAGCCATCGGTGAAGGGCGTGTTTGTGCGTCGACGGCCATGATTGTGCATGGTTGGTCTCTCTCGTGAAGTTTATGATCATCGATCTTGCCGTTGAGAGGTTGGTTGGCGAACTCATCACTGCATGTGTTCTTTATTTGCTAGTCAACCTAACGATACACTGCATGATCTTTGTACTCGGGAGTTTCCAAAGCAGCACTCCAATTGTGAAATTTTGATCGAGCTGAAAGTTGAGAAGTAGGCTCACTGAAAAAAATGGTGTGCTCGTTTGGAAACTCCCTTGTACTCTGAGCATGCACGTTGTGTGCATTGTTCTTTCGTTGGTCATTCGATCATCCATGACTTCTTCATGAAACTCTTCGAAAAGTTTTGTCTTGTTACATTTTTTTTTTATTTAGATTATTTGTTGGTTTTGTACATTGGATCATTTTTTAATCTCGATCAATTACTTATCTATAACATATTTAAATGACCTAAAAACAATTTGCGCATTTAGTTATTTTGCCGTTAATTTAATATCATAGCCTAAGATTATAATCGATTCTATTGTGTACTCGAAATGATACTATGTTTATATCATTATCTAAATTTCCAACTAATTTTATATTATAAATTATAAAACTAAAACTATTTACTTTTTTTTTCTCTTCAATTTTATAGATCTCTTTTGAAAATAAAACAATGATTATATATGTATCTTGCTTCAGGGTTTAATTAATTAAGATTAAGATCAAGAACAACTAATACATTTCCTTAATTGTAACATTAATTACGAACTCACTTTGCTTAAATTTTACTCCTTATATTTATTATGCATCCATTTTTCATTTGGAAAAATTCCATGATCTCTAAAAATTATATCTTAACTAAGAATAAATTATATCCAATTGTCATTCCTAAGGGCAAAAACAAATATAATAATGCTAATAAGATTCGGAATCTATAATCTTTCAATAGAAAGAAAAAAGACAATGTTAAGAAAAGTTAGACTCTACTATTATCGATAATATTTTAATATAGATAATATCATTCAAGATCTAAAGAATAAGTAAAAATGTATATATATTCTTTTATTAATTATTTATAAATAAATTTTTATAGGAATTGAATTTTATTTAATTATGGATCAAGTAAAAACAAACTAACTCGTATTAAGAATGTTTTTCAAGTCATCAAAATCTGAAGATTCTGATTTTGAAAAATTAAAAAAAAATAAAACATCCAGCTGGGAAGAGGAAACAAAACCTAACAGATGTCATTAAAACAGTTGTAATTAACACTAATTATTTAATTAAATTATCTTAATATTAGTACTTAACTAGGTTGGTTACAACAAATGGACAAACATTGGCGAGCTTCCCAAAATAAAAAATAAAATAAAATTCGATGCATGTTCCCGCGACCGAACCAAAGGGCCATAGGATCAATGTCTTAAATGATCAAAATCTTTTTTTTTTTTTTAATGTTTCATTAAAAACAATAATAATCTCGCCCAATCGTGTGCGTGTATTAATATTTAATTAGTATTTAATTAGTGTATCATCTCTCCAAATCCCGATATAAAAGATAAACCTCAAAATCTAAATTTCAACTTTCACAAACCCTACACGGTCCAGGTCAGGTGTTGAGCCGCTTGCTAATGATTGAACCGGGTTCATGTTATTTTTTGTGGAAAACTACTACATGGCCCTTTCCATTGCTTCAATTTATATTTTACCCACTCATAAAAAACACAACCGCTCTTAATTCATGCCTTTTATGATTAGAAATGAAAATAAACGAATAAAAAATTTTTAATAGCACGACCTATACATTTTCATCTAGACCTCCAATATTTTTTTATTACACAATAATTAGTTAACTGATAATATTTTAATGCATATATTTATATTCTCCAGTTTTCAATTATGATATTTTAAAAGTAAAGCGATAAAGAATTTTCCATGCTACCGAAAGTTTTTATTTTCTCTATATACTTTATGTCGATATAAATTATCAAGTGACGGCTAAATTAAGAAATTTTACAAGAAAGGATGTTATTTATTTGTTTAGGAGAGATGTTACAAATTCTAACTATTCATCATTTACAACAATTTGAGAAGCTCTTTCTAAAAAAACAAAATAACCGTGCCTTTATTAGATTAGGTGAGGGGTGAAAAAGGTAAATCACAAAAATAAATGGGTAGAATGATATTTTTTTTTTTACTTTTATCATATTAAATTATGTAAATCGTTGGAGTTGTCTCCTAAATCTGAACACACAGAGGGGGGTGCAGTGTGCATGCTCCCATAAAGCCCATCCCAAAGTAAATTCCCTTTTGGGGCCTAAAAAAGCTTGGATAAGACAAAACACCGAATCTTCTCTCTTTTTGCCCCATTGGGCGCTCTTTAGTACCTTTAAATTCCTTTTTAGCCCAATATAATATAAGAAGTCTTGGGCTGGGGCCCATATTTTTGGGCTTAGAATAATGTCAAAAAAGTTTGCAATTATTTATTAATGTTGGTATCAAATCGCAGTCTTTTGGGTTGTTTAATTTTCTCAAAGGAACAATCTCGACGTTTTCGTCGGGATCACGAAACTAATAATAGTCAAATGAAAAATGTTTTATTTGTATAAGTTGGAACTTTCTAGGTAGCCCCCGGTTATTTTATCTTATTGCGATTTGGACTTTTAGTAAGTTTACTATAATAATAAAATCCATAGCAAATTCAGCCGTAACAGATCCTTATTTTCCTCGAAGACGTATCAATAAAACAGACGATTTTAATAATTTTGGAACTTAACTGTTTCTGCAAGTGACACATTGTTAGCCCATAAAACTTTTTACAGCAACAATAACTATTATTTATATATGGATTAATTACACTCAGACCCCTTGTAATATGGGGCATGTAACACTTAGAGTCCTGAAGTTTAAAACTCTCACTTAGACCCCTTGGACCAGGGGGTCTGAATGTAATTAAAACACGGTGATTTAGATACTTCAGGGAGTCTAAGTGAGAGTTTTAAACTTCAGGGGGTCTAAGTGTTACATGTCCCATACTACAGGTGGTCTGAATGTAATTAATCATTTATATATTATCAACTTTTATTTTGATTGTTATTTTATATTTGGCTTCTTATGCTCATTATTTAATCACTTAAGCTTCTTTAAACAAATTATTTGGAGAATTATTTATCTTTCATAAAAATTGCCTAGATCCGTTGTGTTTCGCAATATACCTTGTCTGATAGGTTATATCATATAATTAAGAAAATTTGATAGAAATAATGTGTTTGAATACTACTTGAAGCTAAATTTTAATACTATACTTTCTTAAATAGCTTAGAACTTATCAAATTTTAAACTCAAGTTCAGGTTCGAAAAAACTTTAAATTGAATTCAACCACACCTAACAAGAGTGGATCAGACTCAAATCGGGATATAAAAATAACAACTATAAGTTAATTTTCATAAAAAAATTACTTTTGAGGATCAATATAAAAAATAAATATTTCGAATATATTATAAAACACTAATATAAAACTAGTTGAATAACAAAATGTAGGAAAATAGTAGACAAGAAGGAGAATGAAGAAATAATTCTTTCATTAACTCTAAAATATTCAAGTAAGTTACAAGATATATTGGATAAACTCTATTTATAAAGGAACTAATCTCAGAAAATTAAAAGTCTCATCGGAGAGCTAAAAATGTTATCCACATTCATTCCATTCAATAGTGATGGAGCTAAAAGGTCATCTATATTCACTATATTTCTTCCATTCAATGGTGTGAGAATATTCATTTAATTCTTTTGTCCTGCTATATTTTATGGAAACTCATAGAGAACTTAATAAACATCTATCTTTTAATTGTTTTATAACAGAATTAAATATTTACTATGTTATTTGTATAACAGGTAATCTACATAACGATTAAATTAATAAACTCAACCTAATGACATATAAATAACTAACAAATTACAGTTTTTGTCAATCAATCTTTATATATGCAATCCAATAATTTACCTATTGCGTAGCTTAACTGTTTTTGAATTTCTTTTCTTCTTCTTATTATTAATTTTTTTTTTCTCGTCTACAGATTTTCATACAAACATATCGATTATAAAAAAATGTTAATTACACTTAGACCTCCTGTGATATTGAGGGTGTGTAACTTAACACCCATGAAGTTTGAAACTCTCAAAAAACCCCTTGTATTTAGTTATTTTCACTCTTTTTTTTTTATTAAAATGCACTCTTGTCTCTTAAATTTATATTCTACCATCATCTCTCATTTTACAAGTGTGTTGGTTAAAGGGAGAGATGAGAGTAGAATAAGAATTTGAAGGGCAAGAGTGCACTTTAATAAAAAATGGGAGTGAAAATAACTAAGTTCAGGGGGTTTTTTGAGAGTTTCAAACTTCAGGGTGTTAAGTTACACACCCCCAATACTACAAGAAGTCTGACTGTAATTAACTCTATAAAAAATAGTATAAATTACAGATCTTGCACGGCGCATGCACTGATAATCTCCATGCAAATAACAAAAAGTACAGGGCTTATTAGCAAAACCATGGTATTATATATTTGTTTAAGCCCACAGGGTGGGGCGAACCGAACCGGAAAGGAAACAAAAAAAAAAAAAAAAAAAACCAGGTCGGTCTCTCTCTATAATAAGGCAAGCCCTCTCTCGCTCACCCCTTCGCCATTAACATTTCCAGAGCCAACACCATCTAATATACCATTTACAGTCCAACCCAAAGGACGGCGACGAGGACGACGATAATCATGGCGGATTAGGTCACGGAATCGCTCAGATCCGAGGTCGGTTGAGATTTGATCCGATCGATCGTCCGCGTGCGAATCGAATGGCAGAACCAAACCCTAGAAGCTGGATGTCTTTTTTATTAATGGCGGATGAGGCCTAGGGCTCGAGTACGCAGCATACTACTACGGCCGAGGCCTGGCCCTAGCCCTAGCCCCAGCCCCTCCCTAGGGGAGGCTACCCTAGCCCCTCTCTAGAGTGGGGACTCCTCACTGCCCTGCGATCTCGACACCTGTCGGTTCGAACCGACCGGATCTTTGTGACGACCGATCGCTTTCACGGTTCGGTTTAGATTTCGCCATTAATAGGCGAGTTGTATTACTTGTGTAGTTGCGTTGTGGTGTTGGTTACCTTGGTGCATGGAGGCGATCGAAGGAGGAAGAGAAGAGGGGGCGCATTGAGAGCTGTGCCAGCTCCGCCTCGCGTGCCGGTCGCTCGTGCGCACGCGAGAGAGAGCGCGGATCTCGAAGTTGGGGAATTGTTTGCTGTCGTCTCGCATTTTTTGGGGGGTGGGCTTTTTCTGTTTTGAATGAGATTGAAATTTGGGGGTTTTGGGACGAAATCGGGTGGGTAACTTGGGGAGGAAAAAAAAAATTGGAAATTGGCCTCGACACCAATGGAATTTAAGGTAAGCGTCGAACTTTCCGCCTTTGCTTTGAGAAAATTTGATTTTTATAATTTTCATTCCAAAGTTTGGATGCTTTGGAGAAATAGCATTAGGTGTTCACATGGGGAGGAGGATTTGGAGCGTGTGGATTGTGGGGTTTGGGATTTTCCTTTTTATTTATTTATTTTTGCTTAGGTTATTTTTGTAAGGAAATTTGGTGGGGATTTGGGGTATGTGAATGGTTTTTTTTTTTTTTTTTTTGGCTGGGTTTGGGACTTTGGGGATTTAATTGGGTGATTTTTATATCGTAAAAATAGTAATCTAGAGTAGCTAAAAGGAGCAGTTTTTTATAAGATTTTTGTATTCCTATTTAGGAAATTGCAATGGTTGAGGAGATTTGGTCGGAAGATTGTGAATTTTTTTTTTCTCTTTCTATTTTTGGATTTGGTTGTAGTTTCTTTAGTTTGAATGTTTAGTTGCTAAAACTGTATAGAGTTATATAGGGGTTAGGGATCTCTGGGAAATGTAGAGATCTTGTCAGCGTTAGTATTTCCCCCCAATTTTTATCTTCTCTTTCTAGTTCTTTACATCAAATTCTTTATTATTTAAAAGAAAATTATTCTTGTATGGCTAATTTATTTTTATTTTTATTTTTTGGTTGTGATTTTGCCTTTCAGTTGGATAGCAGGGGATTATGTGGGGATCGACATGAGGAATTCCATCAGCATATGAGAAATTGGGTTTCTAAGCAGCCAAAATGCTCTGACCTCTGCATCATCCTGAAAAATTTCAACGGTGATTGATAGGTCGATTTGGCTTGTCCTGAATAGCAACATGCAGAGTTTTACTGTCGAGGAAGAGGATGTCTTCTTTGACTCCTTTGATAGGACTCCTTTAGATTCTTCACCAGCTCGCAGTTTGGTTGACGAAGAGCAAGAGTTTGGGTTCTGGAAACTTGATTCCGATTGCTGGAAAATGGATGTGATGACTGTTCATGAGAGACGGAAGAAGTTCTTGCTTGGTATGGGTTTGAATGAGTTTGTTTCTTCTCCGTTATCATGTTGCTCTCCAGAAACAAAGGAATGTGATAAGTCATTAGAGAATATGGGGCTGGAAAGAGTTACAGAGCGCAGTGGTGCTCTTCTGAATTCCTTGTCTTCTTGTGACGATGGGGGACGAAAGGACACTGCTTGTTGTATAAGTGATCTGGATAGTGGGAAGAAGTTCATGATACATGATCTTGGGCAAGATGGTTTGTTTAGCATGCTCAAGGAAGTCGGCTCAAACAAACTAATTTCGTTGCAGGAGTTTGAAACACTCGTTGGCCTTTCATGCTCTGTCCAGAAATTCATGCGGAAGGAAGCTGCACCTCTCGGGGAAAAGCTCGATGGAGGTCGCAATGGAAGGATAAAGAAACAGAAAAGCTGGTGGAGAAGGTTTATACCAAAGAGGCCGTTGGTGGGAATGTGCAAGAATGACGTTTCTGTTAAAAGTTCCACATTGCCCAGGACCGTCAGAGCTGAAGTTCTTCAGCATAAGAAGAAGTGCTTGGAGTTTACAGCACTATACATGGGGCAAGAAATTCAAGCTCACAAGGGTGTGATTAGGACAATGAAATTTAGTACTTCTGGGTGTTATCTGGCAAGTGGCGGCGAAGATTGTGTTGTACGCATTTGGCAGGTTAGGGAAGCAGAAGCCTCTTGCAAATGTTTGGTTGCAAATGGTTCCTGTGATTTTATTGACAAAAATAAAGATAGGTTGATGCTTGGGAGGAAGGGTATAGATTCTGCTCCAGTTGTTATTCCAGAGAAGGTTTTCATGATTGATGAGACTCCACTACAAGAACTTTATGGTCATACCAGCGATGTCTTGGACCTCTCGTGGTCAACTTCTGATGTAAGTAACTTAATCCATCTATCTTCATCCACTGACTACACTTCTAGGAAGTATGAAGTCTTAGAGTTATTTGGTAACTTCTATGGTTTCAAACTTACCCATGTTTATAGTTATATGCAGTAACATTTCCTTTTTTTTTTTTTTTTAATATCATTTCATTTGCTTTGAGCTAGATAGACAACCAACTGCCAGCCCTATGTTGAAATAAAACTATGAAAAAAAAATCAATTCTCCATTGCCTTTTCTTTTCACATTTTCACTAACCGTATATTATGTTTGCAGTGGTTGCTTACATCATCTATGGACAAAACTGTTCGCCTGTGGAAAATTGGTTGCAATGGATGCCTTAAAGTTTTTCAACACAATGATTATGGTAATTTGAGTAACTCCTCATGTTTTTAATATATTTGTGCTATAATTGCCTTCTAGGATTTGCAACAAGTTGAAGTCCTATTTTTAGTATTATAGATCTGTTGTTCTTCATTACATTCTGTTAGATGCCAGTCACATTGAAATACTGAGCCAGTATGACTTTCTATTCTGTGTGTTTGTTGCTTAAACAGAAACTATGTCTCCTTCTCTGTGAATGTCAACAATTTGAACTCCATTCTTTAGTTCTATTGATTATCATACATTTTTACATTATGTAGGATGCTAGTCATGATAGACTTCAGGGCCAGTATACAAGGATCTTCTCTTCTATGTGCTGGTTGCCTAGTCGAAAACCTTGTCCTTGAAGCTTGAATTCATTTTCCTTTGTTCCTTAATTAAGCAAGGCTTAGCGGATGATGAGAGATCCTGCAATAGGAGAAGACCTGCTGTTCATAAAAGCTGCCCTCGTTTCCATTTCATGTTTTTAGCCATTCCTTTCCCATCAAAGAAAATATAGATAAAGTTTTCATGTTGTATTTAGGTACTATAGGTGTTTATCTTGAGTGCCTAAATCCTTCATTTTTGGTCTTTTTCTTGGCATTCAGTTACATGCGTTCAGTTCAATCCTGTCAATGACGAGTACTTTATCAGCGGCTCCATAGATGGAAAAGTTCGTATCTGGGGTATTCCAGGGATTCATGTAGTCGATTGGGTTGATGCACGTGATATTGTAACTTCTGTATGCTACCGTCCTGATGGAAAGGTTTTCCTCAGACCCAATCTCGGCCACATATTTGTTTGTGTAGCTTTTGTTGGAAACGATAATAAAACCTTTATAATAATTATATTTGAACAACTCTATTACTAAATGCTAACTATTTATATTTGCTGTTTGTTTGAACAGGGATTTGTTGTTGGTTCTGTCATTGGAAATTGCCGCTTCTACAATTACTCAGGTAGCATTTCTTGTGTAGTTCTCTTGATTGAATGACTATCCTGGTCTTTTATAACAAATTTATCTTTACTTGGATGTACCTGGGAGAGTATCTTATTTATCTTTCTAGAAATTTTGGATTGGATGGGTATAGGTAATTCTATTCAGCTGGAGACACAATTTTGCATTCAAGGTAGGAAGAAGTCTGCTTCCAAACCAATTACCGGCCTGCAGGTCAGATATCTGAAGCAATATATGTCATATGAGAGTTTGGTTGTTAATCTTATTAATATTTATTGGTACCCTGCAGTTTTCTCCAGAAGATTCTCAAAGGGTTATGATCACATCAGCAGACTCCAGAGTTCGGATTTATGATGGGGTTAAAGTCATTCACAAATTCAAAGGTGGAGCTTGTCTGACTTTCAGCTTCTGTAAAAAGTAGTCTAGGTTGGAGTTTACTAAATTTCTGTGCTGCATGGTATGTGATATATCTTAGAAGGACCGTTTAGCAGTGATTAATTTGGCACCTAGAGTTTTGCACTCTCACGATAGAAATGTCCCCTTATCACATGAGCAGCTAAAACCTCCTGTGTTTCAGAAGTTCACTTTTAATTGGATCCAACAAACATTTTAAAAAGAAACACATACTCAATTTCAGTAAGCACTCTCTCAATGGTTTCCTTTAATCAGGTAGGGAGGCAGTGGAGGTATCCCTTGAAATGGGGAGCAGCACTGTGGGTTCTTTGCCTGGGTGATTTAAAAGTAAACAATCTTAAGGACATCTTTTTGACACAATCTGAATGTGTGGAAAATGGAAACATCAAGAGCCTGTACATTACATCCTGATGAAATATCTAGACACCCCATAATATGAAGCTTTCTGGTAAAACTGCCAACTTGTTAAGCCAGTGAAGGGGGAAAAGCAAATAAATTGAACTTTTCTGACTTGTAGTGAGCGATTTTTTACTGTGTCATTGTAAATTGTTAGTGACCTGTTTTTCAGGATTGTTAATCAGATGGCTGGAAGCTTTTAGTGATCCCAAAAGATCTCTGTTTTCTTGTGCTTATCGATTCTAGAATATTTTCTAATTTTTGGAAACAGAGGTCAAATCACTGTGGAAAGGACATGTATTCAAAAATTTGTTAGGTTTGCCAACTTATGTTGGGTTTGTATAAATTTTCAAATTGTGGCTTTTGTTGGAATGGAAAAAATCGCTTTTAGTAGTGGCTTTTATATAAATTGAAATGGGTCTCGTCAGTAAGTAGCCTGCAGCTATATTGCTTCACACAAGTTTGTCATACAGTTGTAGCATTTCCAAGACCATAGTATGAACTGAAAATACCTTGGTAAAAGAGATAAGAATGACATCCATCACGAAAAAGTTTTGAAGGAGTTGGGAAGAATTTGGGTAGCATTAGGTATAGATTCTATTTAAAAAAAAAAAAAAACCTCTAATAGTATGCTGAAATACAGGTCATTGCCTAACACGGCTTTTAGAGATTTGGTACGTGGCTGAGTAACTAGTTATGGATGGACAGTACGAAGACATTTTATCCAAGTGAATTGCAAAATTGACTAACCCATCCTGGTTTCAGAAATATGCCAAATTTTTCTTGTAGTCACATGAATTAAGCACGTTAAAAAGTGTCATCCATCACGAAAAGTTTGGGAAGAGCTGGGAAGAATTTGGGTAGCATTAGGTTTAGATTCTATAGGCATACAAATAGCATACTGAAAATATAGATCATTGCCTAACAACGGCTTTTAGAGATTTGGTACTTGGCTGAATAACTAGTAATGGATGAATGGTACAAAGACATTTTATCCAAGTGAATTAAAGGTTGACCAGCCCATTCTGGTTTCTGAAATATGCCAAATGTTCCTTGTATTCATATGGCAAATATTCTTTGATTGAATAGCTAGTTATGGATGAACAGTATCAAAGACATTTTATCCAAGTGAATTGCAAGATTGACCAGCCCATCCTGGTTTCGGAGATAATGTCAAAAGTTCCTTGTAGTCACATGGATTAAGCACGTTCAAAAACGATCCACATATATTCTATATTTGCTTGACCTTGGATTTTGTTTGCTTACCTACCATTTTTATGCTTCTAAGTCATTAATGCACTCTCTGACAATCACTGTAATTGTATTCTTTGGAGAAAAATGTCACTGTAATTGTGAGAAGCAATGATCCTCATATTCACTTATACTTTTCTAGCATTGTTACTCTGTTACATAGCTGCTTTATTGTGGCTGTGATAACTTTCTACGACTTGATATCTTGTTTCATTTTTTATTTTTATCTTATTAGTAGAGTTCAATTAGTTTAGTTCATCTATATAGTTCAGCTCTCACAGTTAGCTTTCTTTTATTACTTTGATGGAATTGACATGCTTATATTATTTATCCCGAGCCTTACCTTTACTGCATATGGTTCAGGTCTCCGAAAGACCAAGAGCCAATTATCTGCGTCTTTCACTTCTGATGGAAGATACATTGTATCTGTTGGTGAGGACTCCAATGTGTACATATGGAACTATGATCTCTCAGGCGGGCAATCATCAAAAGGAGTGAAATCAGTGAAGTCTATACGGTCATGTGAACTCTTCTCATCTGCAGGTGTATCATTAGCAGTACCTTGGCCAGGCATGAATCGCAGATACTCTGACATGAGCAATATTAACCTTCATCTTCCCTCTCAACCACTCAAATTACTAGAGCCTTCCACTTGGCTCTGGGACTCGGACTTTTGTTCTTTTGGGGCGTGGTTCTTTGCTGATGGTTTATCCAAGGGATCTGCTACATGGCCAGAGGAGAAGCTTCCAGGGCCTCCTCGGCATCTGTTGGAGGCTAAAGATCATTATCAGCATCACAATGACCAGCATAGAGATCACCGGCATCGTATGCATCGACAATACCTCCGCTTCACACATCTCTCAGCGACATGGAGCTTGGTTATTGTTACGGCTAGTTGCGATGGAACCATCAGGTCTTTCCATAATTATGGATTGCCTGTCAGGCTCTGATGAATGGAAGCAGCCTGATAATACCACGGAGTAAGTTAAGGCTGGTCCTTCAATGGCCACTTGGCTGGCTTGGCAAAGCGAACTTCTGCGACAATAGCGGACTGGGTGCCGGTGGCTCTAGGCTGATCTGATCCTTTCTCCATTGCTATTTTGGTGTTCCTTCTCGGCAAGCAGGAAGGATAATACCTCCAATGAGTTTGTTACTGCCGCAGTATGCAGAATTTGATTGAGCAGCATGTGGAGCATGTAGGATCAGTACACAAATTCGAGGGGAAATGAAAGGGAGGCAAATAAAGTGGGTGGTAGATTTTACTGTAGAAGAATGGTGGGTAGAAAGTTAAATACAAAAGAGAACAGATAGATATAGTAGTAGTCTTAGGATTTTTGTAGCTCTTTATATATATATATATATATATATATATATGTGCTTTAAATGTTTAAAGGTAAAGTTTGAAAAGAATGCTGATGGAATCAAACAAGCAAGAGTTTTTGCAAACCTCAACTATAATTGTGATAGCTTGAGTGGGATTTATCAAGATTGATACCGGGCCTGTGCAAAGAAGATTACTTTGCTAGTACGTGGATAATTCGAATAGTTAGTTGTGTCTAAATTACACAATTCAGAAGATTATTTTGCTAGTAAGTGGATGATCCGAGCGGCTGGTTAGTTGTGATGGAGAAGTGTTACCTATCATGTATTCAGAGTGGTTGGGATTATCCAGATGCGAACAGCTCCATTGTCAATTTCGACAGGATTCTAATTGAGCACACCACTTGACTTAGACAGAACCACTTTCCCATGAGGTGCTCACCATTGGTGCATAAAACCGGAAAAACCGAACTGAACCGCAAAACTGAACCGAACCGATCGGTTCGGTTTATTGGGTTTTCGGATCGGTTCGGTTTAAAAACCGAAATTAATTACAGGTTTCGGATCGGGTTTCAATTGCTTTAGCTCTAACCGAAACCGACAGAAAAAACCGAATTTTTGGAATTGTAACTTATTTTTTTCTTTCATTTATTTTCAATGTGTTTTTTTTTTAAAATTTTAATGAAAAACATGTAATTGTTATTTTAATAGGTAAAAAAAAAATAGAAAGAAAATTATTATTTTTTCTATAAAATACATGCCTTTATCACATAATTAGTTTCAAATCCTAAAAATCGAAAACCGAACCGAACCGAAAATTCGGTTCGGTTTTACGTTTTCACTTTTTTTCGGTCGGTTCGGTTTCGATTTTATAAGTTCTGTTTGGTTTTCGTTTGGTTTTTTTTAAAAACCGAACCGAACAGACCGATACTCACCCTTACTAACATACACACCGATTATTCCGTCCGACTTCAATTATATTCATTCGGAATTCGGTCAAAGTATGGAGAGTTATTAAGGAGTCATATATGTGAAAAAAACAATCAGTCAGAGTCAATCGGAATATCGCTAAGTCGGTCGGAATTCGGCGGACGATTTCCCCCTCCACCTATTCCCTTCTGTTGGATTTCGACCGCATCCGACTGATTCAAAGTTGGCTGCAGTTTGATCGGATTCTGACAAGCATGACGGTTGGAGCCTCGCATCTTCCCTATGGTCGAAATTGGTTGGAATCTTCCGATCTTTGCCAGCTCCAATCGATTGTTCACCTGGTGCTCACCACATTGGAAAGTGGAGCCAAGTGGTGTGCTCATTTAGAATTTCTCATTTCGACACACCTTAGGTACTTTTATAAAATATAATATGATTTAGAAAGTTTAGTTTCTCCTCAGGCTTAGATTTCTCACAATCCAAAAAAATAAAAAAAAATAAAAAAATCAATGGCAACCAACAAAATGCTCCCTCTCACTCTTTGTCTCTCTCCTTCGAACAATCCCGACGATTTCCTCTCTCTCTACACCAATCTCAACACTCTCCTCCTCTCCTCCTCCTCCCCAATCCCTAGCAAACCGTTCAAGAAGACCCCTAAAACCCCCAATTTCTCCTCCATCTCCGTCTCCGCCGGAAACCCTAACTCTAACCCCAATCCTAACCCTAGGGCCCTCCTCAAGACCGTCTCCCTCCACGAGCGCGCTATCATCGGCGCCGCCGGCGGCGGCATCGCCGGGGCCTTCACCTACGTCTGCCTTCTCCCCATCGACACCATCAAGACCAAGCTCCAGACCAAGGGCGCCGCCCAAATTTACTCCTCCGCCCTCGACGCCGCCGTCAAGACCTTCAGGTCCGATGGGATCCTCGGTTTCTACCGGGGGGTTTCAGCCGTGCTCGTTGGATCTGCTACTTCGTCGGCGATCTACTTTGGGACTTGTGAGTTTGGGAAGTCGCTACTAGCGAAGCTACCGAGTTACCCTCCGGTTCTGATTCCACCAACTGCCGGGGCGATGGGCAATATTGTCTCGTCGGCAATTATGGTGCCGAAGGAGTTGATTACTCAGAGGATGCAGGCTGGGGCTAAGGGCAGGTCTTGGGAGGTAATGCTGGATGCTTAGATTTGCTCAAAATTGATATTTTAAAATTTTAATTTTGATTATTTGTATTAGTACCTCATCGAAATTGTGTGATCGATAATGCAATTCTTATAATAAAACTAAAATTTTGATATTAGGACTTAAACTTTGGCACCTATCCAAGGATCGAATGTGCTTGTTTCATTGATGTGCCTAAATTTAATAAGAATTGAACTTGGCCACAGTACCTCAAATGACAGCTTGAGTCGCCTTTGATTGGGGACAACTCAAACGAACGAAAATGGTTTGTTTACGCAGCATGGTGATAGCATTTGGAGAAATGATAGTTACATCCATTTTCCTAGTTCTTGCATTTAGGGTTGTAACTGCTCCAACTCCATCAAACTGCATAACTTGGAACTTACATTACTAATATTGCTTTTGGCCATGCTTGACAAAAACTTATGTTTCATTGAGTTGCATTGCTAGATTTTAAAGTGAGAATAGTTTTGCAACAGGTAATGCTTAGGATTCTCGAGAAAGATGGCATCTTGGGGCTCTATGCTGGATATGCTGCTACATTGTTGAGAAATTTACCTGCGGGGGTTTTGAATTACTCATCGTTTGAGTATTTGAAGGGATTTATTATGGGGAAGTCGGGGAAAGGGTACCTTGAGCCAGTGGAGAGTGCTTGCTGTGGAGCTTTGGCGGGGGCAATATCAGCAAGTTTGACTACTCCTTTGGATGTAGTGAAAACGAGATTGATGACTCAGGCTCGGGGGCAGGGTGGAAGGAAGATTACAGAAATTGTGAGGCAGATACTGATGGAGGAAGGGTGGATGGGGTTGACGAGGGGGATTGGACCAAGGGTGCTTCATAGTGCATGTTTTTCAGCATTGGGGTACTTTGCTTTTGAGACTGCCAGGTTGGCTATTCTGAATCAGTATATTGAGCGGAGGAAAGAGACTGAGATCAGTGTGGCCGTCCAAAATCAATGAGAGAAAAGGTGACTTTGTGGTCTAGGATCAATATAGGGGAAAAGGTGACACTCTTTTTTATGTTTATTTTACAAAAAAGCGTTCAGCTTGCATTGACAATATGAAATGCTTTCATGTGCTCGTTACTTTTAGGACTATATTCATGTTGAAACTTCATTAGCCTTCTTGTATTGTAATTTGATTTTTAGTGAAATTAAAAAATAATAATAAAAAAGAATTTTCTTTTGATATATGCATTTATTCTCAGGCGTAAACATGCACAACTATTAGCTGTTACAGTATAAATCCTATGGCAAATGGGCCACCCCTGTTGGCTTCCTTTGGGAAGAAAGAGAGCCAACAACTCCACTTGTATAGGTCAAGTCATGCACTTTCTAATACTTATTTACCCCATGGGTGTACCGAAGCAAAACTCAAAAGTACAAGGTTTGTTCTGTTTCAAATTTTAATTTTTTTTTGTTACTCTTTCATTGTGTGCCACGCTTGTATGTTTTTTCTCCCTTCCGGGAAGGAAGTTTTACCTACTGAAGTCATGACATATTGTTCTCGGGTTTTGCAATTTGATGATGGAAACTGAAAAAATAGAGAAAACTTCAAAGCTTCTTTATTGACAAAATTAGGTTACATGAGAGATAACCTTACAACCAAATGGAGTTATAAGTTTTCGATAATTTTTGGGAATTGTGACAATGGAGGCATACTTAGAGTGAATATTTTACTTTGCTGACGTTCCAATGAACTTGTCATGGAAGTCGAGGAGGGAGGATAATGAACCATTGCTTTCTGTCAATGTTGGTTCTTCTTGGTGGCGTGATTCAAGTCTCTCCTTGTTGACGTGTAAGGAGAAAGAATGAGCCTCTGCTTTCTATCGGTAGTGGGTTTCCTTGATAGCATGATTCATAGCTCTTCTTGAAACACAACATGGAGATTTTGAGGAAGAAAATGGAGAAATGAGGAGATTTTATCTTGATCTCCCTTTCTTTTTTATTTGTTGGCTCTGTGCTCCGTTAGATTGCTGTGTAGATTTGTTCTTCGACTTTGCTGCTTCAGTGATCCATCATTTTTTTTTCTCCTAATTTCTACCCATACGACTTCTGATTGTCTTTAAGTTGGTCCTTCTGTTACGATTGGATTCTGCAAAGTTTTTAATTTGGCATCTGATATTCAATTGAAGTTCTATGACTTCAAAACATACAAATTTTAAGAATGAATATCTCGATTTTAGAGGCTATATTGATTGAATCAGCGGGGATGCTTTCCAGATTTATTTATTCCTGTGCAGTTCCATAAAGCTTTGTTGTTAATTCATCATCTTAGCTGGATAATGCTGGAGCAGTTGCAATAGAATTCTCATACTACACCTCACTTTTTAGCATTCTAGTGCCACATCCCACTTCTGTATCCTGCCCTAGCAGTCCATTCACACCTTCTCTAGTCTCTTTAAGCTTTCCTGAATCTTGTTAGTTTGTTCTCTATACAAATGCATTTATTGCAAACCTCAAGGCTGGGTGTTTCTGGAGTCTCAAAACACATCACACATGCACTTCTGTATCTTGCAGTAGAACCACTTGAATCACACCAGTCTAGAAAATTTTCTTTTACTCAAAACAGTAGCCAAGAATCACACCTCAGAAAGTGTCACAGGATATAGTGCTCTGCTGTTTCTCAGTGAATCAAGAGCATCATTGACAACTAGCATTGTTCCCATGCATCACCATTACATTTAACTGGACACCTGTGTCAGGCAGGCTTTCATTTCATAAAGCAGTAGGTAGTAAATTCTGACCATTCAAATCCAACCGTGGTCTAGCTCCATTTTCAATTTGTGTGCCACAATATTTAGAATGTCTGAGAGTCCGTGTTTAAATGATTTTGTGTTTTCTTGTCAAGTTGATGCAAAATTGACGAGTAAAACTTATATATGGAGTTAAATCATGGTATGTGCCACATAAACTGGAAGTTTCCTAATATTGATATAAGCACTTTGAAACCCTTGCACATTAATTTCTTGGGTTTCAAACATCCTCGGTTTACTTGTAAATTAATTGCTACTGCCCTTTCTTTGGTCATTTTGGCAATAGAAGTCAAAAATTTTCATAATTTGTTTCTAAGGCATTCTAATTTTTGTAGTTTAGGATGAAGAGAGTATTTACAGTTGAGCGGGTCATTATTTAATCTGAATGAGAAAGATTTACTTCCATATCATTATGGAGAGATACGAGTCCAAACATCGCTATCTTTACATACACATGCAGTCACATATACACACCTACATATATATAGACATATGTGCTACCAGCTTAGTTAATCTCTGTTTAAGTTCATATATGCCACCAGGTTAGTTATGCTTTGTAGCTAAGTGCATGATTTTACCTTCAAATTGGGTATTCTATTCCATTCACTGTTATCTACACACCTTAAATCTCAGCCACTGAAAGTGCGTTCTGATTTAGAACTCAATGGATATCCAAATTGCTGGTTTATCATATACTTGGTTGTTTACTTAGATTAACTAGCTGTTCCATGTATGCATGTATCAATGAAGATTATGTTTCAAGTTCATAGGTCCAACCATTTCAGTTGTCGCATTTGCATCAACCAGGCTCAGTTGATTAGACTAATTAATCTATGAGTCTCTTGGCCCTCTACCGAGTTCTACCTTTTCATCTCTAATTCTGAATTAATTGGCATTATCTTAAGCTTTTTTATATTATTGAGCGTGCATTTGGTGTGGCTTTTGCTTCAGGCCCAAGATGCACATCTTAAGCATGCATGTTACTTTATGGTTCTTATATTTTGTTGTTCTGGTCAGAAGTTGTTGCTTTGTGATATTTGCTACTGGTTTTGTTTCTTTATTGTCTTACTTGACTAAAATTTGGTAAAACCAAATCCGTTGGAGCTACTTGTTTAGACAGACTTTTCTAAGAAGGACCTATCTATAGTTTTGGTATTCACAATATTGAATCAATTAGTATGATCAAACTATGGTTGAACTTGAGTTGTTGCCCCTTAAACTGTGATAGATTTTGGGGGGAGATTGGGAAAGAAAATGTGAGAAATTAAGAATATACAGGTTCTCTAACTAAATATAATTTGTCACCATTTTCTAAGAAGTTTATTTAGGAAATAAAAGCAGCAAAAAAAAAAAAAAAAATCAGATAGGCTAAAACATATGGATAATCCCCACTCAGATATAAAACAAGGAGGTTTGGAATTTCAGCTGGATAAATTAAATGTGGGGAAAAAGCTGGAAAAAAGAGAATAGGAGGACAAATTGCGTTCTTTGTTTGAGAGAATCCTTATCTTTTAGGTTATCTAGATCTTGTTTTTTTCGTGCTTTTCTGTCCTTAGTAAGTAGCATTCTTAGAAAATGGTGGGAAACACAAATTTTGTCAAAGAAACTTTATCTTCTTAAAACCACAATACCTCTTTTCTGTTTCTAAGTAATACAATAGCAAACACAGTCCAAGCATCCTTCGTGATGCTTCTCAACAAGACAAGAAGAGACAAGAGGACATGCTGCCTACATGTTAACTTCACAGTCTTTGTCTTCCTCCTTTGCCTACCTGCATGCTGACCTCACAATCTTTAGAATGTAACAACTCTATACAATCTATTTTTAGTTGGCTCATCTCAATCATCCATTGCACATGCGCGCTAGAATTTTTACATCCCAAGGAAATTTTAGTATTATTAGTATTTTTCCTATTCATGCTAATCTCATTTGCAGCCAACATGCACTCATATGCCAACTTAAAGTTTCCAAGTATCTTTATGCATGATCAGTTGCACAATTTGCTTTGACTAAGTGAACTTGTGTATTCTCACCTCCTTTTCGTATGCATCTGTCTTTAGGGTTACACTCAATGTGTCAATCTCATTCATTCATTCTACATGTTTCCAGTTACATCAAGAGAAATTTGAATGCCTTGTATGGCTGTTCCCACTTCATGCTTTCTCTCTGTTTAATAGTTATAGATTTAAATGATACAGTTTTTAAATATATTCTTTGCTATAATCCTATTTTTAAATATCAAGATGGGTCCCTTCCACTTAATTCCAATGCAAAGAAGAAAGTTCCTCACTTTGTTGGTTGTGACGTGTATCGTACTAAGAATTCATGAGCTGTTGACAAGGAATCAAGAATATCTTCGAGTTCGAGATATAAAAATATAGTTATCTTTTTTCTTGTGTTTGACAACTTATTCATGCTTAGTTTTGATTTCCAAATTGGTTGTGTTATTGTATTTGTGTGTGGCTCACGTATGGGAGCCGAACCTTACGCAGTTCCTACTCTCAAGTGCCTCTGTTATGATCCTACTCCTGTCCTATCTCACGTGGATACAATTCTGATGGAGACACATATCATTATGCACTTGATTTTTTGGTAAAGTTTTTTGTCGAATTGGTTTTTTGTATATGAGAATCAGACTTCAGATTTGGGGCCTGACCCTACTCTTCCAAGCCCATCGGCAAGAGCTAGTACGAGAGATTCTTACTTTCAGGTAGCCTCACGAGGCCTCTATCAACCTGAACAGCTGGTCAGTATGCTAACTGTGATTGCAGTGTAGCATGCAAGGGTAAATTTAGTGATGCCGTGAAGCATTCTGGCTATCTTGAAGGTGAACTGCACAATTGGTTATTGATGGTAAGCTGCTCTTTCTCATATATTTCGTTACTTCCAATTTATTCTTCTTCAATGCACGTATTCTTCATGCAGAGTTAAGAAATTGCATATGGAAAGCATTCTATGCATGTATCTTTATTTGAGTAAAAGATGGGATCCTTCCGCCCTTTTTCATTACAAATATTGCTTCATGCATATATTAAGAATTTGCATATGGAAAAGGTCAAAATCTTATTCATCTTGGTAATTGCATGGATTGCCCAAATCTGGTGTTGAGGGAAAAGCTAGAGCTTATGTATATGTATATACATGTGCATATGTACGGATACATTTATGTATATACATATACATATACATATATGTATATACATACTTATATCTGTAAACACAGACACACATATACATATGTATATCTACACATATATACATATGTGTGTATATACATATATATGTATACACACACGAACGTACACACGGCACACCTCATGTGTGCGTGTGTTTGTGCACGCGTGTGCATATATGAATATATATATAATCCAGTCGGTTCAGTTTCAAGTTTCCAAGCTTGAAAATGAAAACCAACCGAATTATTTTGGTTTGGTTCAATTTTGTTTCTTCGGATCGGTTTCGATAAAGAAATATTTTATTATTTTATTTGTTTTTTTAAATAGATATAACACTAATTTTGAATGGTAAGAATATGGAATTAATAAGAAATCAAGATTTTGTTTAGTTCTTCGAGCTTTAAATAAAATATGAAGAATATATAAAAGAGGAAATAAGAGCATATGTAAAATCCACATCTTCGTAGTGAGGCCTTGATTGGTTTGGGAAGAAATGTAATAAAAGAAAAGATATGAATAAAAAAAATTTACTTTTCATTATTTGCTTTGGCCGAAAATTCAAAGGGAAAGGTCTAAAATTGCTTTCCTTTTTGTCACGCCCCGCTCCCGATATACGGTATACGAGCACGTGCAGCAGGTACCGGCAACATATTCAATTTGAATATGCTAAAGCCTCAATAAATTTGCCACAATAATACTCGGTAATTACGATAAAAAAATTCAACAAAAGTTTGACTTTTCATTTATTGGAATGAAGTTTAGATACAATTGAAACAAAATATAATAAAATTAAACAAAAGGAAGCATGGAATCTCTTATCCGTTATTGAGCTTCAATCTGATTTTTAAAGTACACCAGATTCTGCGTCAGTTTAGGCGTGTCCATCGATAAATCTGGACATACACACCCAGGTCGTCAGATTGCGACCAAAATAAAATACGCAAAAAGAATATGAAATATAACGGTTATGTCCAAACATAATAATAATACAAGTTTTAAAAAATATGGAATGAGATGTCTGTAATAATAATGTCAATTAATTTAGGTTATCTTAATGTCATTTTAGTAAAGTCAACTCTATAACCGGGGTATGTTTTTCTAAAATGTCATGTAATTAGAAAAGCTAACTGATGGGATACCACTGTTTCGATTGTTTCCTGTACAGATCCAGGAAATGGTCACAGGATTGTCCGGTGCTGAATCGGACCTGCCGTCAGGCAAACAGGAATTATAGTCAGGTATGATCCAACAAATCATCACGCACCCATGGTGTGCGAAATATTCAGTTGTACAACTTAACAAGTTTACAGCCGAAACAGAGTATATTTCCATCATTCAGTTTATCTCCCAACCCAGTGTCATTTAGGTATAGTACAGTATATTGATTATATCAGGTACAATATTTCAATTGGATTTTTCTTAATTTGTTAACAACATGATTTATAAAGTCCGTTCAGTTTATGCTTTATTCAATAGATCACAACTAGTTATATTTAAGAATCACTGATTTGAGACATCATAGAGATATCGGCCAGAGAATTATATGGATGCTGGGAGGTTTTCCGTGCATTGCACGTTCCTTAATTAGAGAACCAGCATACAAGATAATTTTTCTAGACACCAATACAAAACGATATCACAAACAATATTTTTCCGTGAATATAACTTTTATGTGATTTATCAAATTTGTATATATGATTATTCTAAAATCTAACTATACTATGCAATTTAAATTTAATGACAATTGACAATAGATTTTTGATGATAAGAAACATAATAAATAATTGATAAATTTCTACAAAATAACAAATCAATTTATACAAAATAAATAACATGATTGAAACAACATGTATATAAAATAGCATGATTAGTGAGTCCAAAAATGAACTCACCTGGATTTTGTTTCCCGATGTCGATCAACGAAGCAATTTACACATTAAAAATATTCTAAGAATATCAAAAATAGATGAATATAAATTTGGATGATTTTTTAGAGATTTTTCATTATTTTTATTACATACTCAAAATTTATTTTAAAGTTAAACAGGTATGAAATTAGGAAATAGGTTTGGTTCCATTTTATTGGATTTATAAAATGATGGATATTATTCTTAAGTCATTAGGGTTATTAGATAATGGGTCAATTAGTCCTCTAAGACCCAATAGTTTAACCCAATAAGAAAAAAAAGATTTTAATACTAACCTTTTGACAAAATGGTGGGAATTTAAGATGTGGAAAGATGAGAAGAAATGTGTTCATCTCGAGCAAAGTGGTGGCGGCTCCGATGGTGGCTCCTATGGTGGTCCGGCAACTTCGAAGGTGGCTTGGGCGTGATGAGAGGAGAGAGAAATTTTGGAGAATGAGTGGAAGGTGGAATTTAGAAAAGATGTTAGGTTTATATAGTGTTGGATTTAGGAGTTATAGAATGTGAAGGGTTTTGGGAGATATAGAATTTAAAAGGTTTGAGGTGTTATGGAATTTCAAGAGTTTGAGGGGTTATGGAATTTGAAAGGTTTTAGATTAATTTGGAGGGTTTAGGATATGAAAAGTTTTAGTTTAAATAGGGAGTTTAATTTTGAGAATTAAATATGGGAGTTTCATTTTTTGAAATAATGAAGAAGATGAAGAGTTTGGAGGTTGGAGAAGATGAAAAGTTTAGGAGTTATAGAAGATTGAAGATTTGGAAATTATAGAAAGTGAAAATTTATATTTATTATTTTATTATTTATTTTTGAATTATTTATGTGTATAAAAAATGAAGGTCATTACACTTTTGCGCTTCTCTGACCTATAGAAAATAGAGAAAATGTCACTACTATGTTATTAAATTATGGTAGGATAGTAGAGGAATTTTATTTTTTTAGTAAATTTTATTTTTTTAGTTTCTATCAATACCAAATGGCAATGAGAATCTTGTTTCCTTCTTTTTTTCCCCCCTCCTTTTTCATTTATTTTTCTTTCCTTATTTTTCTATTAAATCTCATTTCTTTTTCTTTCGTTCATCTTCTATCAAATCAAAAGTAGCTAGCCTAAAAGTTGTTTACAATCTACTTCTTGACTTGACAATTACATGAAGGCTGCTTCTACTACTTTGATGTTATTATTATTTATTTTTTTTCAAACCAATAGACCCTAGGATTGGAAAAGTATATATCTACATAATCCTAAATCTATTTTACTTATTTTATGGCTGGGCTTGTCTCAAGTCAAGGACTCAGGTCTGGGATTTGCTGGGGTTTTTTGGCTGGGCTGGTTTTAAAAGGTAACACTGCTAACGCCAAGGCTTAGAGTTTTTAACAGCCAAAAAAGCTAGCATCCAACCAGCCCAAACCAAGCCCAAATAAAAACAAGGCCCTGAGGGCCCGAGGCACGCGCTCCAAGATACATTTCAATAAATTATTTACCCCAATTAGCTCTTCAGCTTTTGACTCTCATAAATTATTGATCATGATTATTATTTGAATTAAGTTTACGCTAATCAATAACAACAATCGCCAACTTCTTGCCAAAACGATTTGCTCAACTCGTCTCTGGCCACAAGCACCCAGTCACTCGCTGCCACGTGTCCATAGTTGATTCAGTTACGGGCATCGCTAATGGAATTGGAGTCCATTACCACTTTCGGTAACTGCCCTCGTGCTTCCATCCCTAAAATTTTGAAATCCTATCGAAATTTAGGAATTTAGGGTTTAGTGTTTCCAAAATCCTTTTTGCTTTAGTCACCAAAGAAAAAATAGCGGAAACTTTTGGGTTTTTGATGTCCAATTCTTGATATGGTGGTTGCTAAGCAAGCACTGTTTTTAGCGTCCGGTACGTACTCGCCGTATCTTTACCAAATTTTCTATCTCCTATTTAAAGACCGTCTGTCGGTTCTTCATACTGCCAACAATGCTATAAAGGTATGATTTTGTTTTATTTTTATTTATTTCAAGTTCTTTCTTGATTTTTTTTTTCTTTTTGTTAATCTACTCTTTATGTGTTCGTAAAATTGGCTGAATTTATGGATCATCTTGATATGCATTTGTAGTTGATAAATTGTAGTTTCTTTGTCGATTAAGTTAATTCATCCCCTTCTTGTTGATTGTGGTTTTACTAGAATTACAGTTCTCTTGGTTTCTTTCTGTATTTTATAGATTTATAGTCTATAATTTTTCTATAGACATTTGCCTTACATAAATTTTTTTCTCTCCTTTTGGATTAATTACTCATCAATTTTTAATGTAGCTCTATTCCGATGATAGTGAATAGTGTTAATAGTGATGATGTCTAGGAATTAATCATATCCAATTTCTTGGGTTTCAGCTCTGGATTGGCCTTCCATCAAGTAAACACAAAATTTTTAGTATATGGACTCTGGTTTTGGTAATGTGAAGGAATAGAGTTAGTTTGGGAAGATATTTTTTGTTTATTCTCATGATTAGAAATGGAGAATTCCCACATATCAATCACGTCCCATAAAAACAAGAGGATGTGATGAACGATGGAATCCAACATTTCTAAGAAGGACAATTGTGCTTATGCTAAACATGAGAATTCTTGGACTCCCTCGTGGATTCCCATAATACCAAATGCACCCTCAAACTTCACGTCTAAATAGCGGATACACTTCCTCTGTAAGGGTGTGTTTGGTACACAAAATGCAGTATGTCCACCTACTAAGAATTAGATTTCTAGAAATGTTATTTTATCATAATTGGTATAAATTGAACTTTCCCATTAATGTGATATTACCACATTTGCTACATTTGAAAAAAATCTTTAAAATGGAAGGTAATTTGAAAATTAACTCGTGTGATGGTTGGGGTGATGGCAACAGTTGAATGAGGATGATGGTTGCCATCAGTGCATATATTGGGTGCGTGTGACCATCATCATTGGTAGTTTGCAGGTACAAAAACTCCTGATAATTGTGAAGCTTACTAGTTGGTTGCACATCCAGGTCGTCAGATTGCGACCAAAATAAAATATGCAGAAAGAATATGAAATATAACGGTTATGTCCAAATATAATAATAACACAAGTTATAGAAAATATGGAATGAGATGTCTGTAATAATAATATCAATTAATTTAGGTTATTTTAATGTCATTTTAGTGAAGTCAACTTTATAACAGGGGTATTTTTGTTTAGGATATCATGTAATTGGAAAAATTAACCGATGGAATACCACTGTTTCGATTGTTTCCTGTACAGACCCAGAAAATGGTCACAGGATTGTTTGGTGCTGAATTGGACCTGCCGTTAGGCATACAGGAATTATAGTCAGGTATGATCCAGCAAATCATCACACACCTATGGTGTGCGAAATATTCAGTTGTACAACTTAACAAGTTTACATCTGAAACAGAGTATATTTCTATCATTCAGTTTCTCCCCTAACCCAGTGTCATTTAGGTATAGTACAATATATTGATTATATCAGGTACAATATTTCAATTGGATTTTTCTTAATTTGTTAACAACATGATTTATAGAGTCCGTTCAGTTTATGCTTTATTCAATAAATCACAATTGGTTATATCAAGAATTTACTGATTTGAGATATCATACAGATATCGGCCAGACCAGTGTATGGATGCTGGGAGGTTTTCTGTGCATTACACGTTCCTTAATTAGAGAACTAGCATACAAAACAACTTTTTGAGACACCGATATAAAATGATGTCGCAAACAGTATTTTTTCACGATTATAGCTTTTTCATGATTTATTAAAAACCTAACTATATTCTGTAATTTAACAAGTATTCATTTAATTTCTAGCAGCATAAAGAAATAGCAGAAATGTTAATGATTGCACTTGTAATAACACATTTAGTTTCTACAAATTAAATTCTAACAATATAAAGAAATAGTATATGTAATAACAAATTTTAGATGATATAATTGAAGTAATATTTCTATAAAAAAAACTAGCATGTTTAATGAGTCCAAAAAAAACTCACCTGGATTTTGTTTCCCGATGTCGCTCAATGGAGTAATCTACACTTAAAAATATTCTAAGAATATTAAAAACAAATTAATATGAATTTAGATGATTTTTAGGGATTTTTCTAATATTTATAACATACTCAAAATTGATTTTAGTATTAAGCGGGTCTGAAATTAGGAAATAGGTTTGGCTCCATTTTATTGGGCTTATAAGATGATGAATGTTATTTTTAGATTATTATGATTATTGAATAGTAAATGGGCTAACCTATGATTCTTTAAAATAATTTAACCAAAAAAAAAAAGAAAGATAATATCTAATTTTTTGTCAAAAGGTGAGAACCTAAAATGTGGAAAGAGATGCTCTTCTCCGGTGAAGTGGTGGCGGCTCCAACAGCGGCTCCTGCAGTGGTTTTGAAGGTGGCTCCAGCGAAATGAGAATGTTAGATAATGATTTTTAGAATGAGTAGAATGCGTTTTGATTTAGGAGTTTATATATGATTGGATTTAGGAGTTATAGAATGTGAAGAGCATTGTTGAAAATAACGCGTTATGAAACCCGTTATTTGCGTTACGTAACCTAACGGAATCCCAACGCTACGTAACAACTGGAAATAACTCAGTGCACCGTAACAGTACGTTTTTTACGTTATTTTACGTTATATTACATAACGTTACGTTATGCTACGATATTTACAATTATGTTTTTTTAGTAATTCATATATTGTTGTTGATTATTATTTCGATTATTAGCGAATTGCTATAATTTTATTAATTAATTATTGGCTTGTTTGATTGCTTTTGGAATTTCTAACTTGGTAATTTAAGTTTGTTTCTTTATTCACTTGTTGTATTTCTCGTCCGGTTGCTAAAATATTTTACTTATTGATTTTATTGAATTTTTAATTAAACTGAAATCAACAATCATAAATAAGATAAATTGAACATTACAAAATATAAATTACAATAATGATAATAATTGGAATCGAAATAAAAAATGGAATCTTGCTTTTTTTATTTAAATGATGATTGGAATTACGGTTGCAGACTTAATATAATTTATGAAGATATATGAAAATTATTGTAAAACTTAATATAACATTTGAATAGATTATGTATTACAAAATAATTTTATATATTTTTTAGATATTTTAAATTTATTTTTCAATTTATTAAAATTATTTTATATGGTTTTATATTTATTTTTATTAAATAAATAGAAAATTGCATAACCTACGTTATGCGTTACGCTATTTGCGACATAACCTAACAAAGGCAAAACGTTACGTTACCGTTATCGCTATTTTAAACATTGGTGAAGAGTTTAGGGAGTTATAGAATCTAAAGGATTTGAGGAGTTATAGAATTAAATTGGAGATTTAATATTGATAATTCATGGAGAAAATGAAAGGATGGGAGTTAGAGAAATGAATGAGTAATGAGTTGAGAATATGAAAGGTTTTAATTTAATTTAGAGATTTTAATTTTAGAGTTAAGGATGGGAGTTTAGAAGTTGAAAGGTTTGGGAGGTTTAAGAGGTGAAAGGGTTGAGAGTTACAAAAAATGAAAAGTTTTAGTTAATTAAAAAGTTTAATTTTGAGAATTAACTATGGAGTTTCATGATTTAAATAATGAAGAAGATGAAAAGTTTGGAGTTGGAGAAAATGAAAAGTATAGGAGATTAAAGAAAATGAAAGGTGTAAGAGTTAAAGAAAAAAAATGAAATGTTATATTTATTATTTGTTTATTTTTTCTTTAATTATTTTTATCTATAAAAGATGAAGGGTTGTTACAATCATCAACAATGGTCGACAACAACAAAGGTTGCTGGTAGTTGTCGATGGCAATGAAAATCGCTGGCATTGATGGACACCAACCGATTATGGTAATGATTAGCTGAGGTTGCGACCATCGGCTGTGGTGATGGTGGTCACTTTTAATAGTGGTTGTGGTCACTGACAAATCATTGCTGGCTGTAGCGTTTGGTAAAGTGAAGGAATGGGATCATTCTAAGAAATATGAATTCTTGCGAATTCCCATAAGGCTGGAGTGGTGATTTCACCACTTGTCATGGTGGGATCACATTCTCATAAAACGAGATAATATGACGTCGGAGAGAATCCAACATTTCCTAGAGTGACTATTGTGCTTATACTAAACATGAGAATCCTCTATAGGAATCTTGTATTGCTATATGGATTCCTGCATATGCAAAGCGCACCCTAAGTGTTATTTGCATTGCAGATAAGAAATGCTTCCTTTTTCTTTGTTGCAAACTAAACTGACGTGCAGACATTACAGTCATGTTTTTGCATGGCTATATCCTACCTATTAAGGATTTGCCATGTTGCAAGTCTGTCATATCATATTCATGCTATGTGGCCATGCCTCATATAGACTGTGGTGTACGCCGTTGATTTGAGTCATGAAAGCACTATGGTCTAGCAAGAAAGGGCTCTAGAGTTTTTCGAGTCTTACTGGGATGAGAAAGAGTATAGATCCATATTTCTCAATTGTCCATGTGAGAGTATACTTTTACATAGAAATAACCAAGTCATTAAGGAGCATAGAGATTTGATAAGACATTGGACTCCTTTGAGCCCAGTTAAAAAACTTTGGTTGTAGAAGGCTAGATACCATAGGAGTTCATCTCATGCCTACCTTTGCATTTTCTTAATTTCTAAAATGCTTGTTCACCTAAGTCACTTGGACCTTGGTTTTAGGGCCTGTTTGTTTCTCCAGAAATAGCCCGTGAAGTAGTGGAATACTTCCAGTACTTCTTATGTTTATTTGGCCAAGAAAAAGACTGGAAGTTACTTCTTATACGGTGATGTGGATACTATGTAACATTATTAATATTTTTATTTAATCAATAAAATAAATCTTATTACACTTCCTAATGTCGTTCCTTCTTTTTAAAAATTAGCATACAGAGTTGCAGACACTAGAGTTCTAAGAGGAACCCTCTTCCGAAATTTTCATTAACCGTGTTATTCTTCAATCAAAATAATTTCAGCAAATCGTACTATTTTCATCTTCATCCTATTGCAGTAACTAATAAGAAATGGTTTCCTTCCTAGATTGTAATAACTAATAAGTAATGGTTTCCATACTAGATCCTGATAATTCTATGGTAAATTTTATTTCCGGAATATGCTTAACTTTGTTTTTTTTTTTTCCTTCCTTTTTTCTTGTTATCATGTCAAGTTCAATTAGATATGACCATATATGTTTTCTGTTTTTTTAGGTATCGTATCAATATCAATTGGATAGGACTTCATGTATGTACATGTTTAATTTTTGTATTCAGACCTTGATTTTGCATCTTTCAATGTCAATATATGTATTGAGATTTGTATGCAAATTAAAACTAATGTAAATGCTTTAATCTCAGTCATTGAAATTCTTGTCTTATAGGCATCTGTTTGTCAGAAATGTGGTGATCCTGGTTATAGGGAGCTCCTTGTTCATTGCAGAAAGTGCAAGATTTCAGCTGAACATAGATTGTTTTTCTTCTTTTTTGAAGTGTTCCCTATTTCCCTTGATTTCATAACTTAGGGTTCAGGGTTTATGTTGGGTTAGATAGGGCAATCCAGAAATTTGATAGTCGGTGCTTCAAAGTTAATATACTTAGCAAAAAGTTCTTCAATTTATCTTAATTCTGAAACCATCGCGAAGTATGAAATTTTTGTTGTTTAATAATGGTAAAATACTTTTATTCCGTGCTGACCTAGCCTAAACTTTAGGCTGGTTTCATAATTACTAAAATAATAATTACTAAAGTTATTTTCAAATTGATTTGCTGAAGTTCAGATTATGGGGCTTCAGTGAGAATATAGTAAATGAAACAGCATAGAAATTGTGGAGTCAAACATGAATGCATTAGTGTTCTTCGGAAGCTAATAAATTCTGAGAATTGAATTGTTGCCTAGATATATGATTGTTTTTTGTATTTGAAAATTGTTTGTATATCATCCCCATGTTGTTTCTTGAATCCATTATAGACCTGTTTTAGTCCCATGTTGTTGCTCGAGTCAATTATTTTTGTATATTGTACTGGTAAAGGAATGTGCTTTCCCTCGTATGAATATTGCTTTAATTTAGACATATTATATGTTCATGCTCACGGTAATTTGACATGAATTAGAAGAAACTAATAGAGGTAATCTGAGAGTAAATAGTTTTTAGTAGTGTTGTAATTTTAGAGGACCATTTTTAGAATGGTCAAACAGGTGTTTGAATTCGAAGATGTAGATTCAGATAGTTTTTTTTTTTTTTTTTTTTTTTTTGTTGGGTGTGGGGGGGGGGGGGGGAGGGGATGTTAGTTAAGGGATGTGCTGCTTTGCATGGTCCAAATAGTGCTAAGAGGTTATGGGTATTTGATATCAGTTGGAAATATAAAAACCAGAGTTCCACCTATGGGATTTACATGGATATTGTAAATCACCCGTAGTTATCCCTACTTTTATCTGTTTGATCCATATGACAGTGCGCGGTCTTGCACTTCTTTTGGTCAATTGGATCAATGTTACTATATCTAGTTCTTGTCAGATTAGTACTTCTGTGTTAGTGTTATTGAGCTATTGTATGTCTTTTAGATAGATTTAGATGTTGTCTTTTGTTACCAACTTCATTGAAAAGTTTCCAGATATTGCCTCTACAAATTTCCTAAACCTGATGAAAGGGTTCATTGGTTCTGTGAACAATGCGAGCCATCTTCCACCTTGGCTTCTCTTGGGGAGCTTGTTATTGGCAATGGAGGAAGCAATGATGATCTAGAATGTGATGATATGCAGAAAGATTCCTCTGGTATTCCCAGGCCTCGGGATAAAAAGCTAGGAACTTCTAGCCATGTTGTAGATGTTCTGCCAAAATTTTCAAGGCCACAGGACAGAAAACGAGTGACTTCGGGCTGCAATGAAGTTATTCCATTAGGGAGAATTCTGAACGATGAGACTAGTGGCCCTAAACATAAAAGGGTAAGCTGGTTTGATGTTCCTGAGGTGCATTTACAGAAAGACTATTCTGATATTCCCAGGTCTCAGGATAAAAAGCAGGGAACTTCTAGCCATGTTGAAATTGTTCTGCCAACATTACAACACCTTGGGATAGAAAATGAATGACTTCTGGTCGCGATGAAGTTGTTCGTTTACAGAAATTGCTGAATGATGAGATTAGTGTCTCCTCTAAGCGTAAAAGGGTAAGCTGGTTGGATGTTCCTAAGGAGCATTTACAGTTCTAACATGAAGGGTGGATTAGGAATAATATTTTTGTTTCTTCACCTGCTGCAGATTGAGGGTGGGATTAGTTCTTCTACATTTCAGGAGAAGGGTGAAGGTTGGAAATCAAGGCGACGAAGAAGGCTGCGTTTATCAGAGGACCTTTCAGACCAAGAACTTCTGATGGATCCTGGTGATCGGAATGTCAACAACAAAGCTGCAGAGCTTCCTTCTCGACCAGTATCAGCTTCCGCCAGCATCATGCACCATTTCCTGTGATGAAGATGTCCGTGAAAAGGTCCATGATGATCAACCCAACGTGCAATGCCACCAGGCACCTTCGAGTCAACGCCTATACTCATCTGCACAGCCCATCATTAATCCAGTTTGGAGGTGGGTGTCGTTCTTTTAATATTGCTTCAAACAACATGAAAATGGTTTAACTTTTTTTTGTTATGGTGTTCATTTTTCCTTTATAACAGGGGATGTATTTATTTTGGAGATGAGAAGTATGGGCCCTTGACAGCACACACATCAACTATAGCATGTGAGAGGATATGTAACACTGCAAAATTATTGCCCCCGATTCTTCGAATGGAAAAGCTTGCAAGGCTTCAATATTGCCCTAATTGTTTCAAGGGTGCTCCTCCGACTGATGACAGACTTGGTCTATGTTTCTTTCCAGGAGGCACAAAGTATAAATGGATGCTTTTCTACTTGTATCTCTTTTGGAACGTAACCATTTTGAAATGCTTCTAAGTGCCTATGTGTTGTAGGGTTGATGGCGTGCTTGATCAGCTACTGGATGATGCGATTCGAAAGGATCTTCTTCTGTTTAGGTTTGTGTTTGATGAAGCCGAGCTGCTTGTATTTTCCTCAACCATTTTGCACCGAGATCACCGAAGTAAGTTTTAACTGAATACTACAATTATTTTTATCCTTCTTATTTATTTTATTTTTAAAATAGCTTAATTTAGCCGGATGAACTTGAGATTCATATTGCCAAGATTGTTAGCATGATTTAGAAGCCATCTTAACGCTCCTCATTGTACTTGCGACAGGTTCAAACTCACGTTTTCCCACACACACACACACACACACACACACATGTGACTGACACCATATCTATTTCACTGCAGAATTTCAAGGAAAACACTGCCTTTGGGGGGCATTTAGAGGGAGGCAGGCTTCTGTCTCTGCCACATCTGCCGACTGTCCTTCCAAGGCAAGTGAACTCGGATTAAAGAGTCGAGGAATGGAGGTATGTTATGAGCACGCGGGAGAGAGGGAAGAGGGTGAAGGCCGTGATGACAAGTACTCTGAAGCTACCCAATACAACAGCAATTTTATGCTCTCTCCGCACTCTTTGTGTTGCAACATCCCACCTGATCTAATGAATACAGAGAAGAAACCCCGAGGTCTGCAGACTTGTCCAAGCTCGCAGAAGATGAAAGGAGGGGTTGGGTCCATGATAAGGACCATGAGGATTATGAACTAGAAGAAGGTGAGATCTACGTGGAGAGAGAAAAAGGGTGGTGGACTTGAAGAGTGTATGGAGGGAGAAGATGGACAAAACCCTGAGGTCTCCAACAAAGATTGCCTGCAATTCCCTTGGACAAGTGAAAACATGGGCTTGCCAGTGGGCCCTCTCCAATTTGCAAGAGTTTGTGAGTTAGACTCCCAAAGAAGAATTCTTGGTGGACATTCAATTTGGATAATATTGTAAAAAAATTATATGGGGTATTTACTGGTTTGTCCCTCAAATCTTTATATATTATGATTTTGCCTTCCAAATCTTCATATTTAGGATTTTGCTTCCCAAATTTCATAAGTTACAACAATTTAGTCCCCTTCTCTAACACAGTAAAAAAATTGACCATTTTAGCTCTCTTTTCCTCTTCTAGTTTCCTCCTTTCTTCTTCTTCTCTGTTCCTTCTCTCTTCTCGTTTTTTTCATTATTTCTCCTCACTTCTTTCTCCTCTCTTCTTTCTCCTCTCTTCCTCCTCACTTCTCCTCTCTTCCTTAACATAGTTAAATACTGAAATAAGAGAGGAGAAATAATGAAGAAAACGAGAAGAGAGGAGGAAGAGAGAAGAGGAAGAGAGGAGGAAAACAGAAGAGGGAAAGAAGGGTAAAATAGTCAAATATTTAACTGTGTTAGAGAGAGGGATTAAATTGTTGTAACTTACGAGATTTGAGGGGCAAAATTCTAAATATGAAGATTTGGGGGGCAAAATCATAATATATAAAGATTTGAGGGACAAACCAGTAAATACCCCAAATTATATATATGCGAGTGTACGTGTACACTTGACTAGCAATAAAAGACTAGCAATAAAAAAAAAAAAATGAAAAACATGGCTTTCTCTCCCGTTATGGGAGTGACCACGAGTTAAGCCTTGAGCTTATGCTCAGCCATCCAACGGTTGGTAATTTTTTTTTTTTTTTTTTTTTTTTTCTTTCTTTCTGTAAGTACTAGACATCAACTGATATTTGAAATATGGTTTTCAAGGTACAGGTCCCAAACAAATTTATTTTTTAAATATTAATTCCTAATAAATTGTTATTAGAATGTTAGTCTCCTAAACTGTAAGAGCCACCTATTTTAAGTCCTTATGTAAACATTTCATTAAAAATATTAACTAGTTCTTATTAGCATTAGTCATGATAGCAAATTTATATAATTATATCCAATTAACTAATCAAATAAAGTTACCAACTATTATCCAATCCAATCGTTCGATTTTCTTTTGCTCCATCTTCCTTATTTTTGTAACACGAAAAAAATGAAAAACTTATGTTTAACGATTAACAAGGAACTAACTTGTAAAAATATTTTAGATGGCGACAAAAATAATGTAAAAATCTCTATTAATAACAGAATAAGTAAAAGCAATAAAAAGAAAATTTCCAGCGAGCCTCGAAGTTTGCCATCTTTGATTGATCGTTCGGCCCTTAATGAAATTTAAAGTTTAAAATGTTTTAGTTTTGATTAAATATTATCATATAAAAAATTAATATTGAGCACTAATACTTAAATATCAATTTATGAAAAAATAATATTCAAATATAAAATTTGTTAGAAATCCAAAATAATTGCCTTTAATGTCATACTTTTGGATCGCTATGGGCCGTTAGGATTCGACTGGTCCCGAGTTCAATTCCGGGACCTCCCCCGTTAAATTTTATTTCCATTTCTATTTTTGGGAATTTTTTTTAAAAAAATAAGAACCCTAAATTGGGAAATTAAAAAAGAAAAAAAAAAAAGAAACCCTAAAAAAATCTCACAATATCTCTATAAAATATTTTGAATCCATCTCTCTCTCATTCTCTTTGTTCTTCGATTCAAGTACAGTGTCTCCCATGGCTCTCTTTTCCCTTGCTGCAGCCGCTGCATCGCTTCTCCCTCTCTCTTCTGACGCCCTTCTCTCTCCTTTATCTTCTTCTTCTTTGTTATCTCTCTCTAGAATCCAATCCCAATTGATGTTCCCTTCCAAAACTGCCCCCCGTCTCCTGTTCGCTCGCTCCTCCTCCTCCTCCTCGGCTTCTCAAGATGGGACTTTTCCGGATTCATCTATTTTAAGGTATCTTCTCTTTACCAACAAAAGAAAAAAAAAATGCAATCTTTTTTAACCCAAATGGGTAGAATTTATGTGTTTTGTTATCTACATTCGGAAATATTTAGATTTTTAATTCAATTTTGTTAGGATTTATTAGAAAGTGACTTCAATTACTGTTGGTGCCCGCAAAATGAAACAAATTTAGGAAATTTACAAGGGGTTTATATTTTGGGGTAATTGCTTTAATTTCTGAAACTTGCTAACTGGGAACTGCTTCATTGAGAAGGGTTGCTTAGGCTAATTATTTTCTGTAATATGTAAAAATGGTGCAAGAAATGTTACACTTTGGGTGATGACATTACTTTAATGTATTTCTTTTGTTGTTCCCATATTTAAAGCATTTGGCAAACATATCTTGACGCGGAGTTTTTTATTATTTACTTTAGTGAAGCTGTGGTGAGAATGAGATACTCCCATTTTTCACCAGCAAACCTAAAAAAAAAAGTGTAGTTTGTGTACATGCAGCATTTTATCTTGGAAATCCTTGCCTAAGTGTCTATACTGTTAAATAGATAGGTTGCCCATGTTATAGGTTGCTTAAAACTTGAATATCATGCTAATTTATCCGGTATCGAGAAAGAATTGCTAGGTTGTTGTTCATGGTTGTTGATCAAATGAATTATGATAATTGGGAATGAACGTTAGAATATCTAGCCATATGCATTCTCGTAAACTGGTTGATGGTTGGACTGGAATTTCTCATTTTACTTTGTTGTGTACTAACAATGGAAATGTTAAGGTTTTTAATATGAGCAGATGCATATATGAATCCCTTATGTCAGATTTATCCAATATGATATAGATCGTATAAAATCGGTGCTGATAGTACTAATATTATCGATATTTTGCTGATAATTCCAATATTGCCAATATAATATATCCGATATTGCCAATTTATAATACTATAAACAGTCAACCGATACCAATATCGAATCTTAGATTTAAAACTTGAAAAATAGTTCTGTCGTACAAATCAAGATTGTAATACATCTTCTAGTTTCTTTAGTTAAATTGAGTTGTAGTTCTACTATTTCCTATCTATATGATATTATTTTTAATAAATAAAAATTTGCCTTGAAAGTAGTTATGACATACAAATCAAGATTTTTTCCATCTTCCAGTTTCTTTAGTTAAATCAAGTTGTAGTTCTACTATTTGCTATCTATTTGATATTAGTTGTAAAATTTGAGTTAGATTAAACTCCTATAAATCCCTCCGTACGGAAATAGTAGTCTTTTCTTGACTAAAAGTTTGTCTTAAATTAGTAGTCATTTTTGTTTACCGAAACAAGTTTTCTTATTTCCAGCACATGTCATGCGAATAATATCCCAAAACTCTCTTTTTTATCAAAATACTGCAACCTTTTTAAATTTCGCCAATTCCAACAGGATGTAGAAATGGTACTTTAATCAATAATGATTAGTTATCCTCATAAAGTTAGTTTTTCCTTAAAGTGCGTGTTTGGTAAAAGAAATGACTGGTAAATCTGGGAAGAGGGAGAAGCTTTCTTTTATTAAACTATTTTAATATCATCGTACAGGCCTCAAATTTCGAATATGACGCCCTTTGGCCTGATCATTGGTGAGGATTCAAGGTCAAAGCCATCATATAAATGGAGAAGGGTTTTGCTGAAAGTAAGTGGCGAAGCACTTGCCGGAGACAACAAGCAAAATATTGATCCAAAGGTGGGGCTATAGATGAGTGCTAATTTTTGCCTTGCTTTATAATCAGCCACCGTTGTTAAGAACGGTTTGATTATCTAGTTCTTTTCATACAAACTTGAGCTGCAGATTGTTGTTGTTATGCATTTTATCAGTAATATTTTATGTGTTGATGAAGCATTTGGCGCGAGGGGGCACACTTACATGTATAACTGTATCTTTTGGTTTCTTCAGGCAATATCTCAGCATATTTAGTAAAACATAAAGGAACTGCTTGTTTTTGCTCCTATACTGCATATTTAGGTTCTTTTCTTTAATATAGTTACATAATTAGAATCTATGTTTTAAATTATTAAGATTTTTTTTTACTCAAATAAAACATGTCTTAGCGATTACGAGTTTTGATGAATACACACACATGTGTGTGTGTGTGTGTCACACGAATAAATACGTGAATATTTGTGTTGCTGTGTGCTACATCCCTGTATCCATATATATTGTATCTATGTCATGTATACATGTCCATACTTTATAGATGCATTCCCTTGATTATGTTTTTTTCACATTCCTCTGAGGAGTATAATGAGAATTAATTGTTATGCAGGTCACCATGTCCATTGCAAGGGAAGTGGCTTCTGTAACTCAACTTGGTGTAGAGGTGTGACTTATCTATCTACTTCTGCATTACTATGTGCTTTTTCATTGTATACTTTGTTTATGGTTGGTGTTCTTTGAGATTGCATTTTCTTGACTATGATTATACAACCAAGCATCATATAACATCATTGCCATCTGCTAGTTTATCAGCCTAACTTATGTCAGTTCTTATAGGTGGCTATAGTGGTTGGAGGGGGTAATATCTTTCGTGGTGCCTCCTGGGCTGGGTCCAGTGGCCTTGATCGTTCATCGGCAGATTACATTGGGTATGGAAACTCATAGGTTACTCGTTAAATAGCTTATTGAAGTCCCTTTAATGTTTTGGCACTTGTTTTTCTGGTTTCTCTTATGCCATTCAGCTGAGTTTAGTTTATTCTATAGTCTAAAAGGGGAAAGTAATAACCATATCTCAACCTGGTTAAAGAATTAGAAACGCTCATATATGAAGAATTAATGATAGATTATCAATGTGAGAAATCGATTTGCCATCTCGAGGGAAAAAATAATGGTCGAAATCATGCAGACCTCCGGCACATCATTATATTTTTTAAGTACAATTATGTAATCTTGTTGCTCATCATCCATGTCAGTTGATCTTAAAGTAATTCACATCTCAACTGACCATTGTACTTTATGATACAAAGAGTCCATGTTTAAACTTTAAAACTTGCTTGTGTGTAAGGAACATAGCTTTGGGGTTAAATCATTCCCCTCTGAGATTCTGGACTAACTGTTGTATTTGAAAAGTTAAGATATCACTTATTGATATTGTTCGTGGGCATATATGCTAGATCTTTGCTTGATGGATTCCTTTTATTTTGTTGTTTTTCTTTTTTCTTTTTCATTCTCTTTCTTTTTTGGGGTTCCTCCATCTTTGATGCCCTATTCTGCAAATTTTAGGCTACAGACTTGACACTGAATCATATAGCCATCTAGCATTAAATCTCTTAGCCTGTTTAGCAGATAGAAATTCAAACAAAATAGCAGACCATCTGAGATTTCTTGGCCCACAATTTATTAATCCATCTCCATTTCCTCCTCTTTCCTCTCCCTGCCATGTAGGACTATTTCCATCTCTGACTTCTTATACTATGCGGTGGAAAATTGGGGAACTCTGGAAAAGGTTTATATTTTGTTCATTCTTCGAATTCCTAAATCTTTTTCTCCTCTTTTGCTCCCCCATATCTTCTTCACCTCAGCAGCCAACAAAGAGAGAGGGTCTGCTATAGAAAACGACCTTCTACATCGATGTTTCTCGTCGAATTGCTTTATACCATTTACCATCTCCCAAGTAGCTTTTCTGCCCTGGACAGTGAATCCAGGACCCATATTCTGGAATCAGAAGGTTTAATGGAATTATCACCTTCCAATTCTTTCTCCTAACCATCAAAGAGGCCTTAGTGAGTGATTGTTGTCAACAGTCAGAAATATATCCTTCATTCCACATTTTTGGCATTGGACGCAACCCTTCTCTCCATTTAGCTCTATTAAGAGCCTTTATCCTCTGACATTTCCGTGTCTATGCTTTTCGTTTTTCCTTTTCATATGTGTGCATGCTGGATGAAATTCTTAATATTCTTGGAGTGAGTTTTACATGCAATTCAGAAGAATAATTTATGTCTAGTTAATGCTAGAACTTGTGCACCTGTAAGTGAAAGGATGATACAAAACATTTTTAATTGTTAGTAAAAGATTGTTTTGAGAGTATTCAACAATAGAATTTTTAGACATTAATAAGTTGCATAAAATATTTGTACATGATGCAATTATGAACCTTCTTTCTTCACAAACTACTTCACCTCCTTGGTATTCTAATAGTTAAGATGTTGACTGCAATTTCTTGTTTTGAATTATCACTTTTAAAATGGGCCTTTGGCTCAGCATGTTGGCAACAGTCATGAATGCAATATTTTTGCAAGCAACAATGGAGAGTATTGGCATACCCACACGTGTTCAGACTGCATTTCGCATGTCGGAAGTTGCTGAGCCATACATTAGAAGGAGGGCTGTCAGGCATTTGGAGAAAGGAAGAGTAGTGATATTTGCTGCTGGAACTGGCAACCCGTTCTTCACTACTGATACTGCTGCAGCTCTACGTTGTGCCGAAAGTAAGTCAATTCTGAACAAATGTTCACCTTTAGGACAAACCATAGCCAAGAAGAACATGGTTATGTATTTGTTTTTGTTATTCTTGTACGCGAGTAAATCCCACACCCTCCCTTAATAAGGAGAAAGTTCTCAGACCTCTAAATTGTGACACTGCCATATTTTGCCGCATATTACCATCTTTGAATAATGCTGCATATGGAAAGTGCCAATTGCATATATAGGAATATTTTTTTTTTTTTTAAGGCACTTCATCCTACAATAACTACTTTCTAGTTTCGACTGAACACAATGTCACATGATTTGGGTGCATGGGACCTTGTTTCCTATTGGTTTTGTTGGATTGAACTTAGATTAGCTTAGAGTTCATACTTGCTCAGAAATAAGTGGCTTTGACTTGTATTAAGAAGAGAGGCAGCTTCTAGGGTTCAATTTTACTCCATAAATGACAATGGTTGATAGCAGTTAATTAAGTTTAATCATAAATATCTACTTGACCAGCTTTTCTTTTCAACATAAAGGCTGCCTTTCTTTTGAATCTTTGTATCTTTTTGTAATAAACACCAATTTCCAACCAATCTTTTTGAGGTGATTGTCATATAATTTAGCGAGAATTCCACTACCTGTATAATATCTAAGAACTTTTAGTCTGTTCCTTGCTGAGACGATGTTATATGCATAATTACAGTTAATGCAGAAGTTGTGCTTAAAGCAACAAATGTAGATGGCGTCTATGATGAGGACCCCAAGCGTAACCCAAACGCTCAGCTTCTTGACAATTTGTGCTATCATGATGTGACTACAAGAGATCTCTCGGTGATGGATATGACTGCCATCACACTATGCCAAGAAAACAACATTCCTGGTACAGCTAGATGAACTGCAGCATTTTCTTAGGCATCCATATATATTACAGCTCTTGTTAACCAAATTTACTGCTGCTGCAGTTGTTGTATTCAACCTGAACAAACCTGGAAATATTGCAAAGGCCATTGTTGGTGAGAGGGTTGGCACTTTGATTGGGCCTCAGAGCCAGCAGCAACGGTCTGAAGGGGGTGTGGTTGGTCATGAATTTGTGAATGGTAAGTGACTCTGAAGGCTAAAGGTTCGTCACTTCGGTCTCAATGTTCTGAGGGGGAATATAGCCTTCCAAGTTTCGATTTTAGTATCTTTGCTAAGAAGGGACATATTCCTATTATTTTGCAAGATAATAACCGTATATGAATTTTGTAGTGCTAGGTATAATTAACTACTAAATGAAGATTTTTAGACATCTGAGTTAGAGAAGATCTATAGGAACTTTGCTGTTGGTCATGGTAAATGGAGACTATAAATTGGTCTTGTACCAAGAAAAATATTATATATTAAAATACATCTGATTAGTTCTAATGAGTTGCTTGTAAATTATCCATTCAAATTTCCAGAAATTTGTCTCTGGCGATATTCCATTAGTACTTTGTTATGCTGTTTCTTTTCTGGACAGGTAATATGAGCCAATTCTGTTTGATAATTCTTATTATTATTATTTTTTTATTCTGTTCTGTTAGTGTCAGTATTTGCAGTTATGAGTTGATCTGTATTGCTAACTACTTCAGTTGCTTTACTTCTGTATACCATGATTGGGGTTCTTGTGATCTAACTCATCTCTATAATGGTCAATCTAATATTTGTATTTGTGTCAATGGTGATAAGATTCTTCATTGCTTAACCTAGACAGTCAACTTTCAGACCTTATTGTTATCTTCCTTAGCTCTGCTATTTGAAAGTGTACTGTGTTCTATAGCTTACAACGACATTCTCTCTCAAAGGGCTTACACTGACTCATGGTTTTAAATATGGGCCGATACCTATCACATATATTGTGTTGGATTTTGAGAAATTGGATAAACAGGTTACCGTACAATACCAATATGATATTTCTGACATTGCTGACATGATAAGCTTTATATTGTCAATTTGATACCATAAATATAAACCTTACACCGACTCTTTTCAAGTGGAAGGTCTTAAATTGACCTCTGAGATTGTAAGCATGCAACCTCAGTGTGAACTTGCATCCTCACCAGAGGTGGGACCTGATTTGTTTAAAGGTAAAATTTGTCTGATCCTGAAGTTTAATTGTGAATATCTTGTATTTGCTAAGGTTTAGATCTCTCTTGGATAACTGATATGTGATTAGTTTGACCAGTTTAATTTTCTTTATCAGAGTTGTCTATGTTTAGGTTTTTGATCAGGTTTGACTTTTTGATTTTGGATTCGCACCCTTTGATGGTCCCTGGGGTTACCTGTTCATCAAAAAGGCGAAAAAATACTGTATTTTCAAAGGTATTCATACTAGCTTTCCTTTTATATATTTTTATCATGAATGATATTACTGTACTTTCTCATTATTTATATTTTTTTTTCTAGTTAATCAAAAAACATACATAATCTTCGCATTACATTAATAAAATAATGACGAAATATATTAATGCAATATGAAGTCTGAGCCATCAATTTAATTCATCTAAGTCATTATGACCAAATACAAACACATACAACAAAAGTAAAATACATCAAATGTTTATATGTTTTGTTTTTTTTGGTTAGTAACAGGAATAGTTATTCCTCTCCCATGGTTAGTTATCTCCACTTCTCCGATAACATCCCCTAAATGAGATACGATATATATTAGTTCATTTTTTTTCCTTCTCATTTCTAGGGAATTGTGGACATAATCCTTGTACTGCAAGGTAATTGATCGTATAGCATATTTGATTGTTATGTTGGTATTTGCAAAAAATTGTGAGGATTAGGAAGTTTTGTAAACAAAAAAAAGATTATTTCTAAAGTGTTTTGTTCTATAATCATCTTTATTTTAAATAATTATCTCTTCATAGTTTATTTTCTCTCTCCTAAATTTTGGGAATGCTATAGAATCATTGTTTTTATGCATTGTATTTCTCATTCTTCAAAAATCTGGGCATAACTTTTGTATATCGGACAGTAATTGCATGTTGAAAGTATACAAGGGTTATTTGGTAGTATTTACTAAAGTTGAGGATGTTCTTCGACAAAAGGATTATTTGGGAAGAATGATCAAATACTCACTTGACAACTCAATTCATTATGGAGGGTATGTGGGTTATATATAAGCAAGTCTATATGAATCGATAGTTGGCCTCGTAACTGCACCAACTTGTATGGTGTGTCCTGTTGAAATTTATCGAAAATCTTCCATAGTCGTGATAGGAAAATCCAAATCCGCACACTACGTATGAGGGGAAAAACAGAAAAAAAAAAAGAAGAAGAAAATAGTTGGAATTTTTTGTTCCTTGCTGGAAATACAAGGATGGGAAGATTATATGAAAGAAATGGCCAGCCTTTTGCAAGTGACTTCAAAGTCTCTAAGCATTAGTAACTAAATTTCAATCTAAGGCAGCTCTCTAGATAACACAAAGATGAAAAGGCTTCCAATAAAACAAAGATGAATTGTCAATACTTGCGCACATGGGAGGAATCCAATGAGGGAAAAATTTATAGTTGTCTAAGAAAAAGAAAGATGGAAATGAGAATAATACTAGACATAATTTTCAAAAGCCAAAAAGAAAACAACCTTCATACGTTAAATTACTCATACGTAACCATCAAAATGCCTTGTGATCCCCTGCTCCTTTTTCGACCGACCTCATCCATTCGTTTACAACTCATTGAGTTCGGTTTAGTGATCAGCTCATATTCAGATTGGAAAATTTTAAATACACTTATCAATTTTCTAAGTACACCACAGAAAAGTAAAGGCCAATTTTATTAGGAGTTTGTAATTATAATCTATTGACAAATTTGTCTTTTATCTTCATTATTTTTAGTTCAAGTTCACATTTTTCCTGTTTTCTTCTATTATATTTCTTTTTTAAATCTTTCTCAAATTAAAATCCTAATAATTCTAAATTTACCAAAATAAAAAAATTCAAATCCTAATAATTCTTAGTAATAGAAAATAAAAAGAATTTAAAAATTAATTTAGAAGTAGTCAAAAGAATTATCTTTTATGAAGATTTTTAATAATAGGAGGCTAGAATTTTTGAGAGAGGATGGGTTGGTCAAACTATTAGGAAGGAGGCTGGTTATGGAATCAAACCGCTAGGAGGAGATGGCAACGGACCGGACGACAGGAAAGGAGGCGGGTTGAGAAAGAAAAGCGCAAGGAGAGGAAAAAGTGAAAGAAAGAAATTTAAAAAAAAAATAAAAGATAAAGATAATTTGAAAATATAGTCAATTATTTGGAAAAAAAATTATTTTTGAACTCTACGTAGGAAAAGTCGGAAAATTCTATTTACCCATGGCAATTTACTGTTGATATACAGTTTTGAAACTTACAAATAATTATAAGTTTATCAATCTTTTTTATTTTTTAACTAATTTACCTTTTTAAATTCTATAATCTCTAAAACTTTTTAAAAATTTAAAATACTATCATCATTTTCATCTTCTATTCTCTCTTTAAAACCTTTTTTTTTTTAATGTTTAAATCTTAAAAAAAAAATACATCGTCCACATACTTATCGATTTCCTGACTCTCTAAAATTTTTACATTCGCATTCCTAAAAAATTAGGAAAAAATTTAAGTTCTTCGAATTCACTATAACAAGTGAAATTAGGATGTACAGTTTGAATTTTCTGAAACAAATAGAAAAATCTAATATGCAATTGGTGTCGGAGAACAAATATAAGGTACGATTTAAAATTATTTTTAGCTTTTTATGTGTTTTTATTTGCAATTTATTATTACTGTTTTTTTTTTTTTTTTTTGGTGTGACGATCGATCACTGTCGTCATCGGTAAATCGGTAAATGATATTATATTTAATTAAAGGGACTAAAAGTTTTAATCTTTGATGAATTTTCCTAAATTTCTGCCTGCAATCGTATGTTTTAATGTTTAGTATACATGTTTTAAATTGGAGCGGCAAATCTCCAAATAATTTTGAAATCATTCCAATATAATGGTAGTAATGTTGGAGAAATTAAATTTAGGGTACTCGTCTTAGTTTGAATGGTGAAGTCTATAGCAATGATATCCCTTTTCATATAATTGATGTTGGTTTCGATATAAACTGCGGAGTAGGAGTCGGAGGAAAATTTAGAAATTTTAGGGCTTTTACGTGTTAGACGAAAGTAGAAGAGAGAGGAAAGGGTTAAATTTAGAAGAAAAAAAAATTGTGCATAGAGCGTAAATTAGTGACCTTTCAAAATAAAAGGTTGGTGTAAAAAGTAATCTGGCTGTCAAGAATAAATTGTCGTACATGAATAGAATTTTCCGAAAAGTAATTTAGATGTCAAGAGTAAATTGCCGTGCATAAATAGAATTTCCTAGAAAATCGGATACTTAAAAAATTGGTATGTGCATTTAGAATTTGCTATTCAGATCACTCTCTATTCCAACTCAACTGCCCCACATAACCATACACATTTATAAGTCTAATATTTGCCCATGATCTTCAATTATTCCAACCAATCCACAACAAACAAAAATATATAAATATACACACATTATTATACTTCCATCAAAAGTGCTTCTCGTTCCATTAGTGCTTTGTTGTTTTCTTATACAAACCAACATATTAAACTATTTTTATTGCAACAAAGAGTTGCCAACTCCCAACCAACCAAAAAAAATTAAATTAAATAAATAATTATAATATTTTGTAGCTTCGGACTAATCTATCTGTCAGAAAAATCCAAAAATTACTATCCTAGACAAAGCCGGCCGCACCTGATTGGCTGATAAATTAAAATTTAAATTAAAATAAATCTTTCGTGGGCCCACCAAAATTAACGCGCGTGGATGAAATTTTCCACGGGCGGCGACGCTACAGATCGGGGAACAAATCCCAGTACGACCCCGGCGACGGCACCGCCGACGACAAGAAATTAGTCGGACTGATCAAGAAATTATTACTGCTCATAAAATTACTGTTACCTCCTCCGCCGCCGCCGCCGCCGCCGGGGACGAGGCCCGGGCCTGGGCTGAGATCGTTCAAGAAGCTGAGCAACCCCGGATCGAACGAGGCGATCGGCGAGAAGAAGCTCGCCGAGACCGGCTGCAGCGACGACGGAACCGGTGACAGGATCCCCGGTATCGAGCTCGGCCGGTCGAGCAGGACGCCGCTGGCGTCCTCCTCCACGTCCACGATGTGATCTATGGCGCCGGTGGCGGCACCGCCGCCGGAGGTGTTCCTTCTCGGAGAAGGCTTGTCCGCCTTCTCGATGGCGGCGAATCGGGCGGCGGGGGAGAGAGCGGCGGAGGGAGAGGGGATGGACGGATCGGCGGTGTCGGGGCCGGTGAGGCGCTGGACTAGGGTCCTGAAGTCGGCGGGGTTCGTGTGGATGACTTTGGGGGAGACGGTGTAGATGATGACGGGATGGCGAGGGGGCTGCTGGGGAGGGGGAGGGTTGGGATTGTCGGGGGCTGCGGGTGGTTTTTTGTTAATTTTGTAGGATTCCTTGCGGACCTTGAGAGGGGTGGGGCGGGGGCCCTGGAGCTGGCGAGGGGAGGGGCGGTTGGTTGAGGTTGAGGCTGAGGCTGAGGCTGAGTCCATGGGTTGGGTTGTTAGGGTTTGATCTGCAAATTTTGGGGTTTTAGTGGAGGAGGAGGCGCATGTTATAGAGAGAGAGAGAGAGAGGAGAGAGTAGGCGATTGATTTGGTAATTTGAGAGTGAGGAGGGTGTGGAAATGGTATTTAAATGGTGGCCTGGGTTCGTTTGAAGTCAACATGGGTAATTTCTAAAGTGGCACACCTTTTTTTCCCGAGCGACCCACTCTAAAAAGTTTGCATTTATAACAACATTTTCCAAAATTGTCTTCCTTCAACCTCAGCTTGAACTACTGTTGGGAAAAAGAATAATTTTTTTTTAAACTCCAAACTCAATCCTCTTAAATTGAGGTACTCATCTACTAAATCATCTCATATATTAAAATGAAGATTTTACTTTATTTTCGTATATCATTGGCTAACAAACCGTAAAACAAACGCTAAAGAAGAGGAATTTTTTAATTGGGTCGAGTTCGCAGCCATCCGATTTAGAGTCTCGGCATAGAACATCTATGTTCGGATTTCTAATCCGGACAAATTTAGCACTGTCCGAACTGTAAACACGACTAGAGACCAACTATCTGAACTGTCAGCCCGAACAACTGAATATTAGTCGGAATTACAGTCCGAACATAACTCAATTTGTTATTGCGTATGAAATATTCAGTTTTATTAAACAATTTGATGAGATACAAGTTACCTGGTAACAACATCGACTTACTTACATGCACAAATAAATGAATATTACATCTTTTTCTTATACATTTATGCAATATGACATACATTTTCAAATTTTTTTTTTAAAAAATCAGAATTTGTATATTCGCTTGTCGCCAGATTAATTTTGTAATATCTATGTCATGTAACATATTAAACATGATGATAATATCATCGTGACACCCATTATTAAATCGTCAAGAAGAGATTCTGGTGATCTTTTTCTCGTTTGTAGTTCATCCGGTTCGGATTTTGAAATCTAAGGACTTCTTGTATTCTCACTGTAACTGCCATTGCCCAATTGCAGTATAAAATCTCAAGAGATAGTTGCAAATAGATGACTGTTCAATTGTTTAAACAGTCATTGATCAAGGTGTTTCAATCTTCGAAGCAATGAGCAAATTTACTAATCACAGTTTTCTCTTAATATCAAAATTTACAACTAGCGTCAAATTACTATTTTTCATCATAACATAAAACGTTAATGTTTTCATTTATCCCTCAATTGTTGTCTTCATCCTGTAGACGACACAGTCAATCCCGTGTCCTTCTGTTATTTTACGGAGTGATGTGATACTGGATCTCTAGTCCATACATTCTAGTGTTAGCTTCCTTGTTTGCGGAATATTCTGAATGAAAGCAAACTTAATTGGTCGAGGAATCAAGAACCAAGATATACATGAAATATTTATGCCGTGCATACATCTACTGCCAAAACTAACTAGGGGTGAGCATTGGTCAGTTCGGTTCGGTTTTTTGAAAAAAAATCCAACCGAAAACCGAACCGAAGTTATAAAACCGAAACCGAACCAACCGAAAAAAAGTGAAAACCAAATCGAATTTTCGGTTCGGTTCGGTTCGGTTTCGGTTTTTAGGGTTTGAAACTAATTATGTGATAAACGCATGTTTTTTATAGGAAAAATAATAATTTTCTTTCTATTTTTTTCTTTTTCTACTTATTAAAATAACAATCAAATGTTTTTAATTAAAAATTTAAAATAAAAACATATTGAAAATAAATCAAAGAAAAAAAATAAGTTATAATTCCAACCGTTCGATTTTTTCGGTCGGTTTCGTTTGGAGATAAAACCACCGAAACCCGACCCGAAACCCATAAATAATTTCGGTTTTTAAACCGAACCGAACCGAAAATCGAGTAAACCGAACCGATCGGTTCGGTTTTGCGGTTCGGTTCGGTTTTTTCGGTTTTATGCTCAGCCATAGCCAAAACTACTGCAAGAGACCAGGTCAAGGTCGTGTCCCTATTGCAGTTTTCATCAGTTTCACAGTTCTCAGTTAGATATTAGTTCATCTGTATGCATTCAGAATCATCATCCTCTTGTTAGCAGAAGAAGCTCTAGCAGCAAATATCTCTGAGATTCACTGGATACTGATGCATGCAATGCCTTTCTGCAGAGTAAACAGAAAGTAAAAGATGGACCAGGATCATTGCATGCAATAAGTACTTCTTTAATTTCTGGAAAAATTAATGTTTTGATTTCTGATTTTTCACAAGAAGTAAATCAATATCTTAGTTGTCAATCATTATAATCACTGACTATTGAATCCTAGGAGAAAGATTCATTGAATCTTATAAAAATGATATGTCCATTTACTAGAATCAATTTAATTTCAACTTTTCCAAAAAAAAAAATCATTCAATCTTGTCAAAGAAAAGGTCAAATTTACAAAATTGATTTATTATATCTAAAAGGACATATCAAAGATGCATTGTATTTGTACTAGTTCCAAATTACATGATGTTGTCCATTCATTTAAATTCGCACGAGTTCCATATTTATTTAGCAAAATTATACTTAGTAATGTTGTTACTTTTTTGGAATTGTATTGACATATGACATGAAGTATTTATTTTTTGTGTCAATCAACATTAATTATGTCTATAACATTATTTATCCTTCAAATATCATAACTTTCTTCGATAAAATGAATGTATCGATTATATAACTTGTTTCATTAATTTTTTTTTTTTTAGTTAATAAACGGAGGAATTTTTCATCTTTGACTCAAATATTCTGATTCCTGAGTGAAGCATATACATTATAAATAAAATAAAATTAAAGTATGATTATTCAATTATTTATTTTCATAAATAACAAAAAAGAAATTAGTAATGTAATTCTGAATTTCTTTTAGTGTTCGAGGAATGAGCGGGTTTAAAAATTATTCCTAAAGCCTTTCTTATAAAATTTAAAAAAAAAAAAAATCAGAAATTCAAAAAAAAATCTTAAAAAATGGACAAAGAAAAGAGACGTTTCCACGGATCCATTCATCCGGGAGTTTCTAAAGGTGCACACCATTTTTCCTGGTAAGCCCTTAATAACTGTTGGGAAATCCAAAAATACCCTGTAAAATGGGCTCACTAAGAAAAATAGTGTGCTCCTTTAGAAACTCGCCATTCATCCACTAGCTCACGCTGACCTCATTCCCTTCGCTTCGCGAAACGGTCCAGGTCACCACAGCACAAATTCCTAAAATACCCCTCTAACTGAGCGGCGCATCCCTTCGGACAAAAGGGCAGCACCGTCCTTCCGGTTCCCGAAAAAACCGCGCACCGTAGCAAACCCCTCCATCTCCTGCCACGTCAGCGTTACCGTGCACCGCCGCAACCCCCCCCGCGACTGTTCCCGCGACCCAGCTCAGCTCCCCCACTCGTCCTCTTATTTTCTCCCCCTCTCCTCCTCCCTCTCCAATCTCCCAACTCTTGGAACGTCAATTTTACCAAAAAGCCCCTCGATTCGCCCCAAATTACGGTCCTGCCACCGCGATGACCCCGCCGACGAGCCCCGACGGAGACGCCGGCGGCGGCGGCGGCTCCGTCAGGAAACGGACGGAGGCGCCGCATCCGAACGGCCGGCGGAAGTTCCGATCGCTGGCGGAGATAATGCAGGCCACTAGGCCCGTTGACGACGTCACCGAGGACTACTATACTGACGTCAGATGCCAGGAGTGCCGCTCTGGCCATCGGGAGGAGGAGATGCTCCTCTGCGACCGCTGCGATTTAGGGTACCATCTCTTCTGCCTCCGTCCGATTGTTGTTAGGGTTCCGTCTGGCCCCTGGCTCTGCCCTAGCTGCGACGACGACAAGCCGCTGAGAAGTAAATTGAACGGAAATTTTTTCTTCTATTTTTGGTGTGGATTTGTTAAACTTTGGATCTTTGGCGCTGATTTGATTGATGTTTTTGTTTTTTTTTTTTTTTTGTCGGGGTTTAGGGTTTCCGTTGCTGCAGACGAAGATTCTGGACTTTTTTCGGATTCAGAAATGCACGGATCGCGCGGCGGAGGGGAAATGTAGGTCCACCTTCCAAGGTGATTATTTTATTTTATTTTATTGGTATTATTTTGTACAATTTTATTTGTTTTTGATTGATATAGTGTTAGTGAAAAGTTTACTCATTGGCATTGTATTCTTTGGAGTAAGTTTATTGATCTGCATGTGCTTCTTCTTTGTTCAAAATGTCTGCTAATTTTGCGAAACAAAAAAATGTCTGTTTTTTTTCCCCCTTTCTGAATAATGTTATTTTTTATTTCATAAGCCATGCAAATTTATTAGGCGGGTTACTTAAATATACTTGTATGGGTTCTGTTCGTGATGCTGCTTATTTGTGTAGAAATTCTAGATGATCAACTTGGAAGGTTAGTCTATTCTCCTTGTTCTTCTTTGTATTGCTAAGTTTGAACTGCATTTTCATGCAATGTATTGTTATTTTAATGAGTTGTTGTATTCTTCTTAACTTAATGGTTTGTGTTCATTTAATACAGGCCTTGATATTGTCTTGCTACCGAATTCTAAAGCCATTCTGTAAGCACTATTGCCTTCTTTATTTGAAGCCTTTCAGCAACTGACTTCTGCCCACTTTTCTGGTCATTTACATGTATCAAGAATGAAGCTAAGGTAAATTGGTGGTATGAAGTGTGCTGAGCATCAGATAAGTGTGGAGACGACAACTTGAGGAATAGGCGAATATGAACACGTTGGTAAGACTGATTAGGATTTTGCATGGTCAGTTTTAACTTGAGAATATGGACACAAGCTTGATAAGATAGATCCTAATTGCTTCATTCATGAAGATTGACAAGGGGAGTTGGTCCAGAAGAGCCCCCAAAGTAACCTGCTTCAGGCTCTTCCACCATAAGTTTACTCCAAGAGGCAGTTGTGAGGGTTTGGAAGCACTTCACTTAAGTCTATGTAGATCTTACGTAGTAGCAACTGTCTTCCAGGCCAAAAGGATGCTAAAAGTTAGCAGAAGATGCCACAAAGATTGTTATTCTTGCAGTAGTATCTGGGAACTCCTTCCTCTTCCATATAGCCCACAATCCTTCAGAGTTAAATCTCTAACAAAAGTCTCCTAGTAGAGTTGATAGGCAACGGTGATATTCCAATAAAAAAAAAATTTAACTAATGTGCATGCATTCTAGCATGCAGAAGCACACGTAATAAGAAATACTTATTCCAAATGCAAACTGCCATTGCAAGTATTAGAGACCGTTAAGGGTTCAGATGATTTGGGTTCTCAAGGAGTCAGAGAGGAATGAGGCTCAGAATTGTGACTTGTTTGAGGTGAATTGAGAGCTAATGGATACGATGGGCAGCAATGCTGGTGAGTGATGATGATGAACTTGAAGAAGGAGACATGCATATGATGGATGAGGTGGTTGAGAGAGAAGTTCATTGCTTTAATACCATGACGAGGTTAGAAAAAAAAAAATTGGCTTCACCCATTTAGGGTATGTCATGTTATTTATATAATTAAGAAAATAAAGAAATTACATAAGTACCATTAGTTGATAGTTTCTAAGAGTAGGTATTGTTGGCAAATCAGTCAACTGTAATTATCGATAAATTTTAGGAACATGTTTGTATTTACCTTTATGGATATATCATACCAAAAATCTATATTCAATTTTTTATGGCCATTTATCTATTGGAAAATGTGTTTTGCATCTAGCCAAAGCAGATATCAAATATCTTAACCAATTAAGGTAAATTTGTGCATATGATTAAAAAGAAATTAGGTATGAGATTACTTCCATGACAACTAGTGAGGTGATTGGATAAATAGTTAAATAAGAATAGGTGCAAAGACTCCATTTAGGGTTTCCCCTTTTTGGTTAAATTATCTTAATTAGGCCATCTTATAACATGTCTCGAATTTGATCTTGGCCAAATTCCTAATAGTTGGTATCTGTTTTCAGGATTCTTGGCCCTTTAATTCGATTTGGTGAGTAATAGAACACTTGGTTAATTGCTGCTAGTGAAGATGGAATGTAGTCTGCCTTGTTACATCTGAAAGGAGAGTTATACGCTAAAAACTAGTTCGTCTTGACATGCTAAGGAAGCAAAAGGAGACTTAACAGGCTTAATAGTCATGTAGACAACTCATGAAGGAAGCAAAACATACAGGCCCATAGTTCATCTTGCTAAAGATGCAAAAGAGACTGTTTGGGCTTGACCCAATGTGACCTAAATTGGAGTTTGTTGGGATGTGTCTCTTATCCTGTCAAAGTGAAACTCACGAAGGAAGAAATATTAATGTGCCCTTGACGTAAAACAGTTGACCTAGCTGACCCATGAAGGAAGGAAAACTTATAAGTCCATACCCCACCTTGCAAGATGTAAAAGAGATTGTTGATCAGGGAGTTAATGTGGAGTTTGTTGGGATATGTCATCTCCAGTTGAAGTGAGGATCCTCCTGCCCAATTTGGATGAATTGATGAGTTTGGTTAAAAAGGAAACAAGGTGCGATGTTAGTTCCACATCGATTTTGAAGGCAACATGATACAGGGTTAAAAAGATTAGTCCCAAAACTCATCTAAGGTTTCCCTTTTGGGTTAAATTGGATTTCAATCTTATTTAGCAATCCAATCTTTGTATACACCCTTTGAATTGGGTTTTCGTCTAATATAGTTGAACTTTGATTGTTTATATGGACTCAAGGTTTTCTTTGGCTTGCTATGTAGAAAACACCACAATACATACATGCATCATTTGTTTCATGATTCATGAAATAAGGTTCAAATTAATTGTTTTGCTGCTTCATGTTGCATTTGGTGAACATGCTTAATGAGAAACTAATAATAGCTATTGTGCTTACAGGCACAAAATTTATTGTTGTAAATATGATTTAGGAAGTAAAGAGTTAATGTGCTGAATTGGCATCTTTTTTTTGGCTGCAAATTGCTATAACACTTTCTGCAGTGTTTTGCTCCAATTTGCACTTACGCTTGAACATTTTTCCAGTTGCACTCCAGACGATAGGAATGGAAACCTAGTTGAGATATTTTTGTTATTAGCTCTGTTCTCACCCAGTAAATTGCATGACCATTTAAGCCAACTATGTTTTATGGTCAGCATTTCTCATGGCTAGTAATTTTGACCATATTTCAGAAGTTGCATGGGTCGTACACGTTAATAAAATTTGTAGAAAAGCATTTTCTTTATGGAGTTTTGCCATGTGACCTAGCCCATATTTATGAGAGAAGGCTTAGATGATAGTGATGATGATTAAAAGGATGATAGTGATGATGATTAATTCTAAATGAATTCTGGCAGAATATATTAGGAAAGATTCTAATCAGATTGTGTCTTTGCTTTGAAGAAAAAGAGGTGAATAGGGTTAGAAGATCAACGTAAGAAGGAACAAGAAAGATGCGTGAGGACTACTAGTTTTAACTTTAAAGTTTCCTTAATTAAGGTGAAGGAAAAAAGGGGGGAAGAAAAAGGAAGGATGCAGGCATACAGTTTGAGAACTTAACAATGGATATGTCCCTTGGAGCAAAGACGAAATAGACAACTGTTGAGCCTTGCTATAGCTGTTTGATCAAATTATTCCTAGTAAACATAGCATCTTTGTCTCCTAGCCAAAGGAAAGCACATACATTAGAGGTCTCATGATTATCCAAATAGGTTTGGCCACCTTGCAAAATAAGCCACCGGGGTTAAGAAAATTGTAACTTGACAAACTAAGAACTTGTTGTTGAGGTTCCAACCCCATTTTCGAGTGATCATACCTGCCTAGGGCATCAATTTTATGGGAAAGGAGAATGGTCTTCTTTCTCCTTTGCACAAGTTTCATTAAGGATGTTTAATTCGAGGGACCATTCCCTCTTCTCCATTGAAGAGCAAACATATCATCGTCTCCAATGGCCTGGGCAGAAAAGATGTGGAATTTATTTGGATGGTTATACTTCCTTATTAATGATTAAGGAATTCACCATTAAAAATGGTAGGATATTCTTATCCATGATAAGATCACCTTCAAAGATGAAGAAAACATGTCTTTTGGTACATTATTGCTCCGTATAATTATCCGATTTTTTAAATTTCAAGGTAGCAAAATGGTCCCTCTAGCCTGACATGAAGTAATTCCACCATCGTTCTGTTACATTCGAAGTGTTGAAGCCTCTTAAATTCATCACTTCTGAACCATTAGCCCCCATTTTCCAGATCTGAAGCGAGGAGCCTCCTTTTCTCTTTATTTGAGAATGAACCATAGATGAGTCTACAATTAGTTGGTCCTTATATCAACCCATCTTTGCATACTGAAAATAGTATTTTGTAGGATGAGATGATCAACCTACAGAGTTCATTAAGGAAACCTTCCAACCTATTGAGAGAAGCTTGTCTTTCCACCCTGTCTTTTGCTAATTTTCTCAATAAGATGAAGTCAACTTTTTCTTTGAATATCAGCTCAATAACTTTTTTTCCTTTTAATTCAGAGTCCGCATCAATTCTAAGCAAGAGTCTAGCTAGCTAACTGGGAGCTTCTTGAATGATAATGTGCAACTGAAGGTGAAGACCTACAGGATGCCTTCCACTCTGGCCTCATTTGAACTAAAGAGATTTTTGTTTAAATTTTATGTGAATGTTAACCATAGTTTAAAAAAATCAGAATCCACTTCAAGATGTGGCCTGCTTAAGTTATCATCTTTCAGAAAAACTTAAATTTTAACACTGTACTAGCTGACTAGATGATTTCTACGAAGGGGAATGGATAGCTGACTCGATGATTTCTATGGACGAGAATGGAAATGTCTGCCAAGCAAGATCAAGCTCTAGATGAGGAATGATTTGAAAGAAGATTCTCATTTTATATCGGTGTTCTCTACGCAATGCTTCTGGATCTTCGTCAATTGATTCTAGTGTATTTCATTACACTATTTGGTGTGGTAATTATCTTATTTCCCATGTGTAATCCTAAAGGTTCTCTAGAGTCTAGAGTACCCTCACAGTAATCTTGAGATAGTGATGATAATGTTGATAGACCTGTTTAAATTATTTCCAAATGAGAAATCGTATTGCGAAGTATTATATGTGGGTACTAAATATTTCATGAAGTCGTCTAACTCATGACTTGGGTATAGTCATCAGCTCTTCTTTCACAAGCTGCTTAATGCAATTTTTTCCCAATAAATTGGGAGAATTAACATACCTTGTCCAATATATCATATTAGATCACCTCCATTTGATGATAACGAATTCCAAATTTCTATTACTGTTTCTTCTGTAGGCTGTGTGCAAGCAACGATGCTTCAAGAAAATAAAAATATTCAAAATGATATTTACATGTGTGTCCATGTGACCATATCAAGGGAAATGGTTAAATAACTCTTTCATAGTTATATGACTGTTAAGATATCATTGAACTGTGTGTGAGTGCGTGCATGTCTCTGTAGACACACGAAAAAAAAAAAAAAAGGGGAATAATCCCTGCAGGTTGCTACCCGCGGCCGCGGGAATAATTCCCGTGGGAGCAACTCGCGGGAATAATTCCTGCGGGTGAGCCACCCGCAGGAACAATTCCCGCAAGTGAGCCACCGGCGGGAACAATTCCTGTGGGTGGGCACCTGCGGGAACTTCCGCGGGTGGGCACCTGCGGGAACTTCCGCGGGTTGCACCCCGCGGGAAGTTCCCGCATGTTGCAACCCGTGGGAGCTTTCACGGGTTGCAACCCGTGGGATGTCTTCCGCTTCTCGTTCCGCTTCCGTGGTAATTCGGATTTTTGGAGATTAATTATACAGATTTGACCGGAATTCGAGGGGAAAATTTAAGCCGGATTAGAAGCGCTTTTCAATCTATAAAATTGGGAGCGGAGTTCAGAACAAAGGAGATTCTGGGGAGGGAGGCAATTTTTCAGAGACCAGAGTCCAAAAATCCAGAGAGGAGTTTCTCAATTCAGAGAGATCAGATCGTCAACGGAGTGCAGAATCAAGACTTCACCGCTGCCAGAACGCATAAAAATAAAGGGGAATCGAAATCAATTGATCCCCATTCTTGTAATCTCGAATTTATTTTGTAATTTTTATTTTATTGCTATAATTAAAAATCAAATTGGCAATATATAGGAAGATTCAATTTTTCAGACATAAAAGAATTGGCGACCACAGTAGGAGTTTGGGCGGTGCAATCCAATCTTTAATTTTTTTTTATTCGGAGCCTAGGCGTCATCGCCGGGTAACGATAAATAAATATGAGGCGTCATCTCCCACCAAAATTGACAAGACGTCATCGTCTGTCAACAAAAATTATGAGGCGTCATCGTCCATAAAAAAATTGACAAGACGTCATTGTCTGTCAAAAAAAATTATGAGGCGTCATCGTCTATAAAAAAAATGACAAGACGTCGTCTGTCAAAAAAAATGCGGTATGAGTGTTCTACCCACGAGTTGTATCCCGCGGATGCACCCGCGGATGCCCAAAAAAATAAATAGAAAAAAAAATAATAAACAAAAAATATAAAAATAAACAAAAAAATAATAAATAAAAATAAATTTACAAGGCCTCATCGCTTATCAAAATAAATAAATAAATAAATAAATAATAAAAAAAATAAAAAGCTAGGCGTAATCACCTTAAAAAAAATTTCAAAAGGCGTCATCGTTTATAACAAAAAAAGGACGTCATCGCAAAAAAAAAAAGAAAAAAAAGAGAGATAAAGAAATAAATATATATATATATATATAATAATAAAAGGATCAAAGCTCTAAAAAAAAAAAATGAGGCCATTCGATGCGTGGGATTCAATCGCAGGATGCAACCCGCAAGAGGTACACCCGCGGGATGCAACCCGCAAGAGGTATACTCGCGCGATACTCCCGCGGGATGCAACCCGCAAGTGCTACCCACGGGTTGCCCAAAAAAACAATAATAAAAAAACAAAAATATAAAAAATATATATAATAAAAAATAAAAAAAATAAATAATAATAAAAAATGATAAAAATTTAAAAAAAGGAAAAATAAATAAAATAATAAATAAATAAAAACAAATATATGTATATATGTAATAAATAAAAAAATAAAATAAAAATATAAACATAATATAAATAAAAATTCAAAAAAATTTAAAAAAAAAGAGAGAAAGAGGTTGCACCTGTAGATGCACTGCCCGCAGCACCCTGTGCAAGGAGGCCAAAAAAAAAGAGAAAATGAAAAGGATAAAATTCCATTGTTTATCTATTAACAAGGCAAATAAAAATAAAATATCTCTCTTTCTCTCTGTAGATCAGATTTCGAGATCTAAATGAAAACAACGGGAAGAAAATAAATTTCTCGCCAATCCCACCATGCTGGGGGTAAAAAGCATGAATCACCCAACGCCATCAAGGCAAAAGGAAAAGAATAAATTTCTCGCCAACCCCACCATGCTGGGAGTAAAAAGCGTGAATCACCCAACGCCGTCAAGGCAAAGAGAAGAGAATAAAATTCTCGCCAACCCCATCATGCTGGGGTTAAAAGCATGAATTGCCCAAAACTGCTAAGGCGAAGGGAAGAAGGAATGTTCGGCATCTAAGTCCAAAACCTTTGATAACTCACCATACTGAGGGGAATAGTATGACTAGCCCAACTCAAACGGTAGTTGGTAAAGGCAAATCAAACCCGTTGATAGCTGGGAGTTTGCTAAAAATTCCATGACAAATCTGTCATAATAGCATTCTTATCCGAATATAAGGATACATCACTGCCCTAAGCTGCTAAGGCAAAGAGAAGAGGAAAAATTTGGCATTTAAGTCCAAACAAAATTCTCGACAATTCACCATGCTGAGGGGAATAGTATGGCTAGCCCAACTCAAACGGTAGTTGATAAAGACTAATCAAATCTGTTGATAGTTGGGGGTTTACTAAAAACTCTAATCAGATCGATCTCTTGTCACGTTAAGATTTCACCTGTGACAACAAACTTTTCTTGTCATTTTTCTCCAGCAGAGCAAGTGACACTCCAAAATATTTGTCAATTTAAAATCCTACCTCTGATATCAGAATTCAAAACTATATGAGATCAAACCCAATTAAATCTTCTGTCAAGTTAAGATTTCACCTCTGGCAGAAAAGAAAACACACACTTCATCAAGTTCAATATTATAGCCTCTGATGAATTTGTTTTTGATATCGTTAAGTTAAAAATTACCTCTGACAAAAATTATCTCTCTATCAAATTAACAGATCTTTGATAATCAAATTCCAAGGCTAAATACGTTAACCGTTACCTCTGTTTAGTTAACTCATTTCTATCAGAGCCAGATCCTCTGAATAGGTCGAGTTTTGAGACATATTTAATGACACCTCTGTCTTTTCCTGATCCGTCATACTAGATGTCACTGAACGGTTATGATTCTAATGAGCACGTTAACATGATATCTCTGCTGATCATCAAATCAGCACGTTAACATCATACCTCTGCTTGTTATCTAACGAGCATGTTAACATCATAGCTCTGCTTGTCACCCAATGAATACGTTAACATCACACCTCTACTTGTCATCTAATGAGCACGTTAATATCATACCTCTGCTTGTCACCCAATGAGTACGTTAACATCATACCTCTGCTTGTTATTGAATAAACATGTTAATATCACATCTCCGCTCATATTCTATGATTTATGTTAGTAATTACTTATGTCTACCAAATCTTTTACACGTCTGATAGCTAAAATTTAAAAATCCAAAGTATTTCGAAATTCAGTACGACTCAATATATAACTTTGAAAACTTTGGAGGGGGTTATGTAGACACAAAAAAAAAGGGGGGAATAATCTTCGCGGGTTGCTACGGGGGTTATGTAGACACACAAAAAAAGGGGGGGAATAATCTTCGCTGGTTGCTACCCACGGGAATTATCCCGCGGGAATAATTCCCGCGGGAGCAACCCGCGGGAACAATTTCCGTGGGTGAGCCACCCGCGGGAACAATTCCCGCGGGTGGGCACCCGCGGGTTGCACCTCGCGGGAAGTTCCCGTGGGTTGCAACTTCCACGGGTTGCAACCCGCGGGATGTCTTCCGTTTCTCGTTCCGCTTCCGTGGTAATCCGGATTTTTAGGGATTAATTATACATATTTGACCGGAATTTGAGGAGAGAATTTGAGCCGAATTGGAAGCGCTCTTCAATCTATAAAATTGGGAGCGGAGTTTAGAATAAAAGAGATTCTGGGGAGGGAGGTAATTTTATAGAGGCCGGAGTTCAAAAATCCAGAGAGGAGTTCCTCAATCCAGAGAGATCGGATCGTCAACGGAGTGCAGAATCAAGACTCCACCGCTGCCAGAACCCACAAAAATAAAGGGGAATCGAAATCAATTGATCCCCATTCTTGTAATCTCGAATTTATTTTGTAATTTTTCTTTTATTGTTGTAATTCAAAATCAAATTGGTAATATAAAGGAAGATTCAATTTTTCGGGCATATAGTCTCAGGCACTCATCCTGATAAATGATGATTTCAGTGGAAATGTGATATAAGCAACTCTTCTATGGTTAGCCATAACAAAGCACCAAGATATCACTGATTACGTAAAAGTGGTTGCCCTTGCATTCCACTATCTCCTCTTATACCTGAATTGAGATATACATATACGAGCTAGACAAGGAAAATTATTATATTGGGTACGATAAGCATATGTCAACTGATGTTTTTTTATTATCTTCCCGAACTATTCAACATTGGTGGGGTTTCCAACTCTCCACATTGTAAGGCAATTCCTATGATAGATATATAGTCGTTATAAATAAACGATGACCGAAAATTTGAATTACCTCCTCATACGGATGTTTTTTTTTTAGTTTGATTTTTTAATTTATGTTTATACTCTCTTTTTTATGTTTCTTTTTAATTATTCCTTCTTTTTTGTGGGGTTCTGCGGGGGCACCTTTTAAAACAATGTATTGTTACTTTTTTTGTACTTATTTGTTGAGGTGGTTCTTATATTCTTTCTCATCTTTTTACTAATGTGAACATTTTAGCGTTTGTTTGGTTAGATATTAAAAAACACAGGAGGCGTACCATGCCTTTAGCCATGTATAAGAGGAGGAGGAGGATATTGCCATACACTCCTAGTGCAGATCCCCAACGAAGGTTTGAACAGATGGGTACTCTTGCAACTGCATTAATAGCACTGAATATGGAATTCAGTAATGATTTGACTTACGTGCCTGGGATGGCTCCTGTATCTGCTAACAAGGCAAAATTAGAGAAGGGCGGAATGCAGGTTAAACTTTTGGCCGAGTTAGCATATCCTCCTCTTTGTGCTCCTTATTCCACATGATTTGTCCTCCTTATTCAATGCAACCTGATTTTTTGCCCACTATCTTTTAGGTCCTTGCAAGGGAGGATAAAGAAACATTAGAGCTTTGCAGAACCATGTACAGAAGAGGAGAATGCCCTCCTCTCATAGTAGTTTTTGATTCCCTTGAAGGGTATTTTACATTGATTTATTCTCGCTAGCAATTTCTGTGTATGAAAATCAAATATTAATTTGGTAAGTGCAGTTTTACGGTACAGGCAGATGGACATATAAAGGACATGACATTCATCACTGAGTACACTGGTGATGTTGATTACTTAAAGAAACGGGAACATGATGATTGTGACAGCATGATGACCCTTCTTCTAACCAAAAACTCCTCAAATGATCTGGTGATCTGTCCAGATAAACGTGGAAACATTGCTCGCTTCATCAATGGAATTAATAATCATTCATTGTAAGTATGCACGATGTCCGTTATCTGGAGTTTGATTGCATTTCTTTTCTTATGTGTTTATCATAAATAACTCTTTTGCCTTTTTCATTTGCCACATTCCTACAATATTTTCTGCTTCAGGTGTCTTAACCAGGCTATAAATTTCATTCTAACTTTTCTTGATGAAATTACATCTCGAAGATTTCAATCTTTCTAAATATTTAAGTTAATATAAATCTCAACTGTAGTCATGTTTGGAACCATCCCTTTTGTTGCAGGGAGGGTAGGAAGAAGCAGAACCTAAAATGTGTCAGGTATAATGTAGATGGTGAATGTCGGGTCTTACTGGTTACCTGTCGTGATATATCCCCCGGGGAGAGGCTATATTATGACTACAATGGATATGAGCAGGAATACCCTACTGAGCATTTTGTCTGAGATTTTTAGAAGTTACAATAACCCATTTATCTAACTGGTCTTTGGGAAGTGTAGATTTGGGCGCGAGGGGGTCAATTTTGGCATTGGTTTTTATGCTTCTTTATCAGCAATTCCCTCTAATTTTGTTGTTTCGTATGTCTAATTTTTATTTGATGTAATTCCAGCCCATAATTTAAGTGTCAGGTCAACAGCATAGTTTTGCATTTAGTCATTGAAGAGATTTCTTTATTTATCAATAGAAATAGTTAAATGTACTGAACATATTGAATTGTTGATGTCAATTTTAACATACAAGTTTAAATGATGTTTACTTTTAGATGTAAACCTTGTCAAGTGTTCAATTTTCATTCCCCTTTATTTGATGTGCTTTGTTGCATCCTATGTTTTTGTTCATATAGTACTTTTTGGTTCTGCTTAGAACCCTTGAATATTTATTTGATATTTAGGGTTTTCTGACATGATTTGTTAAGCTACGTATTGCTTGTCCTTGTGATACAGGATCTCAGTAAGTTAATATTCCATTGGTTGTTTAAGTAAGATCTCTTTTGTTTCTGTAAATTCATAATGAGCTTTAGTGAATCAAATTGACGAAGTGCTAAAATGCAGTCTTGATGTTCGTGGTTGAAAATGCTTCATACTTGTGTCAATAATTTTATGGATCGTATCCAAACTTTAGTTGCTGTTAAATTTGAAGTTGTTGAGGCAGCCATGTTCATAGATAGATAGATAAGAATCAGTATTCATAGGCTTGAAGCTTCATGCATCTCCAACCCAAGCACATTGGGTGTTATTCTATGTTTCATTAGGCTTTGAACTCTCCTCAAAATCAAATAATAAGGGATGCCGCCTAAATTTCCATCCATATAGTGCCTAAGGTATTCACCAAAATTTCCGTCTCCTGATCATGGGCATATTCCTCGTAATTGTACTAGTGACTTAGCAGCCAGGCAGTTGCCGCAGCATGAAGTCCAACCTGTAGTCCCTTCAGGTCAAGCCCCCAAGACTACAACCGGTAGCATTGATCAAGGCAGAAGTAGATAAAGGTCTGAAGCAAAACTCAACCGAAATCAAAGGCCAAAACAGACTTTGAGAGTTCGATGACACCACCTTGCCAGCGGACTCAACTCTTTAGGAACTATCTGATCGGATTAGAAAGAGAATAGAGGAAAATTATTTATCCTGGTCGTCATGTGCAGGAGCTTGAAAGCTGCATCTAGGGCCATTAAATTTCAATGGAGAATAAGATCCTGTTTTGTTAAGGCTCTGATGAGGAATATGCCCATATATAGTGATTTCTCTATTAGGCCATTGACATCATGAAGAAGATGTGTTGCGTGTTGAAAATTGTGTCTGGATATGCCAAAGTTCTGGAAAGGAAGCAGACATTGAAGATGGCAGACTCTTATACTGCAACCTATTATCATGGGAGGCTTGCATTTAATAGTCTCTCCGGGTGATAGCTCAAACCAACAGGAGGCAGATTACCTGTCAATGATGATAGCATCTATGGATGTAGCATCAATGGAATGATTTAGAAGTTAGGCTTGAAACAAAGAAGAGCACTCAAACTTCTGTGAGGAGCGATTTTGAATAATAGGATGCTTCTGGTTAAATTTTGTGAGCTAATCCAAATGAAAGTCCTAACCAACAGGATGCAAATTACTTGTCAGTTGTATAGCACCTATGGATGTAGCATCAAAGAAATGATTATAAAGAAATAAGAACAGCATTTAAATTTCTGCAAGGTTTGATTGGTGAATTTTAAGATGCTTCTGGTTAAAATTTGAGGGCTAATCATTTTCTAGTTGGCAATTGGAATGCTACTGAGTCTTGCCCAATCTGATCCTTGGTTGACTGCAGAGTTATGTGCAGAGCAGCTCAATATGGTTGAAGAATGGGGCGATGAGGGGCTTTGAAGTCCTATTGAACCCAGAATGTATAAAGCAACATGAACAATTAAAATAGCCTCGATTAAGAGTAAGTCTCAAGGACCCTTGGTATTTATTTTTTACTTTTGTGCCTTGGGTGATGTCGATGACAGTTTGGTGACATTAAGATTTACGAGATATGCATATGCAAAATCTGAAAGAACTTCAGCAATTACAAGTTGACAATTCAATACTCAATTATAGTTCTCTTCTCCAACAGGAAAGCACGGATGAGTTTCTTTTTTACAAATTGTTTATACACGGAGAACTTAAGATGGGCTCCATGAGCCAATACATACTATGAGGTATTGCCAAAAAATTAGGCTCGGCAAAGTTAACAGATGTCTTGAGGGGGGGGGGGGGGGGGGGGGCAAGAAATGGAAACTCTTGAACGATAAAAAAAATGCCTAATAAATGGAGTCGAACTTTGGGACATATCTGTAAGACGAAAAGAGGTATTTCAAATGTGGTCCTACGATGCAAATCTGTAACATGATAGTTTAAAAGTTGGAAGAAGCTCACCAAAAATTAATTTGATTTCATGCTAGGTTGGTTAATTATAAGATCTATTTACTAAGACGAAATAGCAATGGAGAAAAAGAATTGTAAATGGTTTCATTGATTCTGAAAATGTTTTTTGACAAGGTCCTTGTAGAGATTATTTGGAGGGTTTTTAAGAAAAGAAAAAGGTATCAGTATGTCTATTTTTCTTTATTTATGTCTATTTTTCTTTATTTAGGTATCAGTATAAATATTGATATAATTAAGGATATGTATACAACAACAACAACAACTAAGCCTTTTATCCCAAATACTTGGGGTAGGCTACATGAATTACAAGATAATCATGCCGGATCGATCACATTGATAATCCTTCTCCATTCATTCCTATTAAGTAGTATCTCCTCATTTAAACTTCTAGAATGCATACTTTTTCATACTATCTCCATCTATATTTTCTTCGATCTTCTCTTCGCTCTTTTAAATTGTCTTACATTGATAAACTCACCTCATTGAACTAGTGCATTTATAGGTCTATATTGTATATGACCAAACCATCGTAAGCAATTTTCTCGTATTTTCTCATCGATGAGGGCTACAACTATTTTAGCACGAATATCTTCATTTCTCACTTTATCTCTCCTAGAGTTGTCGCATATCCAGCGAAACATACACATCTCTATTACATTTATCTTATGTGAATGACGTTTCTTTATAAGCCAGCATTCCGTGTCATATAATAAATTGGCCTAATAGCAGTCCTATAAAAAAAATTTCCTTCAACCTTAGCGAAATGTTACGGTCGCATAAAACTCCCATTGCACTTCTCCATTTCAACTAGCCATCTTGTATTGTATGGTTGACATCATTATCGATCTCTCCATCATTCTAAATAATAGAACCCAAATACCTAAACTGACTGCTTATTTGTATCTCTTGCCCGTCCAGTATTATGACATTATAGTTTAGGGTCCATCGTTTACTAAATTTGCATTTCATATACTCTGTTTTAGGCCTACTCAATATAAAATCTCTAGATTCTAATGTGTGCCTCATAACTCTAACTTGGTATTCACTGCTGTCCTTGTCTCATCAACTGAGACAATATCATCAGCAAATAGCATACATCAAGGTATCTCATTCTGAATAGTTCTAGTAAGGTCATCCATCACTATAGCAAATAAGAACGAGTTCAATACAGATTCTTGATGTAATCCAATTATGATAGAAAAATCACTTGTTAAACCACTACATGTTCTGACATTGGTCATTACTCCATTATACATATCCTTAATTATATCAATATACTTGATGGGGATTATTTTCTTCATCAATGTCCACCAAAGTACTTCTCATAGAACCTTATCATAGACTTTCTCTATGATATGTATAATATACTGAAAACTAGCATGACAACAATGGGAGAAGGGAGCATTCTCTACAACCATAGACTTAACAACAAAGACAAGTGTCAGTCCTTGCCTCTCCGAATTGTTAGAATGAACTTATTACGCATATTCAGGATGAGTTCCTATCATATGTACTGTTGGTTAATGATTTTATGGTAGTTAATGAGACTATATAAGAGATTATTTCTCAAGTAGACATGGAGAGAAGATTAAGATATCAGAACTAGTAGTGTGAAATGTGACTTCAGTAAAAGTAATAAGAGGAAATGAGTGCAGTTTACATTGTTTGCCACAGTTAGAGATAGCTTAAATTAAGGATAAGGAGAGACGCATTGCGACGGATAGGACGCAGGCAATTGTAACTTATTGTTGCCCCTGTTTGGAGTTATTTGATTGGATATGCACATACAGTTAGGGGAAGGCCAAACCATTTATAGATTTAGGGAGTATGTTTAGACAGATTGATTGCTAATTTAGCAGAGAAGCCACTCCTGACTGAGCTGGATGGAGGAAAGGGGTTATGCAGCTAGCTAGCTCCTAAAGTTTGAGATAACAGCTCTGTTCTTGTTGTCAAATCTGTCATGCATTTTAATGGTGCTCAACCATTTAGCAAATTCGATACCCAGGCTAAGCCCTATCGGATGGTTCGACTCAGTTTATGGCTTGGTAATGGAGTTTGTATTGATCTTTATTTTCAATTACAAATTTTAGACTATGGCAAGAAATTGTTATTCTTGATGGCTGTTTTATAGGTTTAAAGTGTAGATTTGTTCTGTACCATTCCAAGGATGATTCTTACTACTAGTGCTTGGTTCTAGGGGGATCAATCATGCTTGCTCGCTTTTAGCTGTACACACAAGCATGAACGTATGAATATTCATAATTATGTATGTATGTTTCTCAAGTTTAATCTATGTTGTGTTATTTTTGGCCTAAATCTACTGAGTTTTTATGTTCTTTGATAGACTGTCATATTTGCTTCTCTTCTTTCTTTGCTCTCACTAGAGATAGACTCAGGGGAGTTGGAACAGCTTGTTGCCTCCCTATGGTTCTTCTCATTAATGAGATAAATTGTGAACTTTCTAAATTAGATTTGATATGCATAGCAACCGTTACTTTATTTGATATTAATTTTCATTAATGGAAGATGGGGCTTCGTCCACCATTTTAACTTGAGAAATAAGTTGGAAAATTCCAACGGATTAGTTGGCTTAGCTGTTTGAATCCAATGCTTTGAGTCTCCACTAAGAGTCAAACTCGAATCCTCTCGCACATTGGAGGGGTGATCGCCACTTGAGACTGAGTAGTAATGTCACTCGAGGTGTGGGATGTATGTGTGCAAATCTTTCTTCTGTTGAGCGAGCAGATATGTCCTCGACTTAATAGGAATAAACAGCCCACTGGGCCGGCAAGATTTTGTTCAAGCATAAAAGATGGACGGTGCCCAATCAAACATATCGAGCCCATCTACTTATGGCCCATTGACTTGCCTTTGGCCGAGCTGGGCAAACGTGTATGATTGTTGCATGCGACATCCAAAAAAAAAAAAACTAAGCACAACTAGCACGATTTATGTCGGTGGTAGAATAACTCACGACATTTGCAATGTCCGAGAAAAAACAATAAAGGATCGGTGTGTGCTTGTATCGGTGAAGAGAGATTTTTTTTTTTTTTTCCGAACAACGAATAAGTTCCATTCGCCAACATAAAGACTCCTGGTGTTTGACCATGGATAGACCTCAAAAAAAAAAAAAAAAAAAAACAACATTTGTTGTGTCATAATCATGCCAAGAGACATGTGAGTATGGGAATCAAACGATGATGGCTCTGAAGTAGTACACAATATTCCCTTGTACCAATTAACAGTGAATCACTGTCAATTTCAGCATGCAGTGAGCTGGCCAGCCATGTCCTGCACATGGCCAGAACTCATGGTGTGTGTGTGATGTCCTGCACATGGCCAGGAGTCATGGTGTGTGTGTGTAGAGAGAGAGGAAACGAGAAACTCACCGGTGGTCTTCACCGACGGTGGAAAGAGTTAACTGTTACTTAGTCTTCACCGACGGTGGAAAGAGTTAACTGTTACTTAGGTAGCCCACTAAAGACCGCCGGTGGAAAGAGTTAATTGTTACTTAGGTAGCCCACTAAAATTATTACAACACTCAAAAGGTAATTAAGAGAGTTTTTTTTTTATTTTTTTATTTTAAGTGGCTAAGAGAGTTTTTTTTATTTTTTTATTTTAAGTGGCACAACGTGTAATAATTTTATTGGATCACTTAAGCGGTGGTGAAGGAATTCCTTTCACCATCGATGAATTTTTCATTTTCTCATATATATATATATATATATATATATATATATATATATATATATATATATATATATATTAGAAAATAGGAAATTCACCGACAGTAAAGGAAGTTTCTTCACCAGTGGTTAGGTGATCCAATAAAATAATTATACGTAGTGCCACTCAAGATAATAAATAAAAGAACTTTTTTAATCGTCCTTTGAATGACGCCATATATAATTATTCTATTGGACCACCTAAGCGGTAGTGAAGTAAATCTCTTCACTGTCGGTGAGTTTCCTGTTTGCTATATATATATATATATATATATATATATATATATATATATATATATATATAGTTAAGCTAGCTAGCTGCAGCCTTATTTGATTTCTCTGGGCCCCAGAGTATGCTGGTGTGCCATTTCTGGTCTCATTTCACTCTCTCTAACCCTAGAGAGAGGGAGTAGAGTTATTCGAAAATCGAGATATCTTGACAGCTCACCAAGGGTATGGAGGACGAAGTGCTCTTGCCGAGAGATGCAGAGGCAAAGCTTTTATAAAGAGAAAAATTATATATCATAACATTATGAATTTAACGATAAAATTATCAATTTACAAGTCAATAATTATAGATGAAGATCAAATTCAAACGGCTTATTAAAGTAAAAAAATTCTAAAGAGAACTAGAAAAATGTAATATCGGATGACTGACTTTAGTCTTAAATTTTGGGACTTGATGGTTGTCTTGCCTCCGATATAGATGGGTTTGCCTCTTCTCAATATACACTCATAGCCCGATTCTTATATATGTGTGTCTATATCCATTAATTTAACAGTTACAAAATGCAATGCATTAATCTGGACAACGCAGATTTCTCACAGTAGTCACATTCACGTTGTTAGTCCCATTTATTATTTAGTGTGCAAAACACATAGAAAGCCAAGAGAGAGACCATAAATAAAAAAAAATAAAAAAAACAACAAACCAAGAGAGAGACCAAAAAAAAAAAAAAAAAAAATAAAACTGAAGGAGAAAGAAATTTACACACAATTAACAAAAGACCTCCTTTTTATTTTTTTGGCAATCAGCAATTCTTTGTTTCTAACAAATTACTCAACTGAGTAATACATCCCAAAAATACAACCCTCTATCTAACTAATTAAAAGCTTCATGTGATTAGCACTAATTTAATTGTTATTATTGTAATGACGAATTTAGACCCGACCGAGCCCCTCAGTAATTATGGACGTTAACTCGTACGCCAGAAAATTAAGGTCAATTTAGTTATTTTTTATAAAACAAATTGCGTGTCGTGTCGATATTGGGAACTTGAGCACACCGTTTTGCTTAGTGTGCCCACCTTCTCAGTTGGGATTCATCTCAGATTGGTTTTGCACATTATTCGGATTTAACATTATTTGGAAATTTAATCATGATTCTAAAAAAAACATGATTAAAAAAAAATAACAAATATATAATTTTTTTACAATTTTATGGTAAAATTTTAAGGTAGGCTCACCAAGCAAACCGGTGTGCTCAAATAGAATTTCCCGTAGAAATCAAATTTTAAAGGAAAAAAAAAAAACGAAACGACTCATCTCGATCTCGCCCCATGTGATCCTCTCCTCCTCCTCAATCAAAATTTCTAGGGTTTCAGGAAAAAGATCCCAAAATCCGTTCGGTCGATCGATCGATCGATCGTTTGCGGGATCGGCGACGACGATGAGGCCGATGGAGACCCTGCAAGATGTGATCGAGGAGGCCAAAGTTCGCACGGTGCTATGGGCCATCTGCATCTTTGCGATCTCCTACTTCTTATCTCGTGAGTTTCGCTGTTCGAATTTCTAATTAGCTGATGATTTCGTTTGGAATTAGGTTTATTTTTTGCAATGTTCTGATAATTTGTCCTTTTTTGTTGCTTTTTTATTGGAATTTTGATGGGAATGCACGTTATTTGAGATGTACGATGTTTGAGATGGCTTGGAGGGTGTTGACCTTAATTAGGGTTAATAGATGGAAGCTAGCATTCTTTGTTAATCGAGTTGAGGAGAATTGAATGACCAACTAAATTATAAGGAGAGAAGTTCTGAACTTCTATTAACAATAAATCCTGCATCTTCTCCTCTTAGCCTTTATATATGCAGCAACTGAATCTTACCACCCATTCTTAGGCACAACCCCCCATTACTCTCCACCTCCGCTTGGATTTGTCAAACCACTTTGAATATAATGTGCCCATGTTAAGTTATATGAACCTTCAGTGCTCCTCCTGTTCCAGTATCCTTGTAGCTATGTTGCACGGAGGAAAGAGGTGAACTGTTATATTCAATTAAGATGGATTTTGGAGGAGGAAAGAGAAGTGAAATTTTATGATTTCATACCTATGTTGCATGTATAGGGATATGAATACCTCATGATACACTTACGGGGACATGGATGCATTTTTTTTTAACATGGATATGATTCTCAATGGATCATTGTAACTCAATCATGAAGCAACCATAATACGAATAGTCATATAAAAGAAATCATTCAAAAATGAGTAAACATTATGAAAATAAATTGTATTTTTGTAATTAATTTCATGTACATCAATATCAACAAAGCCTTTATTTCATCAACATCAACAAAGCCTTTATTCCAAAATTTTAGGGTTGGTTACATAAATCTTTTTCTTCCATTCAACTTGGTTAGGTTGTGTTTGGTAGAAGAGAATATACCAGGAAATATAATACCAGGTTTTATTTTCATATTTGGTATATGCCTGAAAAATATTTATGAAAATACATCATTACCAAGGACATTATATTCCCATAACTAAGGAAATCCCAACAGAACAGGTGGGTCTTCTTTATTCCATTTCCTAAAAAATAAATCTTCTCTCCTCTTCCTCTTTGTTTTACTTCGACCCTCCTGAACCTTACTCGCTTCTCCTCTTTTGCCGTCTTCCTTGGATCATTGCTCCACCATTATCGTTCTTCCAACCTTGCTAAATCTCGAAAAAAGTTAGTTTTTCTATTTTCTTCCAACTCGAATTAATCTACTTTTTATTTGATTTATATATTTTGATCAAACTTCCATGCATTTTTTTGATTGTATCGAAAGTGGTTTACTAAAGCTATTTCCTGAAATATTTTGCTCATCGAAATCAAAGAGGAACATTTTGCTAATGCTAATTTTCGAAGATCTATTGCTCATTGAAATCGAAGAGGAACATTCAATTAGAGAATATTTTATTACTCTAGTAATATAATTTTTTTTAAAAAAAATACCAACATTGAAGGTTTTACATAGCGGCTGCAATATCACAATATTGGCCAAAATTGCGGTTAACTCTCCTAGTTGCTACGATATTGAACATCTCTATCGGTTATTATTTTTAGGAAACGTGCCGATATACTAGAGCAATCCTTATTTCGGCTGCATATCAGGATGTAAATGTTAGCCAATATCCATTGATATTGGAACCCATGCAACTTGGTAAAAAATTATGATTTTTTAGCCCGTTTAATCTAGTGTAATTTTTTTGGTTATTTGAGCAAATTGGGTATCTAATTACTTCATCTAATCTCTAAATTCAGTTGCTTTTTTTCTTAATTTTAAAAAAAATGATTTACGGGTTTACTGTTAAGTTATAGTTTAAATATAATTACAATAAATTCAAGAAAATTATATTGAACTTATGAATTACCTCAGTAAGACTTCTTTGTGTCTTAGTGATCATGGATTCATTGGTTTAATGCAAGTTGTTGAGATAAATATATTCTAAACATATATATATATATATATATATATATATATATATATATATATTGTGTTTTATGTAGATTTATATGATAAATGTATGTACTGCCTTGTTCATATTTGTTTTAAGATAGGAGGACATGAATATTTATAGTTCATTATTGACATCCGATATTTGCTAAATATTTCTAGTATCTTTCTGATCTCGATAACGGTATAGAATTTTTTCGACTGATATATCTGCTATAATTGATATTTAAAACCTTGCCAGTATATCAGCTTTGTTTCTTAGGTGATAAAATAAGATATGTTGTTTGCCCTACTTTTTTTGATTGCATCAAGAATTATTAAAAAGAAGTATAAATTGTAGACTAGCTTATCATAATCAGATATAATATGAAACATATATTTTTGTTAGTATTGTAATGTTATCAAATTGTACAAGAGTTATAGAAAAGTAATATTATATTTTTCTTAGGTTGGAGGCTCCCCCCTTTGACCCCCAGTAGAAGCATTTCGTCTCCCGAATAACTCTGCATAGCATAACGTTGTTTATTATATGATTCATATGTTTGATACTTTTTGTATTTTTTTGTTTGGAAATTGGAATCGGAAATACTCTTGTAAATTATTATTATGGATGACTGTTTTGGTTATACTTGAGATGTTATAGTTTTATTTTGTTTATACACTTAGATTTGAAATGCTATATTGTTGTTTCAGTTATGTTGACATATTTCTAAATTTGTGCATTATTTTTGTTATGGTAAAATGTTGGTTTTGTTACTTAGCCTTTTGAATTCTTATATATATGTATTGTTATTTTTCAGGAGAAACTTGTGAAAAATATGGTTGGGAATATTATATTCCTGAAATATTTAAAACGTACCAAACCTGGTAATTCAGTATTTGCAGGAATATTTATATTATACCAAACAAGGTAGTACAGTCTTTCTAGGAATCACATTCCCAAGAATCATATTCCCAAGAATATGGTTCCAAGAGGGTATACTCCATTATGCATTACCAAATGCAACCTTAAGGCTATCTCAATGGTTTAATTAACCACCCATGCCGTCTTTAATTGATTCAATTGATGTTTATTTAGGCCTACCACTCGTCTCTGTAGCTCCATTAACTATAATTCTATCACTTTGCCCAACTGGTTTACTCGTAGGCCTTTGTTTCGCATGCCCAAGCTATCCCAATCAATTCTCTCTCATTTTATTCTAAATAGAGAGTAACTTCTAACTTCTTCTAGATGCACTCATTTTCTTATGATATCTCTTAACTTATCACTATTACTACTCATCCATCCTATTATTTTAATTTTTGCTACTCAGTTTTTTTATCATGTTTCTTAGTTGTCCAACATTTTTACCATAAAGCATTGCTGGTCTTGTGTTGTCTCACATAATTTTTCTTTCAATTTGATCACATAAAATTCCAGATCACATAAATATCTAGAAATATGTTTTCATTGTAACCATCCTGCTCTGATGCTATTCATGTCATCTTCCTCTCGATCTCACTATTTTTATAAATGATTGATCCTAAATAGCTGAAATAGTTGGTTTGAGGCATAATCTTGACTCTTGACCATCAATTCGAACCGTATACTCATTTCTCGTAATTTTATTAAAATTACATTGCATATATTTTGTCGTTGTTATGTTAATTCTTAATCTTTTAGATTCCATACATTGTTATCACCTTTCTTCTTTGGATATTATCCCCTTCCTATTCTCATCTACTGCTAGAATATTGTCAGCAAACAACATATACTATGTACCATGGTTCGACCTTCTGTGGTTGTCAAATTAGGACAGGTCATGTACTGTTATTCCTATGTCACTGTCACATAACATGTCGAAGTTACATTGATCAATGTGTAGTAGCCTAGTAGGTATTATAACAAAAAAATGAGCAAATTTAAATTACAAGTCAACAAACAAAGCCAATAGAGCATAAGATACAAGTCAGTAGTCATATATTAATGAGTACATAACATCTAAAGCGCAACGACTATAACGTCATTAACACAAATGATAACGTTAATAAACATAATTCATTGCTAGATTCACTTGAAGTTGAAAAATGGTTTTTTTATTTTTTACATTTTCATCTCCTTTCTCCGCACAAACTTCCCCATCTTCACTATCTTCTGCTTTTCTATTTCTTTGCATCCTTTCTTGTTTGCAATTGCATTCAAGTTACATGGTCCTAACAATAATTATTAAAGAAACTTATTAGATACTAAATATTAGGAATCGACTAGGACATTTGATTACAATTTTTTCTATTTTCTTCCTTGTTTTGGTGATCCACTAGTTCTTCCTTCAACTTCAAACTTCGTTGACATTCATCCGAAGGGTATGTTTCATTAATCAAGGTCCTTTCTATGTAATCCGTTCATAATTAGATTTTATATTTATTTGATAGATGAATCAGATCATATGTTTTTCCACCCTCTTTTATCTTCTTTGCCATCTATTTCAATTGTTTACTGTGTTTAACAAAAATCAAAGTATCAATCTAAATCCTTGTGTATCATAGCGTGTTATATCACAAGATATGTATCGATTTCTTGTGCATCACATTGTAATATATGTATCACATATCGAATGATATCAACAACTATGCTTTCTCTGATATGCTTAGTAAGTTCATTCATCTTTATTTTATGTTGTTCATGTGATCTTCCATTGCTCACCGTTTCAATGTGTCCTCGGTGTTGAATGGAAAATAGAAGATAGCTCGTCTACAATGATCCGGAGATGAGTTGGTTGTTATTATAAGTTAGCAGGTTAAAAAAAAAGCGTTAATTGAAGCCAGAACTCTACGCAATCCTTTTCTGATTCTGACCCATATTCACATTAAATTAGACCTAGATACTTATAGGATACTACAACCGTACCAATAAGAATCCTGAACGAGTCAATATGTATCTGAGCCGGATAAATGTTAGATTCAGATCCTAATGTCCATTGAGCGAATTGGTGCAGCAAATTCTCAGAAGAAGCATTACACAAGTTGGTTAAAAAACTGTTGGCTCCATGCAAGATGGGAAGGATCTGTAGGAAGGAGTGGAGCTCGGAGGAAGGACATGCTACAGTCACTAAGGTTTTTTGTGTATATTCTTGACTTGGTAATTGTTACTAGAATAGGCTCTTCAAGAAAAAAAGGGGTTAGTCCTTTTAAAGAGTATTTGGTGCATCTTTTCCATCAAATTTAGTTCAACATTGAAATTCTTTTTGCGGTTTCTTAGTACCACAATGAATTGCAAATTTTGGCATGAGTGTGATCTGCTGAATCACTAGTGGGAGATAACTTTTTTGACACTGTGAATAAGCAAATATGGTATCAGATTTGGAAGGACATGGTATATAATATACCATATGATTTTGGTATGATTTTGCTAATATTTCCAATATCATCAATATGATACCCCTGATGATAATGGTAGTATAACCGTAAGTCATCGGCCAATTTTGATACTGATTGTGATATTACTGATTTCATCTTTATTTTCATTTTGTGTTAGGTCAATTGTTTGTAATGGCACAGTTACATTATTTTTATTTGATTTGTTTAAGAAATCAAGGCTGGAATATAGTCATATTCAATTGCTGGCTGCTGATTTTGTTTTTACACAGACACAAGCAAATCTATGTGGACAAATATCCCCATGTCAGTTCTTATCCTTGCAGCATTCCGGTATCTGTCTTATGAGGTAGAGCTTCGCTGGAGGGTGCGGCCAAGCCACAGACAAACCTATTTGTCACATCTGGAGAAGAAGCAATTATCTGTGAATGATTCCCGTCTTTCGACTGTGCCAGCTACATCAAAATGGAGGCGTAAAATTGATTCACCTCCTGTGGAGGCTGCCATTGATGATTTTATTAATAAGCTTTTGCAGGATTTTGTTGTAGATCTATGGTATTCATCTATAACACCTGACAAGGAGGTGCCAGAACTTATACAGAGCATCATACTTGATGTTCTTGGTGAAATATCAGGGAGGATTAAAGAGATCAACCTTGTCGACTTGTTAACAAGGTGCTTTTGTATTACTTTTGTAAGTGATCAACAAGCTTTTCAAAATTTATATGATGCAGCTGATTTCTTCATGTCAGAACCAAATTCTTTTCCTTGTTTCAGGGATGTGGTTGATTTAATAGGAAACCATCTAGATCTTTACAGAAAAAATCAGTTTGAAATAGGCGTGAATGTTATGGGGACGCTATCATTTGAAGAAAGAGATGAAAGGCTCAAGTGTCATTTAATTGCTTCCAAGGAACTCCATCCTGCTCTTATTTCTCCAGATAGTGAGCACAAGGTGCAGTGTGTGCTCAACTTACCAGTTTTTTGTATGAGCTAATGGATAGTTATCCTGAATAATTGTGGGCTTATTTTTATTTTTGTTCCAGGTTCTTCAACGCATTGTTGGAGGTATTCTGGCAATAGTCATGCGACCACAAGAAGCAAAATGCCCATTGGTTCGCTGTATCAGCCGAGAGCTTTTGACCTGTCTGGTTTTGCAGCCTGTCATGAATTTGGCTAGCCCTGCGTAAGCAATTTAAGGAGCTCAGTATCTTATCTGGAACCTTCTTATTCTATTGCTTGATTATCATGTAAACATTTTCATGAGCGAGTATCTCACCAATGAGTAGTACCTTCTGTAGAATAGTGTCATGGTTTAGTATCTCAGCAGTGAGATATGAGCACCATTATTAGCACTGTAGTTACTATCTATAATTTTGGCAGTTTATTTGTTCAGTCAAAAAAGTAATGCTGGACAATGTAGTATTCGGTGATTATGAAAGAAGGCCCATTCTTTGGGGGATATGCTTCATTCAAATCAAATATTGTCAGTAAGATTCTGATAATTGAGCTTCCTCTGATTCTTCATGTCCTTATTCTAAATTGCATGGGAAGGGTATAAAGGACACAACAGTTCAATGAACTGTTCGTTTATTTCTTAAGTTGTCTGCAGTTGCAGTCACTTTTCCATATTTCATGTATTTATGCTTTTGAAAACTGCTAAATCATTGCATCCAATTTAATACCTTGGGAGGTCTCAGTTAATATTCTTATGAGGGTTCCCGATAAAGAAACTTCCATGGAATTTTCATCATATCTTACCATTAATTTGAGGGGATGTTAAAACATGGGAAGCTCTAGATGACTCTATCTTATTTATGTGAAAATCATTAAGAGGTTAGCACAGAGAGCAGAGGGTATATAGGGGTTCACTATCCTGAAAGTAGGCCATTCCCAGATAGCTCTGTTTGCTATAATCTGAGTCAAACTTACTTGGGCTTTGAAGGGACCTTCTAACAAGTTTGGCTGGACATATCGATGGCATGCAGTTGTTATCATCAATTAAATTATTTACTATAATCTTAGTTTCATTTTTTTGGGCTTCCTTCTCTTCTCCCAAGTATTATCCATAAATGGCAAGCTTCTAATTTATGGTTAAATTTTTTCTGTTTCAGATATATCAATGAGTTAATTGAGTATGTCTTCCTCGCCAATAAAGATAGCAGCAGTGGGGATGCAGGCGTTAGTACTCCATCTAATGCAGCCAGCTCTGTCCAAGACCCTTTTCAGAGTGGTGAATCTGAATCAAAAAGGGTTTTGTCGTCCAATCAATCTAGTGATTTAACAGTAGCTAAGAATAACGGGAAAACATTGAAGGATAGTCATCTTAATGTGCTGGAGAAAGATTCTTCATATGATGTGCAGCCGCGACCAGCAGATTGGGCATTGGTTCTAGAAGCGGCAACGAAAAGAAGATCCCAGGTTCTTGCTCCTGAGAATCTTGAGAACATGTGGACGAAAGGGAGAAACTACAAAAAGAAGAGTGCAAAAGCAGGGTATTCATCAGTGACTGGAAAAACTGCTGGAGCTATAAGCAGTACTGAGCATTCTGGGCATGCAGGGAAAGAACTGGTGACCAATAAGAACGATGATACTGGTAATAAGTTTCTTGCATGAATTTTCTCACATGCACATGTGCATACACATATATCCTTCAAATTCAATGTAGTGGCCCATGACACTCATTTAGCCACATATTTTTCAAAATTTAGCCAGGGGCCGAGCTACTGAAGGGGGACATTTTGATGATCGATGTGAAGAAAATGCAAACAAATCCACTGGAGGCAGCAATAGCCAGCTTAAACGTTCTAGTAGTACTCCTGACATCAATATGGCACTAATGGGAAAAATTGGTGAGAGTATAAGTTTCAATGTGCCAAGTAATGAAATGTCATCTCATAGTGAAGGATCCCTGCCTGCCCCAAAGATTAGGTGCCGGGTGAGAACTCTTTCTACATGAATTGTATTTATATATTACTCGTGAAAGAAGATTTTGTTTATCTTAGGTGAATTTATCTTGTTATGTTCTGTTTCTTTTAGTTTGCCTACTGCTATTCTGTATTGCTAGCAGTTGTGCTCTCTTGAAAAGGTCGGAATAATATTCTGTAGTTTCTCACCTTGCTTGCTTATTATTATTGCAAGAGTAATTTGTACAGCTATCTTGTAACTATTTTATGTTATTTTATAAATTCAAGTATACTATTTATCGGTTCTATGCTAATCAAATTTTGGAAGATTTTCCTGGTTTTTAAGTAACCTCTACTGTTATGCCACTGATCAGTGTTTTGGTGCCCCATTATGTCTTGTAGCTGAGATCTATGTAGGAAAGACACCGACTAAGGACATTGACGTAATGCAATGCAGAGCTGGGCCATGTATATGCCAAAAGATACCATGGGTACAGTTGCTCCATTACTCATTAGAAAGTAGGAGGCATACTTGATATTTATGCACGCACGTGTGGTTCTCCTACAATACATGATAGAAAGAAGTGCAGGAACATGTTAGTTCACCATAACTTCAGAGTTTGGTGGAGCGAATGGGACTTTAACCTGGTATCGGAGCAATTTTAAATCCCACTAGATGCACATTTAATTGCTGATTTTTGAAAAACTTGGATACTATAGGGCTACGGACGTGCCTTTAATTGCTGATTTTTAAGAACATTAGATATTGCTTCATACACCCTAGGTCACTACAATTTTGGAGTTTTGGAATAATGAAAGGGATTTTACGTGCTGAAAATTTAATTAAGCTTCCATTGGGAACGCTTTCATTCAGATATCTAAACAACATCAATAATGAGAACAAGAAGAAAATGAGAGAGTAAGTCAGCAATTCTCATATCAATTCATTACTAAGACCGAAGATAAGAAAGACTAGTTGCTATTCAGTATGGCTTAAACACATAATGGTTTTTCTTTTGTTGCTAATATTAAACACCTATTGGTTGAATTATATAGTCAAACAGTCTAAGCATAAAGAACTGAAACTCTATTAGATACAATATCTGCACAGTAGCAAAGCCATTGTTCTACTTTCTAGGGTTGGCTACATGAGCATTGTTCCAGTTTCTGGGGTTGGCTATGTAAATATCTACAACAACAACAATTAAGTCTTTTACCCCAAGTACTTGGGGTAGGCTACATGAACCAAAAGAGAATCATGCCGAATCGTGAACGTTTATAATCCTTCTCCGTGATATCTAAATACTTCTTTTTTTCTGTCCAGTGCTGTTATGGTCATTGTTTCCCCTTTAGGAAGTACGAATACGGACGGGTGTGGGTGCAGACACGGGAAGTGGCATTTTCAGAAAAACTGAAGACACGGTGCGGCAGTATACGGCTATATATATATATATATATATATATATAATATTTTTTTAATCATTAATATAAAATTTTTCATGCTAAAATATCCATAACAAATTTTAAACACCCAAAATAACGGGAAACCATAAATACAAATTCACAATATGCACAAACCAAAGTACTTAGTAGCAATGTAGCATTGATTCATTATATTTTAGGGGTATTTACTGGTTTGTCCCTCAAATCTTTATATATTATGATTTAGTCCCCCAAATCTTCATATTTAGGATTTAGTCCCCCAAATCTTCTAAGTTACTACAATTTAGTCCCCCTCACTAACTTCCTTTAATTTTTGACATGATATTATCATTTTATCCTTCCTTATTCATTCTTTCTCTTTCTCCTCTCTTCTTCTTTTCTTCATTATTCCTCCTTTCTTCTCCTTCTCTCTTCCTCCTCTCTTTTTCCAATGAAGAAAAGAGGAGGAAGAGAGAAGGAAAAGAAAAGAGGAATAATGAAGAAAAGAGGAGGAAGAGAGAAGGGAAGAGAGGGAGAAGGAAGAAGAGAGGAGAAGAGAAAGAATGAATAAAGAAAGGTAAAATGGTAATATCAGGTCAAAAATTAAAAGAAGTTAGGGGGGACTAAATTGTAGTAACTTAGAAGATTTGGGGGACTAAATCCTAAATATGAAGATTTGGGGGACTAAATCATAATATATAAAGATTTGAGAGACAAACCAGTAAATACCCCTATATTTTAACAGATGGAATAGATCATGAAAATTAATCAGATGTCTCAATATGCTCTCCACGCTCTCCACTTATACCTCCTTCATCACAAACTCCTCTAGCATCTGTAAATACAATGACCTCAATTTCTGGTTTATCAAGTGAGAGTTGTGCAATCTCATGTATGCCGATATCATCCATAGAGCCGAATTCATCTCCTCCAATGTCCTACATCTGTGTTGGTCCTTCGTAATATTGCGGAGTTTTTCTTGATAAAAGCCAAATGTTGCTATAAATATAAACTAAGTTTTCGGCATGTTGGGGGAGCATATTTATGTATATAAGCATACTCTAAATTATATCGGATAACTAAATGCAATTATTTTGTCATGTGTATATTTGCATTGTGCATACATACACATATGACATAACTACATAACTTAGATTAATATAAGTTATATAATATAACTTTGAATCTTAGATATGTCAAGTCTACACATATGACATAACTACTAACACATCGGACAAATTTACACATAACTTAGAATCTTAGTTAAAACATAACTTAGATTAATACACACAAACTTAAACGAAAATTTGAGAGCTAATATCACAAAATAATAGCATCATATGAAAAATTGAGAGCTAACAATTACATACTAACAATTATATCATAAGTGTATGTTTGCATTGTCCAATAGCGTTATAGATTTATAATTATAACATCATATCAAAAATAACTTCTTAATTTTTTTTCCTTGGACTAACACTTCATATCCTTGGACACTACAATTGGACTAACACAGGAAAAAAAATTACCTAGCTCGCGATTCAATTTGCCGGCAGCGGAGGAGGCTGGGAGGCGGAGCAAAGGAGAGGAGGGGGCGGTAGATACATGTAGTCTTGGAGGATTTTTGCAGAGGCGAAATTACTTTGTACAACTGACGTAGAGGTCGGCGGAGGCTGCCGGCGAAAGCTAGAGGAGGAATCAGAGGCTACGGTAGGTGGCGGAGGCTAGGGGAGAAGGCCGATGATAGGGAAGAGTCAGATTAGTGTTTAAAACCAAAAAAAAAAAAAAATTACAAGTTTGACACTGCTGAATCCTAGACCACGTTTGGTTTTTTTTTATTTTTTTATTCGGGTGTAGAATTCACGCTTTGGACACGGATTTTCCCATGCCTGACGCGCGTCCGCATCCGCTCTGCATCAGATGCGGATGCAGTGAGTTTTTTGCCATGTCCATATTTCATTGTTTCCTCTATCTGATCAACAATATGATATCTATTTTGCTCCTCATTTTGTGTTTGCTTTCCTAGCTCTATTCACTTCTTTAACATTGATGCTATCACTCTTTTCAGATGCAGTACTAATAAATTTCTGCATCACATCTCTAAACTATGTCAATTGTTCTGTATCTTATCCTCCTCAGTATGTGTTTATTTCAGTCTGCTCCTAACTCCAGTCACTTCTTCGACACTAATGCTATCACTTTTTTTAAATGCAACACTAATGAATTTCCATTTCTCATCTCTAAACATTGTCTACTATTTTTCATCTTATCCTCAACTAATGGCACCTCTGACTTCTTACAAGCACACTAATCATTTCCTGTCCTGTCTTAGTATATCTTCTCATTTATACGAAAAATCCTGTTTCAGATTATACTATTTTCTTATACAACTGAGACTTGTTCACAAAGCAGGGTAAAAAGGGATTGGAAAGAAAGGAATTTTGATCACAACGTTATTACCCATCTGAACAATTTGTCTCATGTTTTCCGTTTGTTGGGTTGGTTGTTTTCTTGGAGTCAATTGTAGCGTTGGCTGCGAAGCACGTGTCAACTGCATCTTAGCAAGTAGCTGTGCGCAACACTGTTGGACATATTTGTAATTCCATGTTTACTTTATAACCATTGCCCAGTCAAGTTCCTGAACTTTGCTTGTATATAATAAACTGGACATTGCACACCAGTGCAAATAGGCCATAACTCAAGATAGATTAGCCCTCTGGCTGTAGGATTGTTCGAAGTTTCCTTCGTTGACAAACTAGAGTTGAAAAGGGATTGGCATTGGCATGTCCAGCACGTGTCAGCTGCGTGTTAGCAAGAAGCTGTGGCCAACACTGTTGGACGTATTTGTAATGTCCATGTTTACTTTGAAACCATGACCCAATTAAGTTATTGAACTTTGCTTGTACATAATAAATTGCACAAATGTATACCAGTACAAATAGGCAGCCGTAGCTCAGGATAGCTCTCCTCGTATACGTTTGTTCAGAAATTCCCTTTTTGACAAACTATAGTTGAAAAGAGATTATACATAAAATTAACTACACGAAAGGCCTCCTGTAATTGTGTTCTATTTACAATTTGTAGTCAACATTTTTATCAGGTGTGATGAAAGCTCTAACTGGTTTAAGTACTGCCAAGTGACCACTTATTGAGACCAGTTTGAAATGCTGTTAACAGGGCATTGTTTATCCATACAAATATACAGATTTAAGAATTTCTGGAGCATCCAATTTTCTTCCATAGCTTAGCATCTGTAGTATTTTAAGATTAATCCTACTCTATTATACGATAAAGTATTTAGACACTTTTTTCTGCATATTAGATTGTACTTCTGCTGAACCCCCTCTCATATACTGTTCCATTCTTTGGTAATACTGTTTATGGAGCCATAAGGTTGACTTCCAAATATTGGAATCACTCCATAGTTTACCTTGTAATATGTGTTGGTAGCTTCACTTGTAATTTGATTCACATACTGAGTAAGACGTGCTTTATTTTATATTTAATAAATATCTGATTGAATCTGCTGATCTTGCACTTACTTTTCATGAATAATGTTATAGATGCCCATTATTTAATATTGCCCTACTAATTTATATCCAAATGTTGTATGTTTTGTGATACGTTCTGTCTGTTAGCAGTAATGCATGTGCAGATGCATGGGAATGGATAAATTCATTGATCATCATTTCTCCTGCTACTCTCTTTCTTACGCATGCCCATGTGGTATACAATATATTGTGTGATTCTAGCTTGTTGAAATATGTATTTTCCACTTGATAAAGACATGTATTCAGTAAGCTATTTGCTAGAAACAATTGCAGCCCCGGAAACTGCTTTCTAGACTATTGCTGGTCTCTTGTTTTCAACTTCTCACTCAACCTTTGATATTATGTATTCTGACTCGTATACATTGGTGTGGCAATGCTTCTACTTCTCTCTCAACCTTTGATATTCTGTATTCTTACTCACGTACGTTGGTGTGGTAATGCTTCTGCAGGTTGTTGGAGCATATTTTGAAAAACTTGGTTCGAAATCTTTTGCAGTTTACTCTATTGCTGTGACTGATGCAGAGAACAAGACCTGGTTTGTGAAAAGAAGGTATGGATTAATCTAAATATCCTTTAATTTCACTCATGTATTCATATGATTTCCACATGAACTTATAATATGCTATGGTGTGGGAAAATTTTGTATGTCTCATGCTTACGTGAGTGTAAATTACAAATGGAAGATTTTTCTCCTTCCAACCGACTGTCGAGGCTTCATGGTAGCTCCTCTCTTGCCAATGGCTGTGTCTTCCAGGAAGTTGGTATCTTCCTGATGATTTATACGAGTTCAGGAGTCAGTGATTTTGTGTGGGCATGCATATGCAGGTGTATTTGTTGGACATCCTATAGTCTAATATGCATGCATAATAGGGTGTGCTATTATCAGCTTTGTGTAAGCTTTTCCCCTTGCAAAAAGTCAGCTATAGAGTACAACTCCATATTGAGGCTCCACGAGCAGAAACTCTTAAGAAATTCTATGATTGGTTTTCATCTGATGTCAACTGAAAGTTGGATGGTAAATTCCTAGGAAACTATAAAGAAGAGGCTTTCTTTAGATACTACTAAATAGGTTGGCAGCTAGAGCAGTTACATTAGGAGTTATGAAGTTAAGCTCGTGCAGTGAAGGAGCAACCTCCAAATCAGAAGGGGGTTGAAGGTGAACAATTTTCTATTGGGATTACATTGTGATCAAGGACAGGAAAAAGAGAAAAATATGTCCACCCTCCAAATTAGCTTTTCTTGATGTGCTAACCCGCTTACAATGTTGTTACGTATGAACCAACCTTCACTTTTCAAGCTATGCGCCCCACCTTTTAAGAAGTTCTTTGACATGTGATGTATTCTAGAACAAGGAAATTTCCTTTTTTTTTTTTTTTTTCCTTCTTCTCATTCTCTCTTTTGACCCAAGTTGACCCCAAGAAATCATCTTCTCCATCCTTTATTCTCTCTCCCAACTCTAATGGTATAGCCAAGGCGTTATGCTCTCATGCGAGAGGTCCTGAGTTCCATCCCGACCATCCATATTGGGTCCACTTCAAGGGAAGTATTTCATGATAATTAACTGATGTATGTTGGAAGGAGATGTAACATGCCCGAGAGGTTAAGAGGGTGCTCAAAGAGGCCTAGATACCCTCATTAACAAGAAAACTTCTTTGGAACCCAACAAATCTTAGTTTTTGCTTTACCATCTCTAGATTCAAAATACATGTATAACTATTATTGAAAACATCTTCTTTCCTTTTTCTTAACATTCTTTTTTTTCCCCTCTCGACTCTCATAATTCTCAGTTCTTCTCTTTTTTCACATGGAGACATGTTAAAACCATAAAAACTAAATAAGAATTTGAAAAAAGGAGCCAAACTTTTCTCTTCTTTGTCGTATCAGGACAATATTTATTTATTTTTATCATATATTAATTTTTCTCTTCCTTTTTATCACGTGTGAGAGTCATGTGAAATGAGGTTTTTCTACAAAAAGAGCTGTCTTTTCGAAGATGTTAGTTATTGGGGGTTTCGTGAAATTGACTTTAATTTTTGAAAGTAAAATAGGATCAACTGCACAGAAAATTAGTGAGGATATTTTTATGAAATAAGTTTTTTTTTTTATAGTTTCGCTTTCTGTGTATAATGTCTTCCTTTTGTATGAACTCGTCTATCTTTTTTGTGGAACTATCTACCTTAGTTTGGAATCGATCAATTTTTTTGTGTATCTATCTACCTTTAGAAGAAATCAGTCCATCTTGAGCTAACTTTGTCTACTACTTGCTTAGACCATCTAACATTTTTAGACCATCTAGCATTATATGTAATTAATGGTCCTCGTTTCATATTAACTACCTATATAATTTGTATAACTTTATATTAAAATTAGTTGCCTTTAGATGTAAATGGTAACTTATAGTCTAATATTTCTGTCTCTATATTAAAGTTATCTATCTAAACTTGCTACATAGATCTAATATTATCTGTCTCTATATTAAAGTTATCTATCTAAACTTGCTACATAGCCTAATCTATCTATCATTGTATTAAAAATGTATACCTTGGATGTAAGTTGGTTGCCTATATTCTAGCGTGTCTACCTTTATATGAAAATTGTATGTCTTTATATTTAAGTTAGTTGGCTATAGTCTACTTTGGCTGCTTTTATATTTGAATACTACACTCCTATCAAGTTAATGTTGTTTTTATAAACTAACTATACAATGAAGGAGTTGGTTGTATTTGACAATAAATACATTATTGTTGTATTGAATTTTAAGGGGGAAAATGATGTGTTTGATGAGAGCTATGAGTTACCTGGTTGAAGAAACAGAAGGGGAGAAGTGATAAAATGAAACAGAAGGGGAGAAGTGATAAAATTAGTGGTTTGTGTATATAAATGTGTAGCAGCTACTTTAGCAGAAATCATTTCAAATTTTTACCTAAAAATATAACTAATTATGTAATGATTGATACTTTAAGTAAAAAAAGACTGAAGAAAATTTTATCAAAAGGCGGATATTTTGTGGCTAAAGGTGGACCTATAGTTTCAGTTGAGGTTATGAGCTGATGTGGCGGGCGCAATGATTGTTCGTAAAGGCTGAGCTATGTGATATAAAGGACAAGGCATGGATGCATTTGGGATATACTTAAATACATGGTATTCTAACCATTTAAAGCTTAAGAAATTAATTGGGGGTGACGATTTTTGAAAAGTCAAGGAGGTTCTTCACTTGTAGAAGCTAAGAAGTATGGACATGCCTTTAAGGTTGTTATGTCCGTGTCAGACAGATGTTTATCTCATGTCAAAAATTGTGTCGGACATACCATGCGGCGTGTCTAATAAAATAAAAAAAAATACTGTGTTATTGCCGTATTCGAGCTTCTTGTAGGTTGTGTTGGGAAAAAATGAATTAAATGGTCCGATAAAATAGAAAATGAATATTACTAAATTAGTAATAACTATCTATACCTAGTTAGCTTTATATAGTTATAGTTAAGTATATTCTTGTGGACATAAGTCTTGTTTAGTTTATACATTTGAAAAGGTGATTTTTTATGTTCACATTCTATGTTGATCTATATTCGCTATCATCACCACATATAGAGAGTGAGGGAGACAGACAGATGTATGATTGATGGCAATACTTGTCCTTTGTAAACGAATAAATAGAAACGAACTCCTACATTGTTACTGCTTTCGTTTTGGATATTTTAGTTATTATGTTAATAATAGAAATATATATAATTATATTTAAATTTTTTCTCGTGTCATTATCGTGTCCGTGTCCTTTTTTGTTCACAAATGTTGTGTTCCGTGTCCATATTTGAGTCTATTCCGAATCTTTATCTGAATCTGTGCTTCCTAGTATATAAGTATTTCAGGGGTTAACCACATTCAGAAAGTTAGTTGAGGGGGGAGCACATTTTTCCCTAAATAAATGAAAGGAAAGATGTAATATGGAATTTTGCTATATTGTTAGTCCTTATAAAGTATAAAATAGAGACTCATGTTTCTAATTAGATGGAAGAAGATTTAATATCTATGTGGTAAACTATAGTCAAATAGTTATTTTTTTCCTAGGTGACTATATAAGTTTGAAATCAAATGCTGTCAAGTTACACCAAGAGAGAGCAAACGGTATTAGATAGAAGGAGATTTAATACATATCTATCAAACTATGGGCAAATAATTATTTTTTCTTTAGCAGATATATAAGTTTGAATGCAAATGCTATTAAGTTGTACCATGAGAGAGCATATGGTTAATTTTGCTTAGAAATGGTTGAGAAGAGGTATGATTGAGAGGTATACGTGATGGAGTGGAAACTACCCTGTGAATGATTGAAAGAAATACATCCATTTCCCTATTATTGTGGGCTTAAGACAAGGATCATTTCAAGTCTTACCTATTTGTATTAGTTATCAGTGAACTTATTATGCATATGCAGCATGAGATCCGGTGGTATATCTTTGCCTGTTATGTTGTTTAGCTGGTGAGAGTAAAGAAGAAATAATTTTTTATTGTAGAAATGTGGAGGTAAGTATTAAAATCTACCATCTTAAGAATTAGCATGCTGAAAATGAAATATAGAAATATATGAAATACAGACTTTAAGAAAAGTAAAAAAAAAGAAAAAGAGAGAAGGCATAAGTAACCAGGGTGGGTGAACGTCCTAAATATCAAAGCATAACCAGCCGGTTGTGATGTGCCCATTCAAGGGAATCACAAGACCTAACATGCAGTTGATACAATATATTGGCAACACCACGTATACAGATCACAAATTGAGACAATTAAAAATATCATCTAAGTTAGATGTATATATTATCACTTATGATCAAATAACCTTGTATCGACCAAAAGTGTTCCTCCAAATCCAAGAAACAACTTTAGTGTATATGCATCCCATGACTATGCAGAACATATTATTTTAGACATCATGTCTGACATTCTCCAAAATGATACTCTGCAAATCAACCTCAAATAAAGCTATTCATATGTATACAAGTCATATACAAGAGTCTGACCCTGCAGTACAAAATAACAAGACAACTTCCGAACACCCCCATAGGCAAAACATCAACCTATTCAGTCAAGGATAGAAGCTCCAATTTTTCAAATAAATCTAGGAAGTTAGATTTAACGCATCTCTCATCATCCATTTACCTTGAGTTATGAATTGATCAAAATTTCAAAAGGTGAATAGTAAACAAGAATAAAATAATGATGGGCTACTAGTGAATGTGGGGCAGAAAAAGTGTAAAACTAACTTTTTATCTTTAATGGAAAGTTTGTAGTCTAACCCTATATATATGTATGTATGTATGCGTATGTATATATATGTATCTATATATACATGTATGTTTGTAGGTATGTATGTATATGTCATACATAATATTGGATATGATATATTCTACCTTCTAATTTTTTGGTCCTGCAAGGGGTTCTGCTGAATTTCTCAGAATTGCAGAAATTCTGAATTTTCAGAATTACAGCTTTCTGACATTTTCATTAATTATGTTTATTACTTGAAATTTCATAATACTAGACAAATGCAGACTATCTCTATAGATTAATACAAAACTTCTTTAATTAAGCTTAAAAGAATTGGGATAAGTAAGATTTATTAAAAATCTAAATATAGGTATTCCCTTAAGAGAGGAAACTCGTATACAGTAGGATTTTCAATAATCATATTATTCCACCAAAACTATACCTTGAATGAAATAATTCTTATCAATAACTAGAAAGAAGTTAAACCTTGTGTAATTGAACCCTCGCAAGAATCAAACTTGAATTTGAAATTGTCCATCGAGAACTTTAATTATCATGCAGTCAATTAGAGAAAATTCTACCACATGTTTATGGCTTCACCTAAGTTAAAAATTTTCCATCTCAAGAAAATGAAAACCCTAATTCTATAGACTATGGCTACATACCTTTAATTTGAGCAGCCTTGGTTTCTTTTGGCTCTTCTTTCAAGCCGTCCATCTATATTGGATCTCCTCTTACTTCTCTCCTCTTTGATTCCTCCCTTCTCTTTTTCTCTTGGTCATTTATTCTTTTATCTAGAATAATCTAATCAGGACTCACTTTTATATTGTCCACCTATACACCACTTAAGAAAACTTTATTTTGTTATAATTAATACAAATAGACCATCTATGTTTTAGTAATTATGAATCATTCCAGTTATACAAATAGACCATTTATGTTTTGGTAAACTATGAATTGTTCCAAAGAAATTATTATTACTACACAAAACTCCTTTTCAAGAAATTTATAGATTGACTCAAAGCTTATATTCTCTATTCAGGCAGGTTTTATTTTTATTATTATTGTTATTGTCGTTATTGTTGTTATTATTACTAGTTTGGATGTTACACAATGGTCAAGCATGAGTGATCATTTGCATTATCTCGGTTAAGCTGTTCATCATTATGGTGAAACTGAGACTGAGGACACTCTTTATAGAACCAAACCAAGATGGTTAAAATGGAGAAATGTTTTTAGGATAGTATTCAGCCATGTATGCTCTTGAAGTCGAAAAGAAAATTTATATGACTAACTCGGCTTTGTGGATTTGAATGTTTTGTAATTAAGAAACATGTTTAACAAATGGGCATAGCAGAATAGAGATGGATGGTTATTGGCAGCAATATGTGAAATGAGAAGTAAGCATACCAGGAAGAAGTTAAAGTTATGTTCAAGTAAGCACGAGTCTTAAAGTTATGTTCAAGTAAGCACAAGTCTGGTCCTCCATCATGATGATGAAACTGAGGATAATGTTCATAGAACCAAATCTAGATGGTTAAAATATAAAATTCTTTTACAATAGTACATAGCCATGTAATGTTCTTTGAAGTTGAAGGGAAGATTTATAAAATGACTTTATAGATATGACTAACTATGCCTTGTGGTTTTGAATGTCGTGCAATTGAGAAGAAAGATGTTTAAGAAATGAGCATAGCAGAATTGAGATGGCTGAGCAGCAATACTTGAAATGGAAGTGAGGGTATTAGCAAGAAGTTAAAATTATGTTCAAGTAAGCACAAGACCAGACATAATCACTTAAGATACTTGAAATGAAATCCAAGGTTTAGGGAGCTTAGGCCCTTCAATGTCAGTCTCGTGTTCTTGTCCGACATGTGCCAGGCTCGACCCTTGGAAGGCACTCATTGACTTCTATTGGACTTGGAAAAACCAAAAATTTAGTTAAGCGCTATGTCAGATTTAAAAAATTGAAAGCACCTAAAAATTGTGGATCGGAATTGAAGCCACCTTACTGGGGTTAGATCCCAAACCCATTATATGTTTTATTGGTATTGTAGCTTAAGGCCATGCAACCATGGAGCAATTGAGACTAATAATGTCCGGTAATTGGAGAATTCAGTGTGGCTTGGAAGCATCCATGCTAAGGCCATTAAACCAAGGAGCAACCGATATTAACTAATTGTATGCATGCATGTCAGAATTGGGGCACCATCGTTGGTGAAGTATATATTAACTGTTGAGCACAAAAGTTCTTTACAAGTGATATCAGATATAATAGTTTCCTTTTTTATTATGTTGGTCCTTCCAAAAAGTTCCATGCTATGACCTGTCACGCCCCGCTCCCGATATACGGTATACAAGCACGTGTAACAGGTACCGGCAACATATTCAGTTTGAATATGCTAAAGCCTCAATAAATTTGCCACAATAATACTCAGTAATTACGATAGAAAAATTCAACAAAAGTTTGACTTTTCATTTATTGGAATGAAGTTTAGATACAATTGAAACAAAATATAATAAAATTAAACAAAAGGAAGAAGGGAATCTCTAATCCGTTATGGAGCTTCAATATGATGTTTAAAGTACATCAGATTCTGCGTCAGTTTTGGCGTGTCCATCGGTAAATCTGGGCATGCACACCCAGGTCGTCAGATTGCGACTAAAATAAAATACGCAGAAAAAAGGAATGTGAAATATAACGGTTATGTCTAAACATAATAATAATACAAGTTTTAGAAAAAATGTAATAAAATGTCTGTAATAATGATATCAATTAATTTAGGTTATCTTAATGTCATTTTAGTAAAGTCAACTCTATAATAGGGGTATTTTTGTCTAAGATGTCATGTAATTGGAAAAGCTAACTGATGGGATACCACTGTTTCGATTGTTTCCTGTACAGACCCAGAAAATGGTCACAGGATTGTCCGGTGCTGAGTCGGACCTGCCGTCAGGCAAACATGAATTATAGTCAGGTATGATCCAGCAAATCATCACGCACCCATGGTGTGCGAAATATTCAGTTGTACAACTTAACAAGTTTACAACCGAAACAGAGTATATTTTCATCATTCAGTTTCTCCCCCAACCCAGTGTCATTTAGGTATAGTACAATATATTGATTATATCAGGTACAATATTTCAATTTGATTTTTCTTAATTTATTAACAACATGATTTATAGAGTCCATTCAGTTTATGCTTTATTTAATAAATCACAATTAGTTATATTTAAGAGTCACTGATTCGAGACATCATAGAGATATCGGCCAGGCAATTATATGGATGCTGGGAGGTTTTCCGTGCGTTGCACGTTCCTTAATTAGAGAACCAGCATACAAAATAACTTTTCTAGACACTGACACAAAACGATATCACGAACAGTATTTTTCCGTGAATATAACTTTTATGTGATTTATCAAATTTGTATATATGATTTTTCTAAAATCTAACTATACTATGTAATTTAAATTTAATGATAATTGATAATAGGTTTTTGATGACAAGAAACATAATAAGTAATTGATAAATTCCTACAAAATAACAAATCAATTTACACAAAATAAATAACATAATTGAAACAACAGGTATATAAAATAGCATGATTAGTGAGTCCAAAAATGAACTCACCTGGATTTTGTTTCTCGATGTCGCTCAATGGAGTAATCTACACATTAAAAATATTCTAAGAATATTAAAAACAGATTAATATGAATTTAGATGATTTTTAGGGATTTTTCTAATATTTATAACATACTCTAAATTGATTTTAGTATTAAGCGGATCTGAAATTAGGAAATAGGTTTGGCTTCATTTAGCTGGGCTTATAAGATAATGGATGTTCTTTTTAGGTTATTAGGATTATTGAGTAATAAAAGAGCTAACCTATGATTCATTAAAATAATTTAAGTTAAGAAGAAAAAGAAAGATAATATCTAATTTCTTGTCAAAAGGTGAGAATCTAAAATGTGGAAAGAGATGGAAAGAGATGCTCTTTTTCGGTGAAGTGGTGACAGCTCTGGCGATGACTGCTGCAATGGTTTTGAAGGTGGTTCCGACGAGATGAGAATGTTAGAGAATGATTTTTAGAATGAGTGGAATGTGTTTTGATTTAGGGGTTTATATATGATTGGATTTAGGAGTTACAGAATGTGAAGAGTTTATGGAGTTATAGAATTTAAAGGGTTTGAGGAGTTATAGAATTAAATTGGAGATTTAATGTAGATAATTCATGGAGAAGATGAAATGATGAGAGTTAGAGAAATGAATGAGTAATGAGTTGAGAATATGAAAGGTTTTAATTTAATTTAGAGATTTTAATTTTAGAGTTAAGGATGAGAGTTTAGAAGGTGAAAGGTTTGGGAGATTTAAGAGTTGAAAGGATTGAGAGTTACAAAAAATGAAAAGTTTTAGTTAATTAAAAAGTTTAATTTTGAGAATTAAATATGGAGTTTCATGGTTTAAATAATGAAGAAGATAAAGAGTTTGGAGTTGGAGAAAATGAAAGGTTTAGGGGGTTAAAGAAAATGAAAAGTGTAAAAGTTAAAGAAAAAATGAAATGTTATATTTATTATTTGTTTATTTTTGTTTAATTATTTTAGCTATAAAAGATGAAGGGTTATTACATGACCAAAAAGTTAAAATTTGACCCTTTGTAGATTTTACGAAATCATCTGTGTTTATTCGTAGCTTCAAACGCAAAAGGGGCAATAAAGATGCGTGATATTGAAAGTCTTTTCCATTGATATCTTCTTTTTTAGTATTTGGTAGTATGGAAGTTCATGCTCACTAGATACTCGTCATCCAAACTTCTGTTTTCTGAATTTTTCTGCTAAGACATGGAAAACAGTTCTTGTTTCCCTCTCTGGCATTCCCGACAATTATATAAAATTAAGTCTCCATTAGACTATTCTAATTTTTTTTTTCTAAAGCCTTAAATAAAGAAAGAGTTTATTGTTCTATATAAATTAATAAAACATGGATTGACCATTTTCTTGTTTTCTTCATTCTGATAATGTCATGTTTGTTTGTAGATACCGAAATTTTGAGCGGCTGCATCGACATCTTAAGGACATTCCAAACTATTCTTTGCATTTGCCTCCGAAGAGGTTTCTTTCATCCAGTATTGATGACTATTTTGTCCATCAGAGATGTATACTCCTTGACAAATATTTGCAAGTATGATTACTCTTCAGGTTTGTTGTTGCTTAACTAGTGAACGACTTTCAGCACACATTCATTTCCACCTTAATTTTGCCAGGATCTTCTATCGATTGCAAATGTTGCAGAGCAACATGAAGTGTGGGATTTTTTGAGTGTTTCTTCAAAAGTATGGTTGTTATTTTGCTCTTCAAGTCATTATTGTTTGTCAAAAAGGGATTTTTTTTTTTTTTTTTATCATCTCAGCTTCTTATTTCTCTTAAAACTGATATTATTTTCCTTTTGATTCGAAGAATTACTCATTTGGAAAATCCACATCTGTGATGAAGACATTGGCAGGTACGTAATTACTTAATAATTCACTCTTACAGTTAAAAATAATTCCCTCAACTCTGGTAATTTGGATTTCATTTATGCCTTCTTTTATATTTTAACTTTTGATGCATTCTGTTTTTAGTAATTATGCTTTTTTTTTTATTTAAAGCCCATTGAATTTTTGTTTTCACTATTCATATATTACTTCCCCTTGGTCATAACTATTGTTTTCCAGGTATGGTTTTGTTTAGGACTGTTAGTAAGGTAATCAACTTACTTTTGGTTTGACATGTACATATTACCAAATTGCACATGGGAAAATGATTTTGTTGCATTTTCCTCCAGCATAATAACATTATACATATTATTTTAGTATTGCATTTCAGATTTAGTCATCTCCTTTCAAATTGAACAACTTAAACATCCTAGATTCAATTATATTGCTTTCTAAATTCAGTGATAGGAGGATAAATCTGAAGATCCACTTTGTCAAGTTGATCTACAGCATTGGAGTTCCTAAATACCAAAAAACATGTGCATAGGAGCTTTCTTGCCTTTGATTTAAGTGGGTGCAAAGTGGACAGAAAAATAACTGAAATTATTTAGTTTTATGGTCTAGAGAAACCTAAAAGAATTGGCGAGCAAGGGTTTTAAAGTGCTGAGCTTGTAATCCAAGGTTTGTAATTACCCCTTGTGCAATATATTATTGATCATTGAAACATACTACTCTTGACACTTGATGTATAGGCTATAAAACTCCAATTCACTTGATTTATGGATTATATATTCTTTAAATAACCTAGGGCAACTGTGACAAGAATTTCCGTCATAATGGTTTTGCACTAAATTTGAATAGGAAGGATTTGCCTTGGACTTTCCAAAACTTATGCAGACCCTTTTACCTGAGCTAGGTCTCAGTGGGCTAAGACTTTTCATACCCAAAAAGGGTCAGTTTAAAGTGCAAGGCTCCATAAGATTTGACAAAGTTTTATGATTATGCTGACACTCCTAAATTCCTGCTAATGAAATTTGAGGGCTGGCAGTAATTACTAGAAGGTCAGCTGATGGTTAGGAAATTGTAGGAAATGCTGTCTAGATCCCAAGATAAGACTGTGTAATTTTTTTTTTTTTTTTTTTGGGTTATGGCAATGACGTGCTACCATTACCAATCAGCTGAATTCCTTCCTTCCATTAGTTCTTTCAACCATCAACTCATGGGATTCTTAGTTCACCTATAGAACAGTTAATAACCTTCTGAAGGTTAAAAAAACAAAAAAAATGACTTGAGTGATGACTGAAGTTGATCATATTGAGTCCATATCTCTTGTGAAACTCTGTCATAAACCCCTTTGAGGTAATGATAAGACTGTGTAATTTTTTTTTTAAAATGGCAATGACATCCTACCATTACTAGTCAGCTGAATTCCTTCTTTCCATTAGTTCTTTCGACCATCAACTCATGGGATTCTTAGATCACCTATAAACCTGTTAATAACCTCCTGAAGGTTAAAATGACATAAACAAATAACTTGAGTGATGACTGAATTTGATATACTGAGTCCATATCTCTTGTGAAACTCTGACATAAAACCCCTTTGAGGTAATGACTCACATGGAATGGATAAGCAAATCGTGGTATAATGATTTATGTTCACAAGAATCTCTTATAAATTGAAAGAGTGACGACAGTATATCCTTGTACCCTTTATATCTAGAGGGTAAAGTGGTAGTTGCAAGCCCATTCCTTCCTTTTCTTCTAGATCAAGAGAGATTGTAGAACATACTAAACCTGAGATGAATTAGGATTGGGCCCACATAAGTATCAAATAAATGGACGATCCTACTCCTTAAGGATAGGAGGTTTTAAAGAGAGTGACAAGTTGCTTTTAGGGAAAAAAAGAAGTAATTTCTGAATATCCAAAGTCGGGGACATATACACGCATATCTAAAGTTTGCTGGTTGTACTTCACTGATTAAACACAAAACCTCAAGAAATGTCCTGCTTTAACCTCTTCTGAACATATTTCTCTAATATAATTTACACAAGTAGGCTGGCTTTTAAATAGAATTAAAAAAAATTACATGAGGATTCCTATTGTGAAAATTAACTTTTTCTCAAGTCCTAAAAGTAATAGTAGTAGAAGACTGTTCTAGTGGCCATATATGAAAACTTCATTTCTTCGAAGTCCTAAAAGTTTGCTATACTAAAACTTTGTTATTTTAATCCTAAATAGTAATGAATGTAAGCAAATCTAAATATATGCAGAACAGAAATGCCATTTCCTAGAATAATATTCACATGTTTGAAATCTGGTGCAAGTAATAAGCGCAAAATGGGCACTCCAAACCCTAAGAACTTGATATTAGAAAATGGAGGTTATCTAGGAAAATAAAAAATTAACTAAAAATATCTAAAAGCCAAGGACATATACAATCATTTCTAAACTTCGCTTCTACTTCACTGGTCTAATACAAAGCCTTAGGAAAAGTCTTGCTTTAACTTTTGAAAAAATTTCTCTAAGATAATAGCAAAAATGGACTGGCCTTTTAGTAGTATTAAAATTACACGACTCTTATTTCGGAAATTAACTTCTCCTAACTTTGAAAAGTAATAGTTTCATAAACTAGTTTCAATGACCCTATATCAAAACTTCATTGCTTTTAACTTGGATATCCTAAAAGTTGCTGTATTAAAACTTTATTCTTTTAAATCCTAAAAGTTGAAGAGTTGTAAGCAAGTTTAAATATATGTGGAGCAGATATGTTATCTCTTAAAATAATTTTGATGGATTGGATTGCTGGTATAAGAACAAAGGGTGATCTTCAAATCCTGAGAGGTTAATATCTCAGGAGTAAGTAATTTTTCCAATCACTTCTAGTTGTCAAGTTTATGACTATACAATATATATCCTTCAACTAATTTCTACTTGACAAATTCTAGGACCTAACTTTTAGACAAAATGGCTCTAATTGTCCGGATACCTAGCATGCTAGCACCGATCATCTATTATGTGGTCTTTGATATATGATTAATACTTCCACTAATTTATCGGAAGATTAATTAGCTGCTTTCACTTTAACAGTCAATGTGGACGATGCTATGGATGATATAGTTCGCCAATTTAAAGGTGTTTCAGATGGTCTCCGGCGCAAAGTTGTTGGCTCCTCACCAACTCATGCAACTTCTCCTCAAATGGCAGAAAGAGGAATGGCTCTAACTTGGCATGACGAGGAAACAAATAGGAATAGTCCAGGCTATGGTAACATGGGAACTTCTCAGAGCATGTCAGACGATGAGGCTCAAGATGAAGATCATGCTTCTGCAGTAACTAATGGATGGCACTCAGATAATGAGCTGAGCTCCAAAGTTTATCCACCTCGTGTTGTCAAGCGAATGGATGGATCTAGAAGTCTAGATTCTGGAAAGAGGCAACAGCCAGACGAATTTGACAAGTTTTTAGCCTCGAAGAACTCTGCTCCATCACACCTTTTTGAAGATCCGGCAGGAATGCCTCCTGAGGTGCTGCAAATCATATCTCTATGCTAAATAGCCTAAATTTATGTATACTTCTTAATTAATATCAGCTTTTTTTTTTTTAAATTTTTTTTAATTGAAGTCAGATCAGCTAAAATTTTTAATCACATCTTTCTTTATAGCCTAAAGTTATGGGTACAAATCCATCATTTACCATATGTGAGATTATTTTCAACTTTCCGTGATTGATATAATTTTACTGCATATGCGGGCAAAAATTAATTTTTGCACCAATACTTGAAAAGTATGTGAGATGATTTAAGATACCCCCACTCTACCATTTTTGATACCTCCACACCATTTCTTTTAGCTAAGGACTTAACATTTTATAATTGGGTTCACATGCTTTTGCTCCATTGAGAGTAACATGATTATTGTATTTCCCAATGTATTACTTGGTTAAGAGCCTTCATTTGTTTAATACTGTACAGAATAAAACTCGTGCTTCTTACCCATGAAAAAGACTGTTGAAAAGCTGTCTGGCATTATCAGTTACCGCATTTATCTTCTTTGTGACTTATTACTTATTAGCAACGCCTTTATTGTATTTTATGTGTTTCTAGTTATTTGCAAATCTGTGGGTTATTTACAGAATTTCAGTACAAGACTAACATTTGATCTAAATGATCAGAGGCAAGTGATCTATAGAGCAAAATAACGCATTTCAGTGGAAGTTTTAGAGAGTAGATGGAATTCTTCATACCCTTTGAGTCCTTGGACATTATCTGTGCCTTAGAGTTGAATACATATTCTTATAGCAGATTTAAGTTCTTTTCCCTCCTTCTAGAATCTTGATGTTTCCCAAAGTCATGGAGAATTTGGAGGATGCCAATTGGCCTTTTGGGCTGGCTTTCCTGTTTTCCTCAATTTCCTTGGCCAGGAAGTTGGCATTGTAAGAGGGTTGACAATAGGCTAATGTCATTCAACAATCTGATTATAATATTTTTTCAAATTCTTTGTGGAGCCTTTTTTTCATAGCTGACTCCATCTGGATAGCAACAGCTTAAATGATATCGATGATGATTATGGTAAATGCCTTGGTACCTGCATGACTCCGGGTCATCAATGACCCAGGAGTAGTCTATATCTCTGGCTCTATTGTTAAACACACCTTATTGTGGTTTAGAAAGGGGTGCAGAGGAGCCATGGTTTGTGTGTAGAATACGTGTGGATTTCAGGGTTTTAATATGAACCTTTAACTAAGATCTACGTGTCATGTTGAGATGTAAATGTGTCTGCCTAGGCTAATATACTGGTAATGAGTCACATATCTAGTATACAAGTGACCAAAGATATATGAGGACATATATGTTCTAGTAAGTTCTATTTTTCAACCTTATTGCAGCAATTTGTCTTCCATTACTTCCTTCTCAACTTGATTTTTCCTTTACAAATGACAAAAAGAAGGGTAATACTACCAAGAATTAACCATGCAGCTTTGAGAGTGTCTGTAACATTTAATTCATATTGGTTTCATTTACGACAAATTTCTATTCATAACTTATTCCTTTTTCTAGTTCTATGATTGTGAAAGGACATGCTTTATCGAGGATTAGGTGTAACTAAAAATATTAGAACATGGTTACAAGGCCGTCATGCCAACATTTGGAACTTTTTTTTTGGAGCAGCTTTTCTTTGTTTTCTCCTTAAATTTAGTTTTACTAAATGTATTCTACTTTTGCTTTTTGTAGTGGACACCTCCTAATGTCAGTGTACCATTGTTGAACTTGGTCGATAAAATATTCCAGCTTAACCGGAGAGGTTGGCTAAGGTATTTCTTTTATATCATTCTTGAATGCATGTTAGATCAGTTTCCCCATTAAGTTCCTGTTGTGATTGTCCAAAAAGTTATGCATTCTGTTTCTTCTTTACTTCTTCCTTCAACCGAAATGGATTACTTTGTTATGTACAGCTTTAGGTCTGCTTCTAAGCTCCAGCTTTTGTTCATCCTGCAACTCATGAATGAAGTCTCTAAGTCCCAATTTCTCTCTGGCCTTACATGGCACCTTGATCATTCCATTTGCAGTAAATAATGACTGTGTCTTGGCCTTCTTAGCGTAAACTTCTAATACAAATTTCAGATTTAGACACTAATCTTTGTTTTTAGGCTTTCACAAGCAACGTATGCAATATAATCCTTAAAAGCAAGGTTTCTAATTTCTGCTGACACTGAGATGTGCCACCAATATCATGTTGGGTTTTTGAGGTACCTGGTATGATTTGGACCCTCTAATATCAGTCATTACTAAATTGTATTGGCAAAAATCTAAACACTTATTTTCTAATAGCCAAAAATTGATGAAATGGATATTGCAATAAAAATTTGTTATTTAACATATCCGTTAATTAACTAATGAATTTATTACCCCTTATTGGCCAAAAATAGACTGGATCTTGCATTTAGAGGGTTTGTTTAATATCCTAACCACATAAGATGTGGATCATGCATCTATATTCTAAAAAACATGTCCATACAATACTTATCAATTTTCTGTAATTTTTTTAAAATAACAACCAATACAACTTGGACTGAATGACTGATATTCGTGATTTTGGTACCATAAACATTAACAGCTACCAATACTGATTACAAGATTTCAATCCTTGCTAAAAAGTCAAAAAGTGGTTCAGAAAATGCAGGAAATGTCTAATTTTGCCCTCATGTTCTCTAACAATTCGAACAGTTTCAGACTGATTGAATACATGAAAAGACTTGTTAGTTGTTATATATCAAGTATTTCTATTAATATGATGATCATCAGGACCAAGGAAATTGTGAACAGACCCATCAAGACTTCCATGTTTAAGTGAAAAAAATATTCTGATCAGAATCTCACTTAAGTCAGATTAATCTTTTTTATCCTGGAAATCTCAAGGTCAAAGTGTATGCTCTATATTGGTCTGTCAACACTAAGTGGAAGCTTTTAGGAGTATTATTCCTTGATTTGTTTCTCTCATGGACTTTGAAATGCGCTACATAAGTTTATGAATCTTTATCTTCTGTAAATTTCAAAGGTTGATTGCTAGAGCCGATTGTCCATAGCCATCTATGCTGTTAAGAAGGCAAAACTTTTTAGTACATCTCACGTACTGGGTAGTTCCTCCAAGTATTCATCTCTCTTCTGCAAATTCTATTTGTTTTCTAAATTGGCATGGTAGTGTAAATTCAATTTTATCAACTTGTCCACTTCCCATAAACTCATTTATTTGTCATCAGCACTGACATGCTTGCATTCTCATTGATTGGTTTTTAAAATATGCTTATATTTAATTTAGTCAAAATCTCCAGCATGTTATATGACTGCTAATTGTTGATAATATATTTTAAACTACAATGGCACCATTCTGTAATCTGAAAGATATGTGAATTTCCTTTTGAATGGAGCTTCAGAATGAAACGTGTTTTGGGTGATGCAAGGAGGCTTAACATTTTGCTCTTGACAACTGAACCCCTTTCAACTGCAGAACGAATTTAGTTGGAGAATAGGCATGTTTCTTTTGGTCAATATGTTGACGTGCACACTTTTGAAACAAGGAAAGCTGTTTAACTTTTAACTTAGTGTTATACGCAACAAGTCAGTACCTATTGGCAGCAGGATTTATACTAATTGGATTTTCTTTTTCATCACGAATTCCTAAATATGTGTATCATAAAGAATTTCTTCTAATCAAGATTTAAAATCTTGGAATCAATATTAGTACCATATCAGTCAATGTTTGATGGCAATGGAAATATAATATGGGACTTAATGTACAGCAATGTTAGAAATATCAGAAAATATTGGGAATATTGGCTACATTTTTACCCAATATTATCGGATGCCTCAAAATCTGTTACGATATGCACGATGCATATCAGTCGATATTTGAAATCTTGCTTCTAAGCTTTTATGTTATCTAATTTTGTTTTTGTTCTCTGTTACTCTACTTTTTGTTATAAACAGTATCTAGTACTCCAGATTTTTTGAGCATTTAGGAATATGTTGAAGGATCAATCCTTTAATTGTTTATTTTCAATGCTATTCATATAAAAGAATGATGGGATAAGCTTTTTCACCTGGGCACACTGCAGCAAGAAATTCATATGGAAAGATGTTTGTGTGGACATGCATATCTATTTTGGAACAGTTAATATAGAATAGTGTTTTATCATAACTTAATACAGAAGATTCATAGGATCTTTCATCTAATTTCATTAGAGTGAGAAATCCACACGTGACTGTGTAATGCTTAACATGAAAATTTGTTGTTATTCCTTTGTTTTGCAGACGACAGGTCTTTTGGATCTCAAAACAGATTTTGCAACTTATGATGGAAGATGCAATTGATGATTGGATACTACGGCAAATTCATCTGCTTCGAAACGATGAGATTATTGCTCATGGAATCCGATGGGTTCACAATGTAAGAAGGGAGATATTTCATCCTTCAACCTTTGCTTTATGTTCATACCACAGTGATCCCAGTGAAATTTTAAGTCTGCATCTGGGAATTGATTTCCTGAAAGGGTTGCACATTATGGTTTGCTTGATGTTTTCTTAGCTCTCTATTAATTTGTCTTAATTGGATTAAAAATATTAAAATGAGAAACATTTTTGTAGTAAATTAAGAATCTGAATTATCTAAAGCACAGTCCACTGTTGGCCGTCTACTGTTGGATGGTTCTTTATGCACATTGTTACAATGTCTCTTCTCTTTGTTTCCCTGTTGGTGCAAGAATCGGTGTGTCAGACTAGAATGGAGTGATCATGTGATTGCATGCTATTTGCTCCTCCATACCATGTTGTAGACTTTTTTTCTAAAATCTTAGATTTTCTGATATCATGCAGATAGCAGTTAGTCTAATAGCATCTGAGGTAAGGCTAGATGTCGTGGTTCCATAAACAAGAAATATGAATCCTGCAAATGTTAAATAGCCCCCTTTTTTTATAGTGACCAGAGGCAACTGGTCCACAAGTTTATACATTTGATTCTGTAGACACACACAGAGAGACTTGTAGTGCCAGGTGGCTTTCAATCTTGAAACATATTACTAATTTTACTAATGGAACAATATTACTTGTTTTATAAAACCACTAGTTACTATTAAAGATGAACCACACGCCTTCAAACTTTAGGAAGGGAGCAATGTGATTTGTGCATGATGCAATAATGGCTTTGCTTGCTTTGACAAGTAAAGTTAGTTCAATTACAGTAACATTGTCAAGGGTCTTAGGATATAGGTCCCAAACAAATTTCATATCTAGTATTTCTCCCTAACAAATCGTTAATTGGGTATTAGTCCACAATACAATGACTAAGCCTTTTATCCCAAGTACTTGGGGTAGGCTACATGAACCAAAAGAGAATCACGCCGGATCGATCACGTTGATAATCCTTCTCCATTCATTCCTATCAAGTAGTATCTCCTCATTTAAAGCTCTAAAATCCATATATTTTCGTATCACCTCCATCCATGTTTTCTTCGGTCTTCTCTTCGCTCTTTTAACTTATCCTACATTGAGAAATTTCCCTCGTCGAACTGGTGAATTTGTAGATCTACGTTGCACATGACCAAATCATCGTAAGCGATTTTTTCGCATATTTTTATCGGTGGGGGCTACACCTAGTTTAGCACGAATATATTTATTTCTCACTTTCTCTCTCCTAGAGTTGTCGCATATCCAGCGAAGGATACACATCTCTGTTACACTTATTTTCTGTGAATGACGTTTCTTTATAGCCCAGCATTCCATGCCATATAATAAAGCTGACCTAATAGCAATCCTATAATTTTTTTCCTTCAGCCTTAACGGAATGTTACGGTCGCATAAAACTCTCGTTGCACTTTTCTATTTCAACCAGCCATTTTGTATCCTATGGTTGATATCATTATCGATCTCTCCATCATTCTGAATAATAGAATCCAAATACCTAAACTGACTGCTTATTTGTATTTCTTGTCCGTCCAGTATTATGATACTATAGTCTAGGGTCCATCGTTTACTAAATTTACATTCCATATACTCTATTTTAGGCCTACTCAATCTAAAATTTCTAAATTTTAATGTGTAACTCCATAACTCTAACTTGGCATTCACCCCTACTCTTGTCTCATCAACTAAAACAATATCATCAGTAAATAACATATTAGTCCACAATGTTATTATTATTCAGTGCCTAAGTCTATTTATTACATGATAATGTTAGCTAATGACAACTAGAAGTTTAGAACATTAAGATTATCAACAAAGGGCCAAACTAATGTATTCTCTGATAGATTTAAACTGGCAATCTTTGCGATTTATTAGGAATCTTTTGTCTATTTTGTACTTTGTTTTATTGATAGATATCATTTTTTCATTGTTATGTACAATGTTTTTGCCAATTGTAATCAAAGATATAACTCATGTCGATCACTAATAAAAATTTTCGGCCTTTTTATGTTTCTGTCATTAGGGTAGTCGAAGAGAGAAGGACCAAAAGGAAGTCGGAAACTGAATGATAATTAGTAACATAATTTGATTAGTTAAGTTGGGAATAATTAAGTAAATTTACTATCATTGTTAACTCTTAATCAGGGTTAGTTGATATTTTGGATGAAATATTTAATAGAAGAACTATTATAAGATGACTCTCACAGGGGACTAATATCCAAAAAATGATTTGTAGGGGACTAATATCCAAATATAAAATTTATTAGGGAGCTTTATCCTAAAATCCCAGTTGACAATGCATGAATCTTTTTTCACATCTAAATCCAGAAGGGTGCTTCATCTTCCAAAATCTTTGAGGAGCCTGCAATAAAATGTTTGTCATCATTCCTTTTCCCTGGTTCTTTTGTTGCATTGCTTACCCATTTATGGTCACTTATCAAGTCTATTAATCTTCTTTAATGTATTTCGTCAATTTATTATGTGATACTGCCATGTGCATTCTTTTTTGTGCGTGGAATATCTTTAGAGTTAAAAATTGTAGGACTCCAATTCATCTTATAAAAGCCAAAAGTGGAACTTTCTGTTTTTTATATGTTATTTAGACCTGTGGATCATTCTACATCCATTTAATCTTATTGGCAAAATATTCATATTCCATTTTCATGGTTGTCAGGTCCTCTGGCCCAACAATACATTCTTTATTAAGTTGAGAAGCACGCAAGCTGAAGATACAAATTGGTTGCCTGGTGATGAGTCTATTGCACCAAGCTCCTTTCAGCTCCAGCTTGAGGCTGCACGCAGAGCAAGTGATGTCAAGAAAATGATCCTGGGTGAGACATCTTTTACAATCTTCTGTTGCACCTCTGTTTTTGAGTTCTGTTGTTCTGAACCCATAAATATCATGTTCCTTCTTTTTGAGAGTGTATCAATATTTTTTTCTTTCTATCTGCATGACCCTAATGGTATTTGAAATTTGCTTCATTCATTTCTACCTTCATTTTCGTGAACAATGCCGATGGACGCATGTAGTGTGTGATTTGAGAATGTGCCTAGTTTCCTAGGCCAAATATTTGAAGATTTATTGCTAGGAGTTTCTTGTTATGTCCTCATCATATTTTGGAACTTATGGTTGCTTAAATCTACCATTTTTTTTTTCCTTCAATAAACATTGCATTTGAAGCTTTATCAGGTTCAAACTTTTGCCATTCTTACAGCCCTCGTGCATCTTATGATCAGACTATAGATTCTCTGGTTGATCTGTTAAGGCGTATTTGTACATACCAAGGTTTTATATTTCGGTTGATACTGAAACATACCACGAATGTCGTATCGGATTTTGAGGCATTTGATATGATAAAAATTCCATAACATTGGTACTAGTATCGCTAGTATTCCCTATATGTTGTCAATATTCCTGATCTTGCCAATGTAATATATACAACCTTGCTGATTTCTGACACTATAAGCCATCGGCCAATATTGCTACTGGTTTCGAGTTTTAAAACCTTGGTATGTACTGTTAACTAGATACTAATTGAATTTCTCAAAATTTATTCCCAAGACTTCTGGATTGAGATGGAACAGTAAGAAAAGAAGGATGAAGAACAGGAGACTATCAAAAGATAGTTGGCTTGTAAGAGTACATCTCTTTGCTTGTCAAATAAATTTCTGATTTAAGAATGTAAACACTAAAACCTGGCTCTTGTAACAGTTTTTAAGGAGGCTAAAATATCGTAATAGCCTGGCCTTTAGCAACTATTTTAGCTTTTTATCCTTTATAATCTTATAAAACATTGTCACATATTATGACATGAGCCAAAATATGTTGTATCCTTTAGAATCTTATAAAAGGCGCTAAACCTAAAAATTCTGAAAAATAGTGAATGTATATGGATTAGTTCTTGTTTATGAAGTGAACCCCTTTCTGAGGATAGCAGGTTGTAAGACTATCTTATGTTTTATATAGTAACATCTTTTAAAAAATTTTGATAAGACACCATGGTATTGTAAACTAAAATTGCTTAAGCAATTTAACAACAAAAACATGCTAGTTAACAGTACTGTGGTGAATGAAGCTGATAAAGGGGATCCTCCCAATCAGATAAAGATTACTTGATCTCAAATTAATTAGAGAAAGGTATAGTAAATCATATTTCCCTTGCGTTCTTAAGTTCAGAGTCATACTGAAAATAGAAGAGGTAAAGCTAGAATGCTCATCAGAATTACTTGAAGGGTCAAGGAAGATGGACAAAGATACATATATCTTATTGGCTATTCCAAGCAGAGAGAGAGAGAGAGAGAGAGAGAGAGAGATTCACTTGCATTGAACTTGCAAGAGATTTTAGTTCACAATATGGACTTACGAGGACTTGGAGAGAGGTTCACTTTCTTTATATAGAGAAAAGTGATCAATATACATCAATTATTTTAGAAGCTTTTAGGCTAGTGCCCTCTACAAGATTCTAAAAGGATAAACAACTGAATGTGCGCTTTTTAGCCTTCTTTGCATGAAAATTTTACTATTGGAAGATTCCTCCACTAGTGTATAGAGGGTATTGCAAGTTTGATTGTGTGCTGGAGGAGGATACCAAATTGGCATGATTTGAAATGCTCCTGCTGAAGCACAATCATGCTTAGAATGGTATTCTTGGCCCAATTATTTTGGCGACTTTGTTTGAGGGTTAGGCCCAAGTTACAATGGTATTTCCTTGCATGTTTATGCACCTTTTCCAATTTATGTCCTTTTTACCTAAGGATCTCTGTATCGATTCACAGCCATGTTTTAAAGGTGACTCACCTGGAGAAAGTTGTTCATTCAGGTAAGGTGATTTGAGCCTCTGATCAGCAAGGTGCTCAGGTCAAGTTCAACAACTAATTGTCGTAACTCAACTCCGTGGAATTTTAACTACATTATATTTCTTATTTTGGCTGACTGATGGTCAGTCCTTTGCTAGACTGTAATCCATCTTCAGTTGGCCTGAAAATAGCCCTTCAGTTTGATTGAAATCAATCTCAGAAAGGACTGGATAGCATTCTAGTTCTGTACTGATTGTGTTAAGCAAAAGACAATATTTAGTCAACTCAAGTGTATCAAATTATTCTAATAATTATGCAAATGCTTGCTTCTAGTGTTCTCTTTATCAAAGAGGTGACAAAAAGGGTCTCCTCTTGGTAACATAGCTGGGGCTTACCGGCTTAGTGATTATATCTGTACATGTTATATTTTGAATTTTTTGGTGTCGCTTTACCTTGCCAATATCCTTTTTTGGTGCCTCTCACCTCACTCTGTCACCTTATTATGGCCTTTCTCCTCTAAAACACCAGTTTAAAAATCTCAAACTGAGTGGTAGCACTCATGTAGAAAAAATCCTGTTACTGAAGCATGGTAAGGCCTATGTGCATGCAATTTTCTGTTCCTTCAGTAAATGTATACATGTTTTTCTCATGTAGGGAAGAAGATTCCTAAATTAAACTATGGACTTAACTATGTAATCTTGAATCTGGAATCCTTTTTCTTTCATGCAAGCCAAATTTTCGCGATAACAAGGCGTAATCTTATATTTATTTCATGCTTTTGTGGTTAGACATTTTACTCATGTTTGTTTTAGTTCATCGAGTATAAGCTATTTTTCTTCTTTATCAATTCTTTTTTCCTTCTCGCTTAGCATTCGTTGTGTCTGTACCTTTTGCCTGACTAAAGGCTGTACCTCCAATAATGTTCAGCAGTTAGCATATATCAAAGCAGGCAGCTGTGTCCTTGTACTCTTTTGTATGCAGATCAGTTTGAGATCTTTGGCAGTATTTGACTATTGAGATTAGTAAAGTTTTTGAGAGCACTTAGCTTACTTGATTTTAAACCATTTCACTTTGATTGTGTTCCTGTTCAGTCAATTTAGACTATCATAAGTTACGCCAATATGAAATCATGAGCCTGTGTTGGCCTTAAATATTCTAATCATATCTGGAGTGTTTGTGGTTAGGTTTGTTTCCTGAATCTGCTTTGCAGGAATCCCTCAAATCACTTATCTTTGCCCATAGAATTCAATTTCTATTTCACATCTCTACCACATAGTTAAAAGAGTTAACGACTGGAGTTACTGTTGCAGGTGGAGCTCCAACTGCTTTAGTCAGCTTAATCGGGAGCAGCCAGTACCGAAAATGTGCAAAAGATATCTACTATTTCCTCCAGGTAAGCTTGAAACTCTCCCTGCATAAAACCGTGAAATTTGTTAACTTGGTTTCGGAACTTAATATTTTGAATTGTCAATGATGCAATGTTGTTGTCTCTGCAGTCAAGCATTTGTATTAAACAGCTGGCATATAGTATACTAGAATTGCTGGTCATATCTGTATTTCCAGAGCTCCGAGATTTAATTCTAGATATACATGAGAAGGCACGTACACAATCAATGTATGAAAAGTAGCGTGAGCTTTTTGTGGATTCCTCCGCTCATGACAGCATTCAGAATACTGCCCTCTGGCAACCAAGGCCAAAGCCCGTGGGCAGTGGGGGCGTGGGTGGTCACTCCTTTGTGATGCTATCATCTTTCAGATTTAGAAAGCAAAGCAAGAAAGGGTGAGGGAGGGGGGAGAGCTGTATACTTCATTCGTTTTGTACAGTCGTATATTACTTGTGTTGTGTATGTTGTTCTTACACCTAAAGCATGATACTAGTGACTTCGAGTCAGAGTGACCTATTTGTAAAGAGATTCGTTAGTCTCAGCTGCAAAATATTGAGCATATTAGTTGATAATGATGTCTTATTCTATCCGTGCCGCATTTTACATTTTACCTGGGCGGTGATTTTTACTCGCCTTTCTGTTCTGGTATGTATATGTAAACCGAGTGTCTCTTCTCTTGTATTGAGTTGCATGTATGTTGAGATTTATTGGTATTGTGATCTGTAAAAGTGTCAGTAATGCTTCTTATCCTTAAGTGATTCATAGATTGAGAAATGTCAACCCTGATATGATTGTTTCTCTCTGATTGTATGAAATTTATGTATTGCCACTTTTTGACTTGGCAACTCTTTATTCTTTTATGTTCAGTAAATTGATTCACCCGGTGCTGGAGACCTTGCAGTTCTTTCCTGAGAGCTTTTTCGCTGTTGTGCACCTGTGTTTTTGATAAATTCTCTTATGGTAACGACTGAATCAAGCTACGGACTCTCTTAAACTTTCAATAAATTTTCTTGTTTTATTGCAGTCTACCCAACTATCTGGTTCGAAAATCGTCACTAAATTGTTCAATTTAGTGTTTCCTGGCTGTCTTGGCAAGCAGAGTCAAATTTAGTCTCCACAGATAGTTACACTTTCTTTTATACTTAAAACAACCTTTGGTGCTCGATAATACATTGGGAATCTCAATAACGTTACTGAAGGGTGCTTTTGGATTTAATAGGTAAAAGCAAAATAAAATCAGATATTTTTTAATGCCGTAATTTACTTTCATATTTTCTTTTCTATCAGAATCCTCATTTGAGCTGTATCATGAATTCTCTCTCTTAAATCAACACAAAATCACTCTGTGATTTTATTGGGCATCCAAAAGGAACCTAAGATTGAGAAAGGCAATGATACATGTGCATGTGCATGTGCTTGATTTTTATAGTCGTACGTGACAATCCTATGATTAACTGAATAGTGATGAGATTTTGAATTTCATACTGTCTACATGAGCATATGATTATTTTGGAATTCAAGAAGATGAAACATTTTCTTTTGTTGAGCACCGTCCCATACCAGATAAGTCAACCGTCCATGCAAGTCAAAATTTCCCGCTGCATGGGCCTGGGCTGATCCTTGAACGTGAAGAAAGTTACAAATTGAGTATATATATATATATACTCATGTGACAATTTTACGAGCACAATATATAATTTTAAAGATGAAAGTGTAAGGCATGGTTCATTCTATGTCCTGTACAAAGTCTATGCATCTGTACGTAGGCATGGTTGATCAAGGAACACATAGAATTCGAAAGAGAGAACGAAACTAAATTCATGATTGCCTTCTTGTTATCTAGTGGTACGTACCCTAATGCTGGGTCAATTTTAAGAAGAAGAAACAGGATAAACCGTGGCTTTTGATTGAACCCTAACTGAAGGTGTTGGATCGTTCGAAGATCGATATAGGTGAAGTGCAAATTTTTTGTAACGATTTTTGGTTATTTAAGCTCCTTGATTGAAGTTAAATATCTTCATGCTCCAAATAACGTCGAGTCATTACGCGCTTGCTTCGTGTATGTTTTTCTCTGGCGCCCAAGTACCAAGCTTAATTAGCTGGGAGTTGATGAACGCTCCTCGATGGTTATCATTTGGCAATCTGTACCGTTTTGCTTTCCGATGGCTTATAATCTTGCTTGGTGATAAGATTTCGTCAATTACATTTATCACTTATATTACGTAATACAAATTATTAATAAAGTTTTTGGAGAATCGAGAACGAGCAGGAATTAGTTAAGAAGTCACTTATACATTGTATTTGATTGCAACTCAGATATATTTCAACAAACAAAAAGATATGATGAGTGTTATGATTTGTAGAAAGATCAAGGTCTCACATGCGGCACAAGTTAGACCTATATATGGATAAATTTTTATAGAGTTGAACTATAAGCTTATATAGAGTCGAACTATAAAATTAGATTTAATATATCTTTCATCATCTTTAATTAACATTTGATTAACATTTGAAAAGGTGAGTAGTGAGAAAAGGAGTAAAATAATGGAGAGTCAATGGTGAATATTTGGCAAGGAAAATTCTAAATGCATTCACCGAAAGAGACGACTCAGACGGATTGGAAAGGCATGAGAGACCAAAGAAAATAATATTAAAGTTAGATTTTATTATAATTTTTTTATCGAATTTGTCCTCATTTTTTTCAATTTTAATATAAGTTTACCTTTTCCTCTTTATTCTATATATCTTACTTCTTTCTTAATTAATCTCTCTAAAATTAAAACCTAATAGTTCTCAATATACAATATACAAAAATAAAATGAAATTTAAATCCTAATAATTTTTGATAATAAAATAATAAGAGTACTTCAAAAATTAAATTAAAAGTAGTAAAAAGAATTATTTTTAAAGAAGATTTTTGAGATGGGATTTGAGTTTTGAGAGCGGCGGAGATGACCAAGCTGGTAGGGAGCAGACTAATGACAAGGTCGGGTCGGCCACCAAAAAAGAGGCGACAATGGAATCAAACAATTAGGAAAGAGGAGGTGGTAGCATAGTCAATTGGAGAGAAAGGAAGGGGAAAAGAGAGAAAAAAAAAAAAACTAAAAACTTGGAAACATAGTGTATTATACTTAGAATAATCTCATTTAGAGTTTCTGAAAAAATATTAAAATTAATTTTTATAAATTTAATGGAAAGTTTGTATTTCAAACAAAGAATCATGTTTTCCTTCTCCTGTGCAAAATCGAACCAATTACAAGTATAAACAACCTCCATTAGAAGCAAAATCACTAACATTACACGAGTAATTAATTATCACCAATTAGCTAAGGGCAACTCGTCAAGAGCTGGCTGTTAATGCACGACGAGTTCTTCCAAGCCCCAGCAGCGTGCAGCCTCAGCACCCACCTCGCCTTCTCCCTCGCTCCGATCGAGCACTCCGCCTGCAGCATGAAGCACAGCTTCGACACCGCCCCCACCACCAGCATCTCCTGCACCACCACCTCGCTCGTCGCCAAGTACTTGCACACCGACCAAAGCACCCCCACCGCCCCCTCGTCCGCCGCCTGCGACACCCGCAGTATCCTCTTCGCCACCACCGCCAGCCCCGCCGTGTGCCCCACCATCTGCGCCCGCCCGTCCGCGCAAGCGCACAGATGGTCCAGCACCCCCATCACCAGCTCCGTCCGCCTCTTGTCCGGCCCCGTCAGCTCCAGCTCTATCAGCTCGTGCACGGCCCCGGTCTCCACGATCTTGGCCCGGTTCCGGCCCCAGGGGCTCGTGCTCAGCAGCACGTGCAATGCTGCCTTGGTCACCTGCGGCGTGATCCTGATCCGCACCATTCGGACCACTCCTTGGAAGAAGTCGACCTTCAGCCTCTCCAGCAAGCTCGAGCTCCCCATTTCCACAAAGGATCTCAGCGCCAGAGTCGCCGCGGACACGAGGGACGAGGTCGATTCGTGCAGCAGGATCGGGGTCAGCGCGTCGACCAAGTCGTAGTTATCAGCCACCAGGGGCCTCAACTGATCGTCCGGCACGCGAAGAGACTGCATGAGGTTCAATGCGAGCTCGACCCGGTCGAACCTGCGTGCATACGCGCAGGACACGATTGTTCGGATGATGAACTTGGCCGCGCTGGCCTGGAGGAGGGTCCGGCGGTTCGACTCGTTGTCGGAGGCGAGGGATGAGATCAGGCTGAGGGAGTTGAGCTGGAGGTTGGGGTGGGAGAGGTCGCTGAGGAGGGAGAGGGCGGCGGTTCGGTCGACGGGGGCTCTCGGGGTGGGAATGCGGTCGAGCGAGTTGATGGTGCACCAGGCCTGGATGAGGCGGCGCAGGGTGTGGTTGGGGGTCACGTCCGAGTCCCTGGGGAGGGGCTGGTTGGTGACTGGGCAGGTGGTGTTGTGGTCGGAGAAGAGCCACCGCTCGATGCTCGATCGGTCGTAGGTGATGCCGGTGACGGTGGTGACGGGATCCTTCATTATCTGGAGGGAGATGGGGCAGGCAAAGTATTGAGGGACCTCAACTGCCTCCATAGCTCTAGCTTTCAAGCTCCAGGTGAACCTTTTTTTTTTTAGTTAGTACTCAGTTTGGGGTCCGAGTCTAGTTTTGTTTTGGATTGTGTATATATATATATATATATATATATATATATATATATATATATATATATATATATATATATATATATATATATATATATATATATATATATATATATATATATATATATATATATGGGGATTGAGTTTGAGAGTTTGATTTTGGTCTTAATGATGATTTGGTCTTAGAAGAGGAAGGAGAATATTTCTATTCTAAGACGCTCAAGTTATTATTATTATTATTATTATTTTCTCAATTTCTAGCTCGCGCATGAGGAGAAGTTGACGGGTCGGTGTTAGCATTAGAAAAATAGAAAAGATTAAGGTTTTGGGTCCTAATTGAGGGCTTAGCTGAAAATTAAAGAGAGGTTAGTCAAACGGTGAACTCCGTCTCGAGCCCAAACCAAATACATCACGGTTCAGATTGACCTCCTCAATGTGGTCCGGTCCCTGGGATAGTGAAACTTGGCGGGCTATAACTCTTCGCATTCCATTAATAGATATAATACAACAAGAGATTGGTCTAAAGAATATTGGAATTGAAAATTAAGGTATAATATAAGGATATAAATATTAACCATAGTTTAAGATAAACTATTAATACTTGTGCTACACATCGAAATTTATATCTTACTGAATTCAGTATCTTACATAAGAGGAACTTAATTAAAATTTATAAAGACACTGCCATGTTGCATATGACTATTAATTAACTTGCGTAGAGAAAGGTGATAATGAGGTTTTTACTTCATAAAATGCTCAATGTTGTATCATGTTGTTTATATTTGACTTGTTTCATTTGTTTTACTTTTCTTTCTCTATGGCTTTTTACATGGTGCATGCATTTTATTTGTTTTTGTCTCTTGAAGGACTCCGTGTCTTAATTAACCTTGCCTTCCAGCAGTTTACTTGAACAAATCTTTAATCTTAACTAGCTAGTTTACTTTCTTATAGTTAATTTTCTAAATTAAACCTTGTTGCATGCAGTCGGTCATGTACCTAATCAGTTAGAATTCTCTTCTCCACGTTTTTAAGAACGAATAATGAAGAATGCCTCTAAAAGTACACATTCAAAGTGTGTGGCTTGTAATGCAAAATAACCTCATGCATGAGAGAGAGAGAGAGAGAGAGAGAGAGAGAGTTGAATTCCACCAGAACTACGAAAAGTCAAAAAAACACAACGAGTCCGGGGAGCCAACACATAATTGGTGAGAGAGATATCTTATCACGTGTTCATATCATATTCTTTAACTCTCACGTAAGATCCTATATAATTAATTCACTAATTTTTCTGAACTTCTACCAACATACATACGCTAGAAAAAAAAAAAAAAATGGAAGCTAATTGATGAAGTAGTCTCTTGAGTACGTAGGATCCCCGCAGGCTTTTAAGAACGAGCTAGTGCATGCTTAGTTGTCGGCCGCCGTCTTTATTTCCTTTGTGTCAAAGTCTTCTCTTAATTTTTAATTTCCATCTTAACTTGGCAACTTTGTCTTGCTTTGACTTGCCAGAGTTTTTGATACATAATTTCATCCTAACTTAAGCCAATCCCACAATAAGGACCAAAAAAAAAAAAAAAGGAATTATCAACGATGCTCGACGGCTAGAATAAGGCAGAGAGACTAATTAAGACTGGACTGGATCTTTTGTTGTAGTATTATTTATTTACTGAGAAAGAGAGAATTAGGGTGAAAGGATTTGGGCAAATGACAAGTGAGAGACAATTCAATCACATTGCATGCGTGTAGACAAGTGGGTTAGGCACTCGTCAACTCGATTAATTAATTTGGATTTGTCTATAATCCAACCTTCTCTCTCTCTCTCTCTCTCTCTCTCTCTATATATATATATATATCTTGTGATCTCACTTTTGAACATTGGTAAATTGTGCTTGATTTCATGATGGAAATGTGATAGCGAGTTATTAAGCGTAGAGCAGCTCGTATACTATATGCTTCTAGGAGAATGGTTTTACGTTCCTCGTTTTACTAATTTTATTAGAATATTTATTTAACTTGGACAATTAATGAGACTAAGGAATTACTATTAACATAATGGAAATGTACCTGGATATACCGAATTTGATCCGACCAACTCACTCTTAGCATGGGATTTGTTTTATCGAGAATCCCCAATGATTTTCTATTGCACAAATGTCACATCATTTACAAACATTGGAAGGCATTTATCCAAATTGAAATTTAAAAAAATAAAAAATAAAAAATCATCTAGTTGAAGTTTGATTAGCTATCCTAATTAAGTTTCTACTCGTACTAGTGGAAATATGAAATGTTCTTAATATCATCGAAAGTCAATCCTGTCCAGCGAAAGTCAGTCTGAATGTTAAAACCCTGATGCTTAGAGCTGAACAAGGACTTCAAACTGAACAAAAAATCCGTTTACTATAGATTTAAAATCGTAAAATTTTTATTTCCATTTTTCTAAAGACCTCTTGGCATGACCTTGACTTGAATCTCTTCATAATTTCTAGTAACGAATACTTTGCGGTGGCACATACAATTATGTGTCTATTTCTATTGTCATACCTGGTCAGAGAGTAGGACTGCAACTCCATCTAGAGGCAAAATCACCTTTTGATCAGAAATCTGCAAGGGCCAACAACAAACAGGGTCCAAGTTAGTAAATTGAGAAGTGTCTCTTTCCGTAACTCGACCCCTGAATAAATACAAAAAGAGAGGAACAAATAAAAAATAAAAAAAAATAAAAATAAAAAAGGTGGTTAGAAATAACAATGCAACCATCACGATTACAAGAAATGAGAAACATTGAGTGAAAATTTCCACTCTTCAGGAGATTTAAAAGAAGGATTCTAACAAGCAATATCTTTTCTTATTTTTTTTTTTTTTTTAACCATCATATACACAATAACAGGTAAGCATATATACACAATAACAGGTAAGTAAACAAGGGACACACAACCCTAAAGACTGACACTCAACCTCTCTAGTCAACAACAGATTTTTGCCAAATTATGCCAATAAAAGTAGCAATAACAATCCAAAACCAAATTACCAGACAGGGAACTGCAAACTGCCGACTGCACAATCACTCGAGCTGCTGGTCAGTCAGAACCCCAAGCATCATTCTTCATATTTTGCCGAGCAAGTATCCTGTTCTTCCTTGCAGTTTCTTGTTTCCTCAGCTCGTTGGAACCAAAGTCCGTCGACAACTTGATTCCCATCCCTTGAGCTATCAACCTCTGTGCAGTTCTTGCGGATGTCTTCGGCCTCGGAATCGGAGGCTCTAACTCTGAAGGTATTAGAAAGCACTGCCTCATGATCAGTAGCATTTAAATATTTGCATACAAAAATAATTTCATGGAATATATCAGGGACAAAGATAAAAATGTGTCTGGGAGTACAGCAAGACAAGGACAGCAGAACTTCCGAAACTTTTTTGCATTGACCAAATGAATAATATTTCTCCATTCAGCGCTATAAAGAGTAGTCTCAACAGTTAATATTATTAACTACCATATCATTCTACCTGTCATTGTATAGGCTCAATTTAGGTTTTAACCTAGTCCTAAGGGACTTCAAGTATGATCCTACCTCTACTAATATAACCCAAACAAACCCTTTAGGAGGGGTCTATTGTTCGACTCAATGTCATCCTAAACATGGTCATTCATCTTTATTATCACATGCGAAATCATAACCTTAACCATTGATTTTAGTAGTGTTCTTGTAATGAACAAATGCATATTGTTCCACTTTTATCTCTTAAGAATTTCAAATTATCCGTGGGCTTTTCAATTGCAAAAGGTTTAATAAATTTATGATACTCTTTTATTAGTTGCTATAAATCTTTTCTCTAGAGCCCCACAATACTAATACCTCATTCTGCAAAAAGTCATTCACTTGACAGAATTGTCATTTGTGATGGCACACATTTTTATGCATATATGCATCGCAAATGCCAAAATTCTAGCACCTCATAATCAGCACTTGATCAGCTTCTGTTTAACACAACCATATCACAAAAATGATTATCTATAACCTAATTATAAAATTTTATCACATAAATGATTATCCATAATTGCAGTGATCTCAAGCTTCTTTTGAGTACATGCATTGTGTCTATCTATTAGCATCCTGTTACTCATAAATCCCAATTCTCCTTTTGGTTGCATCGATGATTCATGTTTTTTATCTTAATTATATTTTAAAAGAAGATTATGAATTGTAAAACCATAAAAGGCAAACATATAGGTGTACCTCTTCTGGAGATTTGAGTTAGGATGTCATCTTCCTCCTCAAGTTGCCGTACTTTGAAGGGACATTGGACACTATTCTGACCCTCCCGTGCTGCATTAAATTGGAAGAATTGAAACTCAGTCAAGATAGAAAACATGTCCAAAATGACCATGTAGTCAAATATCAATACATAAAATGTCATGCAGGGGAGGCTGTTATGATCTTTCCAAATTAAAGAATGCAGAAAGAGTTTTCAACTTTAACAAAGCAGCCAAGAGTTTTCAACTTTAACAAAGCGAGCAACAACCTTCCCTCCCCGCCATCTTCATTAAAAAAATAATAATAATAACACATTTTTTTAGAGTAATCACGGAGAGCATGAGCCCTTCGCATTCCATAAAAAGAAATGAGAGAACAACCCACCAAGTACAAAGTACAAACTACAAGATCCACCAAAAAATAAATGTTTTTGACTCGTGAGAGTCATATTATATCAAGATATATAGATCAACCACGACATCCAGAATGCAACAACTAACAAGTTAGAAGGTTGAACATATAATGATAACCAGACATGAAACATAATGCATGGGCATGGCAGACAAGAAGTATGTTTTACTCTCAAAATCCATATCTTGAGAGCAAATGAAAGTTATCTTTCAATGCTTCAGAAAGCTCGCAATTTTCCAAAGAACTTGCAAAGAAGAAAGATCTAGTCAAAGTAAAGTAAGATGAAACACCCAAATTTTGAACCCATAACCTACTAAGTGTGGAGGAGAAGGTATTACTCAACTGAACTAGTCTCAATTGCCAATACATGCACAACAAAACTAAAAAAGCATGCGCGTTCATATGTGTGTTTTATTGGACAATATTTACATAAAAACCATAGAAGCAAATCAGTAAGAAAACAGGGGTTTTCATGCTTATTATTCTTTATAAGCAAAAATGATAGCCATAAAACTTGACAAGGACTGAGTTATACAGGGAGATAAGGCATTGCCTTCCATAAGACAGGGAATTGGGTCTTGTAAAATTGTGTTATCAGAAAACTAATGGCTAACAAACTTGGAAAAACTTTGAAACAGACTTAGCATATACTCAGTTAGTGTAAATTAAAGAGGCACATTCCAAAAATTTGTCACTCAAAGACGAACAAAAGAAATTTTCATCACTCTTGAGATAAGTTGAAAACTTCCCAGCATTACTATTGTGCCCAAGCAGTTTTAGAGTTGGAGTTGGAGTTGGCAACCCTTAGGGTTGCTACATGCAGAAATGGATACATTTGAACCCTTCACCATACTATTGGCTTTCACCATATTAATCTATGGACAGTGGACAGCATGACACATTTGTAACACTTACTCAAAATGAGGGCTGCTATCTTAACAGTAAATGCATGCACTTGTGTACACATTGTCTGAAGGGCCCAAAGGAGCAGTTGCAGGGCAAGAGACAATCCTAGCAACGTATATCACACCTTGATTGTTAAGTGGATTGAGAAGATTATGATAATCACTGATTCAAGCCAGCAGTCGATGGTAGAGGTGTTGTCCCATGTTTCATCATATCATAAGAGGGAGAGTGGAGGGAAACTGAGAGGATGTGATATGGACACAAGCCGCTGAATGTTTCCATACAACAAAACGAAACTTGATGTCCTGGATAATTCTGGTAAGCCTCCCCTACACCCTCTAAACTTCATAACTATCACCACCTCTCTTTATCTTGTTTAACCCTCCTTTGTCCCTCATCAATTTGTAATTTTTTTCCCCTTCTCTTTACCTATCACCTTTTTCTCTTATCTTGTTCTTCTATTGATTTATTCACACTACCATCTTCTTCCTCCTCTTGAAACCTTCTCCAGCAGGTCACCTCAGTTTGTGTTTCACTTCAAAACGTATATGCCTTGATGCATTGATGGCACCTCCATCTTGGTGGAAACCAATGAGTATACAGAGTGCTCTGCTTCATTCAGTAAGCAGATTCCATATTTTTTCCCTTCTCTTTGCCCATCACCTTTTTCTCTTATCTTGTTCTTCTATTAATTTATTCACACTACCATCTTCTTCCTTCTCTTGAGACCTTCACCAGCAAGTCACCTCAGTTTGTGTTTTACTTCAAAACATATATGCCTAGATTAATGGCACCTCCATCTTGGTGGAAACCCATGAGTATGCAGAGTGCTCTGCTTCATTCAGTATGCATATTCCATATTTTATAATTTAGTAAATTGCACAAAGACCATGACTGTCATAGTTTCTACAAAAATGACATATTACAGTACTTGCTGATGCTTCCTTGCGATAACACTGCCTGAGGTCATAGAATGACTCTAGCTTTATGTTCAAGGTTCATGACTTCATGATTCCCAAGAATTGCAAATTCAAGAGTTTATCCCATGAAGATGGTTACTAACATTGTAGATGCATGCCGCATTGCATTCTGTAGCTACTATAAACTACAAGGTCTAATTCTAGAGGGCATTTAGGCTCACTTTTCATGCTTCATAAGCAGGCAGAATTAGTTGCATGTAGTTGGCTTTTGGAAGAGAATGATTTTCATGTGAATTGTTCGCATTGCCATCATGTGGATTGTCCAGCCTGCTTATCACATTGACATAAATATCGAAACTTAATTCTCCAACATGAGCTCTCTAATGATATCAATATGAAACAGAGTAATACAGAAAGATACCCAAGATTTTTCTCTATGGCATACATTCCAAAGGTGTAGACAAGCTTCTTCCAGGATTGTTTCAAGTCTCCAGCATGCGATGTGACATTTAAGCAACAAGAGACAGACATTTTGATTTTACAAATCATAACAACACTTCTCCAATCGTATTGCCATTTACTAACAATCTGTAGCAACGATTTAACTTTTGAGAAGCTGCTGTCAGCATTTCCAAGCTAAAATAGAGTTTCTAGGCTTAGTATGAAACAGGTGTCCCTGGTACCATGAAGTATTAAAAACAAAACAATGCCAAAATAATAATACTAATAATAAAGAGCTAATGTTTCTCATCTTTCTTGATAACTATACTGTTACAACATACATTGGATTACGTAATAATGGATTGAAATGTTCTGGATTAGAATTTTTCTGCCACAAAGAGACCTAAATAAAGAAGTAGAGAGTTCAACTAACCAATAGATGGTGTTCGGAACACTGCAAGAGCTGTAGTATCATTGACCCAGCGAATAACAAAACCACGATCTTGAAATTTGTCAAACAGCTTCTCCAAATCCCCAGTGCTAGTAGTTGGAGAAAAATCATATAGAACAAGGACATGCCCAGTACCATATCTAGCTGAAGGAAACAAAAAAGACAGCTTTCATACACTTAAGCTTTCATTTCTCAGAGAACATCAACAAAAAAGGTAAAAACATGCTTACAATTCCATTCTTGGTCATCAGCATCCTCAAGCCTACAATCACGAACCTCCACTTCTTCGGCAGCTACAGGGTTGCCTCCGTTTGTAGTCCCTTCGTCGAACTGGTCACTGTAAAGGCAACTCTTCTGGTACAAGAACGACCCTCTACCCCGCCTTCTCGGAGTTCCTTTTGGCGAGAGATCAACCCGTGAAGGGCTTGAACTCTCTCCCTCTTGTTGGGAAGAAACCAATGGTTCTACTGATACTGAACGATCCGCAATAGCCTCCCAGTCTGCCATTTCACCCAAATAAACATCAATCTGTAAGAATACCCATAGTTTCTTTATCAAGAACCCAAAATGGCAAAATAATTCCTTTCTTTGCGTGTTCAACTTGACTTTCTCGCAAGAGAAATTTTATTTATTTCCGTTCGATGTGTACTCATTTACTCTCCATAATTCTCTAGAAAAGCTCAAATTTACTGCTTTGTTTACAAATTTCGGGCCAAACCCCAACCCCCCCGCCCCCCCGCCCCCCCAAACAACAAAAAAGAAAGACTTTTTTAAAGAAATTGAAATGAAAATATTGCAATCGGAGAGATAAGTACCATCATCCTCTTCCTGACGATTGTTCGAACGCTCCAAAACCCTAATCCCTCCATATTCACCACTCGGCGTCTCCTTCACCTCCAAACTCCCCAAATCCCTAAAAAGACCAAAAGGATTGAAACAATCACTAACCAGTATCAAGAAACCAAAACCCTAACCCTAGAAATCGAACACCGACCGCGGCTTCGACACCAGCGGATCAACCGCGTGAGCGTGGACGAGGAGAGCCCGGGTGCGGAGCTCGTCAGCCTTGATCGAGAATCCGCGGGAGCTCTCGAGGTGGGCCAGGTCACCGAGGGCGGTGGCGAGACGTAGATCCCCGCAAGGCGACGAGGAGGAGGAGGAGGAGGAGGGACCTAGGCTTTCGAGGTTGGAGATGATTGATTCGAGCAAGGAGATCGCGCCATCGACGTCGCCACTGTCGACGAGATCTTCGACTCGATCGCTCCATCCATCGGTCGCTGCTTCTTTGGGGCCGCTGTCGGTTTTCTCCATGGCTGCTCGCCGCCGCTGCTCGAGTTTGTTGGACTCGAGAAGACGGATCATATTCATGGGGCCGTTAAGGCTCATTTTTTTTTTTTTTTTAATTATTATTGTAAAGCTTGTAACGAAAGCTACTGGCCCAATGTTGTGAAAAGCGCTACTCATTTTTGTTTGGGCCTTCGATAAGCGAGCCCATATACAACCACAAAGATGATTATGAAACAAAAGGCAAGCTGATGAATATTCATGCAAAAAAAGAAAATGCCACAAAATAAAACATGTTTTAAGCCTCCACCTCATATATTTTCCAAGGGTTATAGGTAAATATTGATCTTATTAATTTATATGTTTATTATTATACCATTTACTCCTAAACGAAAAATAACCTTACTATACAGTCTCTAATGCTTTTTTTTTTTTTTTTTTTTAATCTTAGGAGAGCGTAAAAAAGAGTGTAAATAGTAAATTATCTTACTTTCTCTTGTTTTTTTTTTTAAAGAGTGTAAAAATAATTGCTTTTTTTTTCTCTGTAAATATTGTTCACAGTCCAAATCACCTCTTTGCCATAAAAGCCATGTTTAATTTCTAAGACATTGGGCTTGAAGATGGGTGGACTTTGGGCCCAAATTCTCGCAGCTATTTATTTATTTATTTATTTATACCAGAGCTCTTCTTGGTCCCGTAAGCTATTGACTCTTAAGCCAGAGGAGAAGTGGAGATCCCCATTATCTGGGCTTCGGAACATCCCACTGGTCAGAGGATGGTCTTGTAAAGCAATATACACGAAGTACTTATTTTGTTCCCCGCAATCTCGATAACTATGGCCACTCTTGTATAATGCGTAGCATCCTAGCTCCAGGTTCAGCATATTTGGAAGAAGAAAGTCAACATATGCACAGACTTTGCGGCTGGTCATGGCATTGCCAGGGATGTTGGATAGACAGCAACAATTTCGTTTAATGTCAACTAATTTATCAACAGAATCAACTGGCAACTGCCAACTTTGATTTGCCTTAAGGGATCAACTAACATTTACATGTCTTTTTGCTAGTCAAACTCGCATGTACATTTTTTACAACATTATCTAAGTTGAGTTCCCACTTAGAGTGGAACTTAGAACCTCTCACAAATTAGAAAGAGTTGATGATCACTTAAGCCAAGGCTCGTTGGCAACTAACATTTAAATCGAAATGCAAGTCATTAGTTAGCATGCCACTGGAATGGGTCGATCAAACTGGCTATAATTAAGTAGTTATTTTTTATTTTGAGCATAGTAGTTGTTTTTTATAGTATCTTGTTATAAGTAGTTAGTTTAAGATTGAAGATTGAAGATTAAGATTGAAGATTGAAGATCACATCTCTCTCTCCCCGACATTTCGAAGAGTTTAAGGTATGCGGTTGATGACGATGACTTGAGAGGAAGTGAACTAAAGAACATCACATGACAATGCCACAGAAACATGGAATCTTGTGATGGAAAATAAACACATATCATACTAGGATCTCTCTTTATCTTTATAGTCAAAGGAAATACAACATCTATTCTAAATAATATATATATATATATATATATATATATATATATATATATATATATATATATATATATATATATATATATATATATATATATATATATATATATATATATATATATATATATATATATATATATATATATATATATCAATTGATAAAAAGGTTCTATTTGATTATGCATCAAGGAAACTAGTAATAACTTTTGCATTTTTTTTTTTTTTTTTAAAGATACAGATCCCTATCAAATTTCGTATTTGGATCTCCAGCTAATCTTGATTTGAATATTAGTTTTCAATATTATTGTGATTATTTGTTAATTGTCTATAAATACTCTTATCTAATTACAACTAGAAATTTAAAAGTTTAAGATTACTTGCAAGGTTCAAACTAATTTGCACTCTAATAGATTAAAACTGATAGACTTCACGGCTCATTAGATTTTATTTTTTTTTTCATCTGAAATGTTTTTGGCAGTTATAATAAAAGGTGGAACTCATGTCGCTCATTAATAAAAAAATTTATTTTCTTCATATTTCTGCAATTAGAACAATCGAAGAAAGACGAAAAATAGTGCAAAAGAAAATGAGGGATGAATGATAATCAGTAACTTAATTTAATTAGTTAAGTTTGAAATAATAAAGTAAATTTACTATCATAATTAATTTTTTATTATGATTAGTTGATATTTTAGATGAAATATTTAACAGAGCAACTACATATATGAACTATTGGCTAATATCCAAATAGTGATTTGTAAGGAATATATTATTCAGATATGAAATTTGTTAGAGATCTATATTCTAAAAATCATTTGTATTGTTTAATATTCAGACATTCCATAAGATAGAATCTATAGTATTACTAAAAGAAGTAGCTAGAGCCTCCAACAAAGTGAAACATAGGGATATATTATTCTCATGAAACTCAAATATATCAATGAGCTAAGATATATAATTAATCAATCTCATGCATTCATGTTTGTTACAACAAATTTATCAGGTACTTGGCCCCCAAAACTCACCCCACTAATCAACTTCCAATTGAGACAAAGCTTCCATGATTCTTAATTAAGCTATATATATATATATATATATATATATATATATATATATATATATATATATATATATATATATATATATATATATATATATATATATATATATATATATATATATATATATTAATAATGACATTGGGATAAGAAGAAATGTGACTTTAATTAAGATGTATATATAGAATAATTGCATATAGTATTTGTGCTAGCTAGCTTAGCTTCTGTAAGGTCACATCCATTTCTTTTGAAAGAATAGCATAGCATTAGCATTAGCATTAGAATATCAAATCTTTTACACTTCTTCCAACTCTTACAAGTAGCAGTCTTCCAAGTCATTACTTTGTGAAAGCATAGAATAATGTTGTTGCATGATTGAGTTGCTAGCATATCTTTAGAGTTTGGATTGCCCAACTAATTAGATAAAGCTCATATATATTATTTATTCTTGACAAGGATTATCTTCCATTTTAATAAGGAATAATAAGGACACATTGTCATTGTAAAGAACATTCAAGATGGCATGGCTCATACCTACAGAGGATGGTGACGCGGTGCATATTGTGACGTCCATGATGATTAGTAGATTAAGTTGTTTTTCACAACACGCATATTTTTTTTTGTAACATTATCTAAATTGAGTTTTCACCAGAATCGAACTCAGAACCTCCTAGAAATTGAAAAGGAGATGCCATTAGAGACATTATTCATTAGCATTAGCAGATCTAGTTATCTTTATGAGCTTTAACAAAATCCCTTTCTAATTTCATTTCCTTTCGAAAGTATGATCATATTTCACCCTAAAATTTAAGGAAGCTGGTCATTTTATAGAAAAGAAAGAGGATGAAATTAGTAAAACTTAATTGACCCTGGAAGATGGACGGTATAAGTGAAAAGTAATTTTGTAAGTTACATACCATACATACGGTTTGGAATTTAAGGCGAAAAGAATTACGTAAGCAACACGTGAATAATGACATATTAAATAACGCACGAAAAGATGTCGGATTTCTTTTCACGCCGCCTTGGAGAGAATCTTTGCTAGTTTTTCCTTCATGATAAGGAAAAGTTGTGGAGAAAGAACAAGTGCTAGTATTTTCTTGTCAATTAATTATATTTGTGTGAACTATGTTAGTGCGTGAAAAGCATCATCACTTTCACACTCATATGCCTCATCCTCATAAATCCGAGGATGGTTGTATCAGAAGAGTGACATAAATCGAGTATAAAAAATTTGGTGAAAAACTATATAAAATGACTCAATGTACAGTGTTCTTATTATACATTTTCACACGTGCAAAAATATTTAATTGTATTAGCAATAACTAACATTAACAAATAATTCCCATGGAAATAAACCATTTGGTAATTAAACACATTTATTTTTGCTAATAAGAAGCAATCTAAGCACACGGAGTTGGCCTCTAATTAATTTGCATATATAATAGTTTCTAGTTGACAATATTGCTTCTAAAATTCTTTTATAATTTTAAATTAAATTATTTATGTATCAAAGATCTCTACGATTCAAGTACTCCTAATTCTTAATTTTTTTGTATTTTAATTTGCTAATAGCTTGTAACAAATTCATACTCTCACGAGCTCATAGTTTTCGAGCCGAAGACGGCAAGTTGCAGTGGCTAGTGGAGGCACGTGGGGACGGGTGACGCGTGTACTTGGGACCCGCCCCGCGAAAAATCTGCATCCGCTCCGATTGGCTGCAGCCTGGACCTTTCTGCCCTTTCTGATAGCGACGTCTCCCCTGCGATCTCGACAGCGGGTCCCGCTCCCCCGCCCGCCGAATCCTAAGGCGGCGACACGTGGAAAGTGGGGGGACCATGAGCGGGGAGAGAGAGAAACGGCCCGAGGAGCGATCGGCGAATTAAACGCAAGCTAGGGTTTTGAAAGGGAGAGGTCCGTATTTGGTGGGGGCCCATGACCAGGCTGATTTGCCTAACAGCAGTTAGTGCGTTGGTTTAGTGGTTACGTGTCGGCGGCACGGCCCATGGGCCAGGGAGGGCTCTGAGGGGGGAGATTGTGGGCTTGCTTTTTGTGTGCAGTGCCCTCCTGGTTCGTTAAATAGTTCGATTACGATCTCAAACGTAAGTAAAATTTGATGGTGCCACTCTTCGTAAGCTGCATTAGATCAAAACTTTTCTCTGTTACGTTAACTTGAGCCTTGTTTACAGTAATTTATGATTAATGTTAAAAAATATGTATATGTTTGACGGTGCCTCTACAAGGAAGTTATCTATGCAGGCACCAGTAAATTGTAATATGAAGAGTTTACGTGGATAATCTAAATCATTAATTGTGATCTTTTCGTCTTAAAAATGATGGTGTATTTTGATAAATTTTGATCGTATATTAAATATGTGCAAAACGAATGATTTTTCAATAATAAAACAAAGAAGGCTTCTAAGTACACTCCGACAAAGGAGTAACTGTTGAATTCATTCACTAATTTGAACATTAAATTGAGCCAATTCACTAGTTCAAATTAAATGAATTAAGTGAATGGAAATTGGCTTCAAAAGTTGAGTACATAGTAAAGGAACAAAAGGGAAGATGAAAAGAGAGTCCCACATTGGATAGAGTGTTGTAAGAATGTGGGTTTATATATGGTAGCTTGTTCTATTACTTTGCTTATGTAAGAAGAGGAAAAATCTTGAGCACCACGGGTGGTGCTACACACCGCCTGCAAGCGCACGCGCGTGTGCGAGGGCGAATGGGCGTTTAGGGCGCATTGGGCGCTTTAGAGGCGCACTTTGCCGTTAAACGATCACAACTGTTGAACGGCCAACCGTTGTGACTGTTGAAGGCTATAAATAGGGTCTGGGTCCAGAGTTTCGAAAATACGAAATTTCTTTTTTTTCTGTTTCCTTTCTTCTTCTGCAGACAAGAAGTTCCTCAACTTCTGTCTATAGAAAAACCAAGTCTTCTGTTCAACAGTCCAGTCCTGCATTACATCAATTATTAACCAGAGAGAACCTTTATCAGATTCGCCAGAGCAGAGGGATTGCGGCTTCCTTCCCTATGCAGACCGATCGTTGTATCCTGGGAGATCGACGTCCAAGAAATCCAGAAGCAAACAGTGGAGGGCGAATCGATTTTAAGGAGATAGTGTCCAACACTAGCCTCGATCTTCATCCGATCTTCATCATGTCTTCTGTCTGCATCAGTCTCCTATTTTCTACAGTTCTGTTTTCTACACTTCTGTCAACAAGTAAGTTTCCTTTCGTTTTCTGTACTATACGGTAGCAAACCAGTAGACACATTTGTATCAGAATTCTATTTCCAGAAGCAATATATAGTAATCTGTACGTCTAATCAATCTGTAATATGAATCAATCTGTTCCTCTTTAATTATGTACTTCTGTGCAAACTATTAATCTAAAACATATCTGTATGCAATAACGTACTAACAGTAACAACGTACTAGTTTCGTATGTGTTGATCTTGATCCTTGTTTCCATCTCCTTGGTAGATACAAAGAAGGAACCCTTATCAAAGAACATAGTTTATTGATTGATGGCTTAGCGTCTCTTGAAGAATATTGTCAGTAGATGATCACACATAGGTACAGTGTGCAAACTATCAAAATATGGACAGAAATTAAGGTTCATGCTCATGAAGTCAATGTGAAAGATATAAGCGTGCTTCTTGTTTTAGGGTTTCCAAGGCCTAGGTACTTTAGAAAGCAACTTGGATCTATCACTAGACATGCCTGATTATTCTCATTTTTTTTTAACCTAAAAAGAGCATTGAAACAGTAATTTTAGGGTTCTTGAAATCATATATTTATAAGTTATATGTTTCTGTCATGTTTTTACTATTTCGGGTGTATGCATAACTACTACTGTTCTTGAGACTAAGAATAATCACATACAGTGTTATGTTATTCTCAATTATACCTAGAGAGGAAAACAAGATAATAGCTTTATAAGGGTTTGTTGCCAAAGGATTAATTGTTGAGTGGTATAGTAATTGTCAAAAAAAGAGGTTAAAAAAAACAATAATGATATATGAAAAGAGAAGATAAATGCATACAATAGGGACAAAAAAATTGAGGGAGAGCTTTTGTTTGTGCTTCAAGAGGGAAATGAAGAGGAAAAGCAAAGGGCTATGAATGTGTAAAGTGAAGGAAAATATCTTAGATCAGTTGCGTTTCTTAGATGATCTCTTATGTAGCTAGATAGAGAGAATATGAGAGTGGCAACAAGCACATCCACATTTTCTTCAAGATGAGATAAGAGGTCCCCTCCAAGGAAAACCCTACCCCTCCTTTTCCTTATAACCACTTATTTAAGAGGGGATATGGTCCTTACCACCAACTTTCAACTTAATAATGATGATTCGATGATATTAAAAACTTTAAGTATCGTATTCTATATATTAGGATATCTTGTGTTTTTCTGTCGGTTAGGTATTAACTTCGTCGATCTACTGTGCTTTAGTAGGCGTGTGTGTGTGTATAAAAGAGAAAGAAACAATAAAAGAGAGGTAATATATACACACACACACGTGTGTTTGAAAAAGACCTTACTATGGTTTTACCTTGGTCACGATATTTTATGAATTATCATTATGGATTAGCCCCAACTTTAAATTCTAATGAAACAAAATTTATGTTTTTTTTTTTTTTAAGAAAGCATTTTCTTATTGTAAAAGAAAAAATTTAACTGTGAAGTTCGCTGTACATAGCATTATCCTTGAGGAGAAAAAAAAGTTAAAGAAAATGTTTACTAAACAAGCATCAATGTGATTCTTGAAGGTCCATGTGACAAATGAAGACTTAGTCATTGAAGTAGAATTGGTAAGTGATCGATAAATTCTCATTTTAGGTTAGTTTTCCTTCTCTTTAATTATGAGAACTTATCTTCGTGTTCTCTTTGTAGTTAATTAATATACATGAGAAAGCCAAGGAGAATGAAATATTGTAAGATATGGAAATGACATAACTTAGGCTATTAAGAAAACTATTGCATGAAAGTGAATCTAATTATTGCTCTATGATCAACAATATTGTATGAGGGAGTGAAAGTAAAAAAACGAAAATCTAGCTAGTCTCTAAATTATTTTCTTAATTTGTTTTCTTCTTCTTCTTATAATTTTTGTAGATAACAATTTACAGTAGATTGCAATTATCAAAAACTAGTCCTTTCAAATTTATTCCAAGATGTTCAAAAAATTTAATATATATACAATCTTCTAATGCATGTCAATTCTTATCTGGTTTCATGTAGTTGGAGGAGCGTAATGCATTTTTAATGCATGTAGTTGCGGTTTTACCGTGAATCTTCATTTTATTATTTGATCGGATTACAGCTCCAATCATATATAATTTGTTCAGACATACACTTCATTCTTTGTGTCTTTCTTATTCAATCCATTGTGTAGTTGGAAGTTGCACAGTTATTTTAAAGGATCCAACTGTGACCAATTAGATGCCCAACTTTATATTATATATATATATATATATATATATATATATATATATATATATATATATATATATATATATATATATATATGAAAAAATTGGAAATGAGCTGACAGCTCACGCAAATTACTTGAGCTGCTGCAGTTCATCTCTAATAATTTATTTTAAAAATTTCTTTAGGATTATGATCTCGACCCCGGGGTTCACTCATACTCAATTTTTTGGGTTTTAGTTTTGATTTGGTACTCCATCAAGTTAACACAAAATTAACGGTTTTCAATGAAAAAAATATTTTGGATGCACCTGATGAAAAGGTAAATGAACTCCAAAATTTATGAAATTTAATCCAAAAGAAGTTAAGTAAGTAGAGATAGTAATTATTAAAAAAAATTAAAGAAAAATTATTGATCATTATAGTTTTGCCGCTAGCTCACGTAACTTTTTCTGAGCTGGCGGCTCACCTACAGTAATATATATAAATATATATATATATATATATATATATATATATATATATATATATATATATATATATATATATATATATATATATATATATATATATATATATATATATATATATATATATATATATATATATATATATATATATATATATATATATATATATATATATATATATATATAAATATGAAAAAATTAGAAATGAGCTAACAGCTCACGCAAATTACCTGAGCTGCTGCAGTTCATCTCTAATAATTTATTTTAAAAATTTCTTTAGGATTATGATCTCGACCCCGGGGTTCACTCATACTCAATTTTTTGGGTTTTAGTTTTGATTTGGTACTCCATCAAGTTAACACAAAATTAACGGTTTTCAATGAAAAAAATATTTTGGATGCACCTGATGAAAAGGTAAATGAACTCCAAAATTTATGAAATTTAATCCAAAAGAAGTTAAGTAAGTAGAGATAGTAATTATTAAAAAAAATTAAAGAAAAATTATTGATCATTATAGTTTTGCCGCTAGCTCACATAACTTTTTCTGAGCTGGCGGCTCACCTACAGTAATATATATATATATATATATATATATATATATGAAAAAATTAGAAATGAGCTAACAGCTCACGCAAATTACCTGAGCTGCTGCAGTTCATCTCTAATAATTTATTTTAAAATTTTCTTTTGGATTATGATCTCGACCCCGGGGTTCACTCATACTCAATTTTTTGGGTTTTAGTTGTACTCCACCAAGTTAACACAAAATTAACGGTTTTCAATGAAAAAAATATTTTGGATGCACTTGATGAAAAGGTAAATGAACTCCAAAATTTATGAAATTTAATCCAAAAGAAGTTAAGTAAGTATAGATAGTAATTGTTAAAAAAAAATTAAAGAAAAATCATTGATCATTATAGTTTTGTCGCTAGCTCACGTAACTTTTTCTGAGCTGGCGGCTCACCTACAGTAATCTCATATATATATATATATATATATATATATATATATATATATATATATATATATATATATATATATATATATATATATATATATATATATATATATATATATATATATATATATGATTACTATAGGTGAACCGCCAGCTCAAGAAAAGTTACGTGAACTAGCAGCAAAACTATAATTATTTAATTATTTTTTTTAGTTTTTTTTTTTTTTACAATTACTATCTGTACCTCCTTAACTTCTTTTGAATTAAATTTAATAAATTTTGAAGCTTATGAACCCTTTCATCAAATGCATCCAAAATGTTTTATTCATTAAAAACCGTTAATTTTGTGTTAACTTGATGAAAAACCAAATCAAAACTAAAATCTAAGAAATTGGGCATGAGTGAATCCTAAAGGGTCATGATCATAATCTAAAATATTTTTTTTTTAAAAAAAGATTGTTGGAGATAGTGGAAATGAACTACAGCTTAGATAACTTGCGTGAACTATCAGCTCATTTCCAATCATTTTTCAATCAAAACGGTCTGAAGTAATACTTTTAAGAGAAACGAGACCACTATATCAAAAAAATCAGAATAATAAAAATTTTCACAAAAAATTCTCATAAAAAAAAAATCACAAATGAATCCAAACTAACCAAATCGAACTTAATTAATTACTAACCTTTTTCTCACATGTGCATCCGTGTATGGGGTGATACTGATGGACAGTTGCAAGAATCCAAACTAACCAAATCGAACTTAATTAGTAACCAAATCGTCCTATTTTTACTTTTGTATGTTTGGTCCTCTCGGTTATGAGGTACTTTTGTGTATTTTGGATATGTATGTTAGATATTTTATGAAACGCGAGGTGCTACCCACCATTTATGCTTAAACAAATAACAATCTTTTTCATGGTACCGTGTTTTCTTAGTCAGTCATTTTCTTGATCATAAATGCCCTTTGAAACAGTTGAGACTGTTTCGCTTATGAATAGATATTGAACTTTATGTTCCTTTCGTAACAATAGTAGTGTAACTAGGTAACTATAATAAACCATTAAAAACAATATCTAATATTGCCAAAAGCCATGGAATCAATCAAAATCAATAGCAATACGTCCCAACGCGGCCAAGCTCTCTCCTTGTCTAGATGCATAAATGCATCAAGCAAGTTGGCCAGCCCTTTTTCTTTAGCGAACCCTACCAAATTGTTTTTTTAGAAACTGTCCTCTCTTATGAGAATCTAGCTTATTTACAGTGAAGAAGAAGCACTATTAGATACCAACGAGTCTTGTCTCTAATAACATCATCCTTTTTCAATTTGTGAGATTTCGAATCCGACTTCTGATCGGAATTCAATTTGAGTAATATTGCAAATAGAAAGATCAATTCATCATTCAGTAGTTTAAAAATAATAGAATATAAACATAACCAATACAACGTATTTGTATTTATGTTGCATTTCTCATTGGAGGATTTCTTAGATTATCTTTTCATAAGATATTCATCAATTGACAGAAAAGAAAAGAATCATCAGCTTCACATTAAATTAAGCTATCCTAGAACCCTTTCTAATCTCTCCACTTCAGTATACATCACAAATCATATGCCCTAATTTTTAATTTTAATTTTCTTTTTTTTGGTAATTAACACGTGAATATCGATCTTAGATTAATATCATGATCAAAGATGTGAGAAATGCACACATATGCCATTCTTGTCAACTTGATTGGCATCTCCTGCACAAATATGCTGTTGTGTAAGTTTTCAACTTGAAGCATCATTGATCGACTCGTGCTTCCCTCAAAAAACCCTTTGGCTTGCTATCATAGTTTGCATGCACGCATGCAGTCACTTTCCATGGAAGCAAGCTGAGTAAAGAGTAGAATGATTAGACAAAGAACTAGATGGACTAGAAATATTTTTTATTTTCTCTTTATTTTTTATTTTTTTTATTTTTTTATTTTTCCTTTTCTTTTGTAATGGTGAATGATTTAGGACTTGGGCCACCATCACCGAGGAAAGGATTGAAGGTGATGGGATGGGGTCTTAGGGTTGCTTGTCTACAATACAAGGAGAGATCATGGGGGCAATGGAATCCTTGCTATCAATTGATGTGGAACATCTAGTGAAGTCAAGCAATGCCACTATCAAAAAAGTGAGAAAGCCTTTCAGTAACTTGCTCCACTATCGCCACATCATAGCACATAAGCTATAGTAACTTTAAAGGTTAGGGTTTAAATTTTACTTATAATCTGTTTTCAACATGTTTTATTTTTTACCATAGATGATGGACTTATTTTTATTTATTTTTTTTGATAAAAATGGCCTATTATAACATCAAATGAGTGGAAAATGAAAACTAGCAATTTTGAGATAATACAGTTTTTATCGAGAATACATTTTTTTAAGCTCAAAAAACTGTTTCTTGCTAAAATAATATGTGTTATATTTAAAATGAATCGCAACTATTTAAATATTACTAGAAGGTTATAAATGACAGAAAATGATCTTATTACTACCAAATTCAAAGACAATTACACATAAAATATGATCATAACCATTATCAATAGGAAAAGTTATATGCTAGTAAGACCTAACTCACTGTGCAGGACTTATATTCGAAGAAGGAAAAAAAATGAAAATTACACTTAAAATTAGAAAAAGAAAAAGAGAATAAATCTAAGGTGGGGTGTGTGGTAGCTGAGCGAGGATAATGGGAGTGAGAGATGGGGTAGCTTTGTCCAAGCCTTTGTTGAGCTCAATCTGAGTTATTATCTGCCTCTTTATTTCTTCTCTTTTTCACTTCAGAGAGATTCTAGAAGATAAGAGACTGACATGGTTAATTTCTGTAGTCTCTAATACATTCTAATCTCATAAAATTGGTAGGAATATATATATATATATATATATATATATAGAGAGAGAGAGAGAGAGAGAGAGAGAGAGAGACCCTTTCTTATATCATCATCCACACTTGCTTGCGTGCAGGTTGTCCTACCTGCTAGCTATTATTATCACCAATGAAAAATGAATAAAAATAAATTTGCAAATTAATATATATATATATATATATATATATAGAGAGAGAGAGAGAGAGAGAGAGAGAGAGAGTTGTAATTAGTTATCATTCAAAAGCCCTCTTGATGAAGATGGCTTCTTCATCTGACTAATTCTTATATGTGGTCTTCTCTTTCACCTGCTCTCTCTCTTCTTCACTCGCAAGAAAACTTGTACTCCTCCTTATCGAATCATGCAGTCGTCAGTCTTTCTTTTGTTCCATCATTAATTTGTTGTTGTAATTTTCTTGCATGAGCTATGCAGGCTTCTGCATGCAAATATCACTACTCTTCTGAATTAGGTACTGGTTGAATTTACTTGCTGGCTAGAAATATTTCTTCTGATTTGTCTATTCATCGCTAATATCTGGATGGACTAATTGTTTTTTTGCAGGTCAAAGCATATAGATCATTAATTTATATCCGATCAGATTCTTTTCTTCTTCTTCAAGAATTTATTGTAATCGGTCCGGTTGATTTGGTAGAGATGTACTTCCAAGGGGGGCCGGAGATCCAACCCGACGGCCTGCAGACCCTCTACCTCATGAACCCTAGCTACGTCAACGGATACTCCGACGCGGCTGCAGTCCCTGCAGCTCAACAAACCAACATGCTGTTCTTGAATTCCCCTCTCAGTTCTCTAAACTCAATCCCCCTGCAACAGCAGCAGCAGCAGCAGCAGCACTTCGTTGGAATCCCCCGCCAGCTCTCGGCAGAGAAGCCCAATCGCCCGCTGCAGCCAATGCAAACTGCACCGGTCCAGAGCAGTCTATGGGCTCCCGCGCTGCCCACCAACGCGAGCCCGATCGATATCCAGTCCCAGTTAGGCCCCAGACGGCCCGGCCTGTTGCTGAGCCTGTCGCCTCAGCAGGCACAATTCACTGCAGCGAGCGGCGGAGGCAAGGAGGCCAAGATTGCAGGAGGCTGTTCTTCGTCGTCTAATGGGCCGGGGCTGCACAGCGTGCTGATGGGGTCCAAGTATCTCAAGGCGGCTCAGGAGGTGCTGGACGAAGTAGTTAGTGTTGGGAGAGGTGAGGCGTTGACAGCAAAGGTGGACAATTCGCCGTCGATGAAGAAAGCGAAAGATTTGGATCGTGACGGCCACGGCGATGGCGACGGAAATGGGAAGAAAGCAGCGGAGCTCTCCACTGCAGAGAGGCAGGAGCTGCAGATGAAGAAAGCTAACCTTGTTAACATGCTTGATGAGGTAATTAATCTATCTCTTGTTAAGTAGACAAAATTGGTTTAGTTGCTGATTAAATAATTTTCTGTCACTTAATCATCATCTTCATCTTTAGGTTGAGCAGAGGTACAGGCAGTACCACCACCAGATGCAGGCAGTGAAGTCCTCGTTCGAGGCGGTGGCCGGGTTCGGGTCGGCAAAGACGTACACCGCGCTTGCCCTGCGGACGATATCGAAGCAGTTCAGGTGCCTGAGGGACGCGATATCGAGGCAGATCAGGGCGACGAGCAAGAGCTTGGGGGAGGACGAGTGCATGATCGGAGGAGGAGGGAGCAAGTCGGTGGGGTCGAGGCTGCGGTTCGTCGACCACCAGCTGAGGCAGCAGAGGGCGCTGCACCAGCTGGGGATGGCCCATCACAATGCTTGGCGGCCGCAGCGGGGATTGCCCGAGCGCGCCGTCTCCGTGCTCCGATCGTGGCTCTTCGAACACTTTCTCCATCCGTAACCGCTCCTAACCTTGATTTTTCTATTTATTCTCACATAATTTTCTAATTTTTTTTTTTTTTTTTTTTAAATTTGCTAAATTTCTTCAGTAATTAGTCTTGGTGTATGATGCACAAGGCTATCATGATTCTCGATGATTGAGGCACGAATTTTGGAAAAAGTGATGAATATTTAGTCTTGGTAATTATAACCAATCATAATATTGAAGCAATCATGTAAAAATTATTGACATATTATCAAAATACTAAGAGCGACAAAGTTTAGAATTTTTATTTAGAATACATTTTCACTACTACCATTTTTATTCTGTCCTTGATTTGGTCCAACAAAAGTTTGTAAGAGTGTTCACTTGGATAAATTGCAGATATCCAAAGGATTCAGACAAACTCATGCTCGCAAAGCAAACTGGCCTCACCAGGAGTCAGGTAAATTTTTTTTATTTCCCCCTCTTTTTTTTTTTTTTTTTTTTCTTTTTCTTTTTTTTTCTCTTTTTGCATAAGAGAGCTTCAACTAGAAACTTCTGAAACTAATGTCAATGCAGGTGTCAAACTGGTTCATAAACGCGAGAGTTCGGCTATGGAAGCCAATGGTGGAGGAGATGTACTTGGAGGAGACCAAGCAACAAGAGAAGATCAACAACGGCGGTGACAACAAGACCGGCAACGGCGAAGCCAGCAAGCATTCAGCCTCCAAGTCCACCTCTCAGCAAGCAAACACCGGCGCTCCGCCAAGAACAGAGCTAACCGATAACAACCCCACGATGACAGTCCCCTCATCGGACCTGGCCATGTTCGACAATCACAATGACGAAGCAATCATGCAAAGGGGACTGAAGAAGCGACGGATTGACGAGTCCCTCATGGAGGTGAAGCCTGGCGAGCTGAGCAACCGAGAGCTTCTAATGAAGTTCATGGACCAAGGAGCGGGATTCGGGGCTTACCCCATCGCAGAAATCGGACGGTTCGATCACGAGCAGTTCGCTCCGAGATACGCAGGGAATGGTGTCTCCCTCACCCTAGGGCTACCACACTGTGAGACTCTGCCATTGTCAGGATCACAACAAGCAAGTTATCTCTCTAATGAGAGCATACATTTGGGGAGGGGACTCGAGTTGAGCTCAGAGGAGAGTAACTACTTCAGCCTGAGCAACAACAATGGAAACAATGCAAGTGCTTCAAATGCTTATGAGAGCATCAATACCCAGAACAGGAAGAGGTTTGCTGCTCAGCTGCTGCCAGACTTTGTAGCATGAAACTGAAAGTTTCTTTTTGTTTTGTATTAACTTTGAGAGATTTTAGAGATTGGGAGTGTATTAGATTTAGGGTGCTTGTAGAGCAATTAGGAGGGGACAATGGGTATAGATTGTATATGAGTTTAGATAGGTTTTATACGTGATATATATATATATATATATAATTGTGCTTGGGATTGGGATTGGGATTTGAGTAGGAGAGGAGCTTGATCAAAATTACTCTGGCATCTTAGTTTCATTGTGAGATAAAAATTGCGGGTGAATTTGATTGGAAAGGGACAGAGACCACGGGGGAGATGAATAGATAGGATATTATTGACAGGACTGATCAGTTGAAGAGTGGCCAGAACTTACGAACAAGAACTTACCTTCTCCCTTCTTCTCAATGTCATGAATGTTTTACATGTAGGAATTGAATTGAGAACCAATCTCTTGCGATGATGCATCTCATCAAAGCATTCATAGGTTGTCATATAATGTTGAAGTACTTGCAATAATTCAACCGTGAAATGAAAAAGCTGCTTTTGGTCGTAGGGTACAGTGAAAAGGGGGTCGGGTTTGTAATAGTATAGGGTGGGGGCCTTCTATTGATTGCAGGCGGTGGGTTGGGGTGAGGGGAGTGAGCAACCAATGCAGTATGCCTAATTACTCTTACAGCACGTAACAATACACCATATGATGTTCTACAATTGGATCAGCTTGCACAAATCCTGTATACTGTGGTCAAAAAAATTCAGATCTCTAAGATCTTTGTATCTACGTTCTGTATGGTAATAACAAACGCAGAACCAAAGTGTGCTTCGGTCAACTTGCGGTCTGCTCCACAGTCCATATTATTTGCAACATGGAAGGACTCGCAAGATTTATTAGGAACCAGCTGTTCATAGACTCAAGACTTCATCTCTGGTGCTTCCTCATGAATCAAATTCATCTACCCAAGCTAGCTTTCACTTCATCCATAATTAGTTACATTTGTCCTAGGGTATTTACATGGATCCCTTCGAAAGATTGATCCATGGCTGCTAACGGTAATAATTTATATCTAAGGCTTCTATATATTAGAGGATGTATTATGCAATAAGTTAGCATACAGCTGAATCACTGTTTTCAACGTCACATTGGAATGTCAACCAACTCCACAGCCAGGTTTTCCGATGTTCTCAGCAGATGTTCTCAGCAGATGAAAACGCAAGAGAATCACCATGAGGATAGTTGTGCAATGTTGGGATTTTTCCAACTTCACAGCCCATTCTTATTTAGAGCACCGATGCAAGTAGGATTTGCCTACCAACCATATATGGGGTTTTGCACTCGAGGTGGTAAGAGATGCAGATCTTGACAATGTTGATTATCATAGTCCCTTGTATTCGGTATTGCTCCAGTTGACAGCCTAAGGATCTCATTTCCGGTGAGAAAATAGTGAGCAAAAGCCAGACCTCCATCTACCACCTCTGTCAAAGTGGGCATAGAGACTGATTTCCTTATCCTACCGCCATGCAAGGATTCACTTTTACTGCTATTGAGCACTTTCTCAAGCTCAGAGTACTCCATAAATCTTTGGGTTGCAGCTTCCCAAGACAAGTTGTATCTTTGCTCGGGGCTGAGAGGTTGAGGTTCACTAGACAATGCCTCTTTCACTCTAGCAACAAAATCCTCTGGGCTTCTGTATGTCAAGCAGTTCGGAAATGACCTGAAGAACTCATTTGACGGGTGATCTGCACAGACAACAAACTTCCCCATGGCAAGAGCTTCAGCTGTTGCTGTGCACAAGACATCGCTGACACTTGGATTAATAAATACTTTATATCTGAAAAAGCAACCAAAGAACATTAACTCAAAAAAAGTGAATTGAGAAGAAAAATATAGAAAAAGGTATCGGTATATTGGTGGTACCCATGAAGTGAATCATCTGCATGATCTCTTCCTCTGAGGAAGTTGAGGTTCAAGTCCAACTTCTCCGCAGTTGATTGTACTTCTAACGAGTCTTCTCCATTTCCATACACAACCAGCTTGAAACCTTCTAGCTCATTTTTATTCTTTGCCAGTAAGTCTATTAATTCCCTATACCCTTTTGCCCATACCATCTTCCCTAAAAAGTATGCACCTTTGGAGAATGCCTGCTGCCCACGCTCTTTTTCTTCAGCTATTCTCTCTCCAACTTTAAGGAATTTGGGATTTACACCATGAACATTGCAAACGATGGACCTGGGTAGATCCTGTGTTGCTGCAGAAAGACGCAAAACCTGCATGAAAGTTGAAGTCAGGTGATGGAAATGGCATACTATGACTAAGCAAGGTCCACCCAAATAGAACGAAGCATTTAACTGGACCTCTCTGTCAGAAAAGATCAACTGGTTCTCTGGATTGGCTAGATTAAATACAAACAGTCCACAATCAACATAGTATCTGGATATGTTACCTTGTGGCAGTATGCGCGGGTAACCCAGTTATTGATAAGCTTTACTAGGAAAGCTTGGATGGCCCCATTCTTCTCCCTCTTAATGTATTCTATGTAGTTTGTGTGAACAACACCAACAACATGGTTGAATTTATCAGTCCAGCGCTTTCCATGATGGTACCAGTTGAGGTGCTCGGGCTCTTCCAGTATAGCAATATCAGCCTCTTTTGAGGAAATGAATTGCGAAGTATCACCAGCAGGTATTATGCTGCGTCTTTCTTTTGCGAACTAAAAGCCAAAGCAAAGGAATAGAGTGACTGAATGTTATCAAAACTTCATTACAAATCACTGCATACAAAAAATATGTGCCATACGATTACCTTTCCTGGATAAAATGAGATCTTGAAATCAGCCTTAAAGCCAACTCTCTCCTCCACCCAGTTCCGTATATAAGCTTCTTGCTCTTCTGGAGAGCTAAATGTCAAGTTATTAGGATAAACTAGCTCCTGATCCACCTTGCACAGCCAAGGAACCACCAATGTTACATTTTGATTTGCTGTCTTAGCCAGATAAGCAGCACGAAAAAGTGGATTCACAGCTGTTCCGGTCATCCATGGGAGACTGGCAGTTGTGACAATCGCAACATGCCGCTTAGCGTCTTCTGAGTCATGTTTTGGGGAGTTGGTCCAGAAGCCACCATCGTAGTGGTGCCCAGTGCTTTGAAGCACGCTAGCAATGCGGAAATCAAGTTCATCCTTAATGTCTTCACGTTCAAGAAGGGAGGGAGAGTGACATACGAGTGGATCTTTGCGTCTGTTGCATAAGGCCTCTATTACTTTGTCACACACATCTAAAACCAAAATATTTCAGGGGATAAGTTTTGGAACTATATGGCCTCTCATAGACAAATATATAAAGATTAAGACACAGATTAATCAGAAAATAATATGGGATCCATGTAACATAAGAATGATAACTCCCATAAACAACATTAGACTGAATAGAATATCAGCATCCCATAACAAATTATTTTTTAGAAAATGCTAAAATTCCCACTCATAGGAGCAAGAACATCCAACTAAAAACACTTGATTCCCTAACAAGTAGAGCAATTAGCTAGCAACATCATATAACCTATTTAAAGAATTAAGGTTTCCTTTGTTAATACTTCCATTCATGTGCTTTACAAATTGATAATAAATTATTAGTAACCCTGTCAGATGCATAATATCTAACAGCTTCCATTGGTTACTCAAATTATTAATAAAGAGAGATTACTACATATAGTTGAGCTCACGGTCAAATATCTAATCACCTTGCAGTGCTTTCACTATTCATAAAAATTGAAGACTGTAACTAATATCGTTACTTAGGTGGTATATACCTCCTATTTAGCACCCACATAATAACCATATTGAAAAAGGATGATACTTGTCTTAATGTTGCATGAAATCCCACATACAAAACCCACACACTCAAGCTCTTCCTACAAATTTGAATAGGAAAGAAAGAAAAAGAATCACATGTCGCACTCATTCTGAAAAGCAGGCCGAATTGCTGAAATGTGATGGGGGTAGATACAGTAAAAAAGATCCTAGACCAATGTTCAAGATAGACTTCAACCCTTGAGAAGCAAGGGTGAAGTATTGCATTAAATTCTCAATTATAACTGTGGCCTTGGCCACTTTCGAGGCTCAGGGCATATGTTCTTGGGTGCCGACTACTAGCCAGATTTTATTTCTCTTTTTCTACTCTTTTATTTCTAGGTTGGACTCGAAGAATGAATAACTACTGATGATATAACAAAGCTACTGAGAACCTGTATGCAGCCATGGGGTCAGGAGACTCGGAACAAAAATGTGGTTAAAACACCTAGTCAGACAATAGTCTTTGTGAACTGTATTTAGGCCTAGCACCAAGTCCTTATTTTTTAGCACTAGGCAACAATATGCATGACTATGATTTGCAATGAGGTCATGGTCTATATTTATCTGCACTTGAGGGTATAAATTGATGCAGAAAGTTTAAATTAATTAAGCTCTATAGTAGAGGCCTGGAAATCCATGAAACCCAATTTCAATGATAATGGATAAGAAGGTTCATCATAGACTGAATTGAAGTCTAAGCAAGCCTAACGAGACTAATTTCACTGTCTTGGATTACCATAATCATCTACGCCTTTTTACAATCAATTGGGACTGTTAATTAGAACAAGACTCCATAATATATTTGGCACAAAATGTTGTCAATAAATTGAGACCAAGATAAAGAAATTGAATAGAAAAATAACACGAGTACTCACAATATGGAAGAAAGAAAGGGGTTGGTTTGAGACACTGGTTGGGATTGAAGAGATCACGAACTCAAGTTTTGGGTGGGAATTGTAAGAGGAACCCTAAAAAGGGAAACTGAAGGTGGTGCCAATAACGTGTCATGTGCATAGACAACAAAGCTAAGCAGTTCTTGTTTGGGTAGGTACCTGCTTGCACTGATTGGCAATAAAAGAAAGTGGAAGACCTAATAACATAGGGTGGAAGTTATAACAAAAGATTAACTAATGACATTTGCTAAACAGGAAACTACACAAGGAATGACTTAAAGCGCTAGCTACAAATAACTGAGACATGGAAATAAACTATCCTTGTGGTGAAAGAATCAATCAGTATATTGAATCAAACTTATACATTGATTAGCCACAAAGAAATGTGAAATATTATGATGAGATAAGGCCTTAAAGGACTATTAGAAGAAAAAAAGTGATGTCCTCCGACAAATCATAATTTATAAAATTAGTGGATTGACTAGAAAGGAAACATGTATTTTCATACCTCGGTTTATGCCAAGCTGATCAAATAATGGGACAGATTGTCTAATTAGATATGCCAACAGCTCAGGAAGATCCAATGGTGGCACTTCCTGCATATATGTGCCACAGGAGATCAGCTAATCACACTAAGAGACCAACTAGTGGGATTAAAGCAACTCAGGCCACAAAAATGGGTTTACCTTTAATTCTTGAGGTTCCTTGTAAATAGATTTCTGCAGAAGACATGAAATTATAAATAAGTACGGTCCAACAAATGAACATGTTTCGTGAAAAAATACAGGGACGGAAACAAAACATAAGTGATCCTCGTGTCCCCAAACCAGGTACCAGCAACGATGACTTCATCAGCAAAAAGTAAAGAAAAACTACAATAATAATGATAGTAGATGTTCAGTTGTTCACCTTTTCAACAACAACTATAGCTTTATGATTGTTTATAAAGGCATCCTCGAAACATGACTTCAGTCACCACTAACCCCACAAACACCCACACAGAAAAAAGAAATCCAATCACCCAACACAGGGAGACTATTTATGGACTGAGGAGTGATGCTTGTAATACCTGTCATGGTTAAAATCCGCCATGACTACTTGTGGTTAATGTTCACCTGCCATCAGCATAAAAATGACTATGACTTGGCTGTGTTGTCAATATGCAGGAGTCACGGTGTTTGCAACAACACACAGAAGAAACTAGGATTTACGGTGCATAGATGGACCGGGGAGGAAGATGATCAAGTTCAGATCTTCCCCACAACCGCGACGATAGGGATCCAGGGACTTCCTTTACATCACTGGAACAGGAATGATCTAAGCAAAATAGTGGTTCGATTTGCTCACCTGATTGACGTCGAGGAAGATACACTCGAACGGAGGGACCTGGTGACAGCAAGAATCAGGATTGGTTGCGATTCGGTTGATTCAATACCGAAGGAAATAAAGATAGTGATCGGCGGCCACCTGCGTATAATCTCAACCAAGATTATCGACATGATTTCCTTGCCACCGAAAGCTTTGAACGAGGGGAGAGCACATCGCGGAACGCCGGGTTCCACGGCGACGGACAGAGGTCCGACCGAGACAGGGAAAGCCGATATGGCGCCCTTGTCCACGGCTGAATCCTTGATCCAGGCTGCCGGGAGCCAACGGCGATTCACGTGGCACAAAAACCAAAGCTCAAACCTCTGATCCAGCATGCGCGACAGGAGGACAGTCGAAATGGGAAGGGTCAACCACCAAACAGAGGTCGCCGGGCAGGAAATAGGATGGAAGAGGAAAGAGCTGCAGGAATTTCATCCACAAGGAGTGCTGAAGAACTCGAGGAGAGAAAGCGCAACCAAACAAAGCAAGAAAAGGAAAAAAGAAATGGCAGAGGAAAAACTGCGGAGCCAGAGGAGAAAGGAAGCGCAACAGTCCTTTCGGGGGAGGAAGAGACATGCGGGCGCACTGCTCAAGGGCAGTCAGCTTTCAATAAAGCAGACTGCTTAGGGGGGGTGCTTCTAGGGGGGATCAGTGACCGGAGGGTAGGTGAAAGGGGGAGGGGGACCACTCTTTTAAAAGAGCAGAGGGTGGGTCCCTAACTAGAAATAATGGTAGGGAGTTGGGTGAAAGAGGGGATGGAAAAATTTTTAGTGGTCACAAATTAAATGAAAAGTTGGACCTAGTTGATGGTGGGTCCACAAATAGCCATGATGGGCTGATAGATGAAAGTGGTTCCAATCTGAGAACAATAACTGCAAATAATCAGGGAGTGTTTATTCTGGATCAACAGGGCTTAGGGAAAAAAGCACACTTCAGTATAAGTGAGCAATCTGCCAAAGAAAATACAGCATATAGGGTTGCCGACCTCTTTGAAAAAGCCAAGGAGTTGGGATTTGATAACAGTGATCAGACAGACAGATCCATAAAACAGCTAGGGCTTCTATCACTATTACCGGGATTTGACAAAGAAGTTATTAAGGATGTTACTTCCAAGCTCCTGGCTGACAGTCACCGGGGATGATGGTGCCAGACTGGCAAGAAGTAGAAAACGTCAGCCTTCCAGATTTCCAAAGCGTATCAGAGATAAATCCAAAAAGCAACATATACAGAAGGATAGAGCGAAGGAAGTGCAACTAATGTGGAGTAGACAGGCACAACAGATGTATCGCCAGGACAAAGCAGGATAATCCAGGAATCGACAGTAGGGAGGAAGACCGATATCCTAAGAAAACCCAGAAGGGTAGCCACATTGAGGATACGAAGGATCAGGGAACAGGACATCTGGGGGCTACAATGACACCTACTAGACGTAGGAGGAGGTTGGAGCAGAAGCAAGGACGCCTTGATTATCAATCTGGAAAGATTGCGTCATTAGCCACAAGACGCAAAGCTTTACTTTCAAACTATTAACAAGGTATGAGCTTTTCTTCTATCGATGTCTTAAATTTGTTACCAGATGATTTGTTGTTATCTCTTGCACACACATGTGACATTGATATGGGCACCGATATTGGTACACTAAAGAGTAATCTTCAATTAATTAGACATATAGAGTGCTCTGGGATAATTCATAACCCCAGTATGACAGGGGAGGAGTGTTGACCATGAGTGGTCCAGATGGAGAAGATTACAATAGTTAGTTATGAATACACTACTCTGGAATGTGAGGGGGGTTGGCACCAAGACCAAACGACGTATGGTGTCAGAAACCTGTAGATTGTCGGTAGCAGATATAGTTTGTCTCCAGGAAACAAAATTAGTGAACCCTCAAACAAGCACATTAAACGAGCTAGGAAATAGATATAGTTGGCTCGTTAAAAACGCGATTGGGGCGTCTGGTGGGTTATTGATTGGGGTAAATCACCAGTCATACGAGATACTGGACTCACTAACAGGGGAATTCAGCCTGACGGTGGCAGTCAGGAGGAAAGCAGATGGCTGGATTCAAACTATAACAAGTGTGTACGGACCAAACCAGAGTTGTCACCGTAGCACACTACGACAAGATATCACAAGGGCAAGAATGTTGAAGACGGGACCATTGGTTTTGGGAGGGGACTTTAATGTGGTTAGGTTCTCGGATGAGCGTAAAGTAGGGGATAATAATATCCGGGATAGAAATCAATTCAATGATTTGGTGGCAAGCTTAAACCTTATCGAAATTCCCCTAACAGAACGACGATATACATGGTCTAGCATGCGGGAGAACTCGAGTCTAGCCAGACTCGATAGAATCTTTGTATCAACAGACTGGGAACTCAAATTCTATGGTGCGTATATTCATCCTATCAGGAGACCAACATCGGACCATGTTCCTATTTGCCTCTGCTCAGGGGAGATCCGCCCAAAAAAAGACCGAATCTTCAGATTTGAAAATGGTGGTTGGAATACGAGGAGATTCACAAAATTATTAGACAAAGTTGGTCTCAGCCGACAAACACATCCGAGGCTGCTCAGAATATTGTTGCCAAATTTAGGCGATTAAGAAGAGTATTGCTGAGATGGGAAAAGAAATACTTCCGACAAATAAGGATGTCAAAGGCCGAAACCATCAAGGAAATAGAAAATTTGGAGCGGGAGGAGGAAGGACAGAATCTGTCAAAAGAAAAATCTGAACGGCTGCAAAAATTGCGTAGGCTTACGACAGATATATATAAGAACGAGGAGATTAAGTGGAGGCAAAGAGCTCGTCATAAATGGCTCACAAAAGGGATGCAAATAACGCCTTATTTCACAGAATAGTAAACACGAGGAGAAGAAAAAATGCTATACATGTGCTAGAATCCTCGGAAGGATCAATATCATCTGCGACAAGGATTAAGCATCATGTTCATAGCCATTTTAAAAGCCTATTCGGAAGCGAAAACCCGGAGAGACTAAGGATGAAGGAGGCTAGTGGACAACAGTTGATAGATTTATCCAACCTACATGTCGACATCACAGATGAGGAAGTAAAGGCAGCAGTATGGCAACTCGGCCCGGAGAAGGCACCGGGACCAGATGGCTTCCCGCTCTTTTTCTATCGCACCTTTTGGCAAGAAATGAAGGGTGATGTAATGACCTTACTCAAAGGGTTCGCTAAAGGAGAAGTCAATATTGACAGGATCAACTATTCTCTCATCGTACTCATACCAAAGAAAGAGACACCACAGACTATTGGTGACTATAGACCGATAGCTCTGTTGAATAGCAGCCTCAAAATCATCTCGAAGGTCCTGGCAAATCGATTGGCAGTAGTCTTACCAGATTTGGTGGATACAATACAATCAGGATTTATACAAGGGCGAAACATTTTGGAGGGGATCGCGCTTGCCCAACAAGTAATACATTACTGTCGGAAAGCAAAAAAGAAAGGATTCCTCCTTAAACTTGACTTCAAAAAGGCGTACAATATGGTAAACTGGGAGTGTATTTTAGAAGTCTTAAAGAAGAGAGGATTCGGGGAACGCTGGAGGAACTGGATAGAACTGTGGTTAAGATCGGCCAAAGTGCAAGCCCTCATCAATGGCGAAATAGGGAAGGAGGTGGTATGCAAGAGAGGACTCCGGCAGGGAGACCCACTATCTCCCCTTCTCTTCATTTTGGTGGCAGACGGTTTAAATCAGCTTTTAAAAAAAGCAGTGGACGCAGGCCTATTCAAAGGTCTGCCGGCCAGCAAAAAGGTTGTGGTTTGCAACCTACAATATGCAGATGATACACTAATATTCTGTGAAAACAACCTTAGAACCGCCATCATACTAAAGTAGACTCTCTGCTACTTTGAGGCCTGGTCAGGACTAAAAATCAATTTTCACAAAAGCTCAATGGTGATACTAGGCCAAAAGGCTTTAACGGATTTCATCATCCAAAGTATACTTGGTTGCAAGACAGACTGCCTCCCCGTCCAGTATCTTGGGGTTCCACTCAGAGATAGAAAACTAAGAAAGACTGACTGGTATCCCATAATTGATAAGGTTGAGCGGAAACTTGAGGGTTGGAAGGCTAGACATATGTCACTAGGGGGACGCATTATACTTGTCAATTCAGTGCTTTCATCTACACCATTGTATTTTATGTCAATCTTCCTACTCCCAGTCTGGGTCAGAAAGAGGATTGATAAAATACGAAGAAGATTTTTATGGAGTGGTGTGGGGGGAAAAAGCCAAATATAATTTAGTATCCTGGGGGCAAGTTTGTAAACCTAAAGAGGGGGGATTAGGAGTCAAAGACCTGAAGATATCCAATCTGGCCCTACTTTCCAAATGGTGGTGGAAATTACTATCGGATCCTGAAGGACAGCTTCAGAAGGCCATCTGGGAGAAGTTTGGTCCAAGAAAGGGAGGATGGCGAAACATACCACATAACACCTGCAATACACTGTCCCTGTGGCGAGGGATGAAGGCGACCAGGAAGATTGCTGAATCAAGTATCTCTTTTAAAGTGGGCAGGAAAGGGAGGGTTTCGTTTTGGCATGATCGTTGGTGCTCAGACATGTCATTAGCAACAATATTTCCAAAAGTCTTCGCTTGCTCACTTGATAAGGAGGCAACTACTGAAACGATGTGGCATCATAATAGATGGAATTTGAGATTGGAAGCTCACACACGAGACCATGCAAGTATGGAGATCAGGGAGCTTAGGAACCTACTTAGTATTCAGTCTCCCACGAAAACAGAGAAGGAATCCGTCATTTGGAGATAGGAGCAACATGGTGAGTTCTCAGTTGCGTCCACATACAAGTTCATCATAGACGGAGGTCATAGAATGGCATATGCTAGAAAAATATGACACGTTAGATGCCCTTTTAAAATTAGGTGTTTCTTATGGCTTATCGCCAAAGAAGCCTTACTCACATGGGATAATCTCCAAAGACGAGGCTGGAAGGGACCAAATATGTGTAGTTTGTGTGGGGCTGCGGCTGAAATAATCACGCATCTATTTCTTGAATGCAGTTTTACATCCTGTCTATGGGAGAAGTGTGCGGTAACTATAAGGCTTACATTCAGACGGTCCGAGATGGCCAACATATGGTACAAAGTAGTTAGTAAGAAGACACGTCATGGTGCTCATATCTGTCACTTAGTGATTGTAGTAGTATGCTGGAATGTATGGAGAGAAAGAAATAATAGAATTTTCCGGCAGCAAAAGCATTCCATATTTACATATTTTTGTCACACATTTATTGATATACATTTCTGGACAGGTCTTCTGTCAGACAAGGAAAAATTATGCCTTTCTGAAGAACAGGATACAGAGGAAAAAGATCAGGGACTGGAGAATGAAGACTTGCACACAGGAGCAGGGTAGAGTTGATCGTGATAAGATGATTAGATGACGATATCGAAGGCAGTGGATTTTGTTTTGTTTGTTTTATTTTGTATTTTGACTTTGTTATCTTTATGTCTAGGTGGGTTATGAACCCCACTCTAGTTTGTGTTAATGTAACCCGTTCTGTTATGGCTTATTAATAGAACACGGAGGGCTTCTTGCTCACCGTTTTAACCTCAAAAAAAAATAGTTAAAAAATGATTGTAACAATGCAATATGGCATATTAAGCTCATTTCGCTAAAAACTATTTAATGGAACACAGAGGGATATATTCACCGTAATTACTCAAAAAAAAAAAAACAATGCAATATTATATGGCACTAACATGGATAGAGTGAAAAACATAGTACCTCTTACAACAACAACAACTAAGCCCTTTATTTCAAGTACTTGAGGCAGGATACATGAACCAAAAAAGATTACACCAGCACAATCACATAGATGATCTTCCTCCATTCATTCCTATCGAATAATATGTCTTCATTAAGGCATTTAACATCCATATCTTCTCATATCACCTCTATCTATATTTTCTTCGGTCATTCCTTCATACTTTTAAATTGTCCTACTATTTATCAAACTGATGCATCCGTAGGTCCACATCACACATAACCAAACCATCATAAACATTTCTCGAAATCTTCTCTTCTATGAGAGTTACGCTTACCCTAATAAGAATATCCTCACTTCTCATTTTATCTCTCCTAATGCTACCACACATCCAATGAAGCATACGTATCTCTGTATGCTCATCTTTTATGAACATATTACTTCTTCTAGTACTTTTTTTGTCCAAAAATAGTTTTTATTTTGAGTGCTCCCGCGTTATATTCAAAAATTATTTAAACAAATTAACCCATAACATTAAAGACCCTTCTCACTCCCATTCTCTTACTTTATTGGGTACACGTAAGGGTATATAATGGCCTATTATGTAAACAAGATACTTCCTCATTCGGGGTTCTCCTGAATCATATGTTGCATACAAGTATAGGCAGAAAGACCCAACCCAGTTCCATTAATAAGATAACAATCATAGATCACACCACAAAAATAGTATAGTATGAGAGACCCTCATAGTTCTCTAACTTTTGGTTGGACTTACCTCAAAATCTTCTAGAATTATCCTTCTTATTCCTATGGAGCTACAAATTTCTACTCTAAACATTCTACACAGTGCTTCTTTCCATGATAAATGCTACAGTGAAGTGTTTATTCAACCTTTTCCCTTCAGAACAATCTCTACTTATTTGGGTATACGTAAAGGGACTTCATAGAAAGAAGCATACCGCGCTCAACTTCGCTCTCTAGCCTTTCCATAAACATCCCAAACATCAATAAACAGCTTCCACAACTATAATTTAAGCCGAGAGATTAAGAAACTACTAATTCAAAAGACAAACCGTAAATTTAGCCCCAAAATTTTCACGATAATAAAGAACAGCCACCCTAATTTCAGTAACTCAATTAAAAGACCAAATCGTGCTTAGCAACTTAATTGTCAACATAATTATTCACTACAATAGAAACCCACTACTCTAATTTAAGCATCTCAATTAAAAAGTCCAAATTTTCGCAATTAATTGCTGATTAAAAAAAACCAAGGATAGAAAATTACCAGGCTCAATTTCACTTTGTCCACAAGGTCGTTACTCTTAAAATTCCCAAGAACGTCATCAAATTGGCTCTTCTGCTCAAACTCCTTCAATCTCATCTTCAACGTCCGAATCGGCTCCCACTCCTCAATCCCCCCCTCCTCCTCCCCTTTCCTCCAAATCCTCCGCCGCCTCCTCACCTTATCCTTCTCAAAATCCACCAAAACCCCTCTCGACTCCTCCATCTCCGCCACAATCGCGTCCTTAAACCCCGACAAATCGAACCCAATCCTCCCGCTCGGGCTCCACTTCTCAAACACCTTCCTGCTGAACTCCGGCGACGAGTAGACCCTCCGAAACTCCGACAGCTTGGGCTGGATCCGCTTCACGAACTCGAATTCGGCGATGGATTCGTTCCTCGCGGAGTTGAGGAAGTTCCCCAGCTCGCGATCGGCGAGGTTCTTGAATGAGTTCGCCCTCGTTCGTATCAGCTGGAGATCGGCGCCGGCGGAGTCCCGGACCTCCCGCCACCCCTTGGAGATGAAGGAGAAGGCCTTCTCCGCCGTCACCAACGTCGACGGGTGAGTGTCCATGCCGAGGTTGATCATCACGGCGAGAGATTTCTAGGGTTAGGGTTTTGAGAAAAAAAAATTTATTTTTATTTTTTGCGCCGCTACCCTCACGAAGAGAGAAGGGGGGGAGAGAGGAGGGGTGGGTATTTATTGAGGCTTTCCGATCTCGTGGGGACCGGTCGGACGCGGGTCGCGCTGACGTGGAGTTCGATCCCGTGAGTCTGCTGACGTGGAAAAGTCTTGTTGGGTGGGGTGTAAACCCCAAGGGGACAGTTGGGGGATATTGTGGGCCGGAGAATATTCTACGAGCCGCGTGTTGGACTCTCATACTCTCTGGAGTCTCGACCCCAGTCGACTCTTGGTGCGAGTCTTGTACAGGGAAGGATCTTTTTTGTGGTGTGAATCTAACTTAGCGGTCGCATTCATTTTTCATGAAGAAGCCAAGTTGAAAACTTCAGACCAATTGCTTTGTTATTTAGCAGAAGATGAAAAATGAAAATATTAAATTAGGTTAGCTCGTAATTTGACGTTAGCATCGTATGAGAACAGATTTTTTTTTTTTTTTTTTTTTTTAGATCTCCACGAGTTAAGTTTGCTCATACTTGGTGTTGAATTTATCTCTTGAATTTCCCTGTCAAGCCACTTTATTCTCTAACATGACGTTCATTAATCTCATAATCTGCACACATGTCGATTTTCTTCCAAGTATACTTTATTCTTCAGCATGACGTTCATTAATAACATAATCTGCACACATGTCGATTTTCTTCCAAAAGTGCAAAGTAAAAACTCAACAAATAAGTATCACATAGTAAAAAGTGACAACTATTTTTTCGATCAATCGAAAAGGAATTAATGATACCTAGTATATCTCCTTTCAACACAATATTCTATCCAAAAATTATATCTGAAGTCTAACTAAGCACCTCCCACCCACAATCCTTAAATCTCTGTATGTGTTATTGAGATATTGGCCAACGGAGTACTTTCAACTCGGTCCTAATATTATTTCATAGATTAAAAAAAAAAAATCATACTTTTTAGCATATTTTACATTCTCCTTTAAACTTAATTTTGATAACAACAAGTAATTAGACGAATTTTTTTAATCTAAAACTTCACTACTTTAGTAAAACTTTTTATGAGGAAAAATATAAATAAAAATATAAACTAATTTGGTAGGTAAACTCACTTATAATTTCTTGCCAAAATCCCAGAAACAACCCCTAACGGCATGTTTATTTTGTGATTTTGGACAAATTCTTATGACACACTAAAAACACCAAATTTGCAAAATTTAATTTGAAATTTGGTATGGCCAGGGATTTTTTTATTATTTATTAATTTCTTAAGAGTAAAAATAATTTAATTATTTTTTAATATTTTTTAGTAAATATTTTCTTTGTTATATAATATTTAATAATTATTATTCGAATCCATACCTTTTTTCTATCATTCCAAATTAAAAAATGACCTTTAATATTTTTGTTTCAGTAATTTATAAAAAAACAAGATTTCTTGTTTGGTTCAAATTTGGCCAACAAAAGTTGGTGGCATAGCCATAAACTTGACTCCAAATGGAATTCACATTTTTTTGGGAAAATCATGCCAAGTATATTGATTTGGTCTATTTTTTTTATTTTTATTAATTGGTAGAGAAGAAAATATTTCTTACTTTTTATTAATAATATTTGACCTACATACACGTTTTTTTAAAGGGGTATTTACTGGTTTGCCCCTCAAATCTTTATATATTATGATTTTGCCCCCCAAATCTTCATATTTAGAATTTTGCCCCCCAAATCTCATAAGTTACAACAATTTTGCCTTTCTCTCTAACACAGTTAAATATTTGACCATTTTACCTCTCTTTTCCTCTTCTATTTTCCTCCTCTCTTCTTCTTCATTATTTCCCCTCTCTTCTTTCTCCTCTTCTTCATTATTTCTCCTTTCTTCTTTCAGTATTTAACTGTGTTAGGGAAGAGATGAGAAGAGAGAAGGAAGAGAGAGGAGAAATAATCAAGAAAGGAGAAGAGAGGAGGAAGAGAGAAGAAGAAGAGAGGAGGAAAATAAAAGAGGAAAAGAGGGGTAAAATTGTCAAATATTTAACTGGGTTAGTGAAAGTTAGAGAGGGGGGCAAAATTGTTGTAACTTATGAGATTTAGGATGCAAAATTCTAAATATGAAGATTTACGGGGCAAAATCATAATATATAAATATTTGAGGGACAAACCAGTAAATACCCCTTTTTTAAATAAAATAAACATGGAAAGCAACCAAACATTATTCATCAAAGTCACCAAAATATTTTCTCTTTTCCATAAAATAAATAAAAAATTCTAAAATAAGAACTCTGAGCACTCCAAATCCATGAACCCAACGGTTCCTAAGATGTGAGCCTGGTGCCAGCTGTACTGCACCCTGTTTCGACAAGTGTCGAGTCCATTTCGCCCAGCAGCAGAGCCTTAACGGAGAGCTTTGAGTTACGTGAAGAGAACGCCCCTCGATAAAATATTTTTTAAAAAATTGAAAAACAATAAAATAAAACAAAAGGCTGAGAGCACTGCTTTCAGGGGAAAAGTCTAAATGCGCACCATATTTGACTTAGGGAGCACCATTCTCCCTTATGTTGTAAATATGGTGCGCATTTAGAATTTCCCGCTTTCATAGGTTTTATGACTCTCTCTCTCTCTCTCTGGCGTACAAATATGCGCATCCATGCTTTTTATTCTCTTGATCTCTTCTACTCTCTCTCTCTCTCCTCTCTCTTTCAAAGTTGGAGGTAAGCACAAAAAAAATAAAATAAAATAGAAACAAAAACTTGGCGAAAATGTAATAAAGTTTGAATTTTTCTTGATTAAATAGTTCCATTTTGTGCTTTGTGTTGATCTTGTTCTTTCTATTCTCAATGTGCAAAAGTTTGTCCACTGGATTATCGATTTTTATGTGATTTTACCTTGTTTTTTGGGGTTAATTTTCTCCCCTTTTAGCAAAAAATTGAAAAAATTGTTCCTTTTAGTGAGATTGCGGTTGGGTTGTGAAATTTATACAAGGAAACGATGTTGTCTGGTTGTATTAGTTTGGGTTTTACTATGTAATTTGTAAGAATGCTGATCCTAGGGTTTGAGTCTTTTGTGAGCTAAGTTTTTCCTTCTAGTTTATAGGAAAAAAGTTCTTTTTTTTTTTTATCTTTGTTGTAGCTTTAGGAATTAGGGTTGTGATTTGAAAATATTTCAAGGATTTTTTTTTAAATAAATATTTAAGTAATCTATCGTAGAAATGCAGCATGATTTTAGCATGATATTGTTTTGTTTACAACGTTTACAAACCTTTTGGTTTCAGTTTTCTCAGTTCAATGTTCTATTTCAGAAACAAAAGGGGGCTTTAACATGCTTAGATTTTGTAAGCAGAGGGAGCGAAAACCCTAAAATTGACCCACAATGTCAAGAATTTCTCACCTTCCTCCTCGTTGCCCGCCGACCCGTTTGAAAGAAGATGAATTGCCTGACCTGATTAGGTTCCCTTCGCTTGGTACCATCTTAGAAGAACAACCCTCTTGGCTTGATGACCTCTTGACCGATCCCGATGTTTCTCCGAAAGGAGTACTTCATAGGAGGTCAGCGAGTGATTCCGCTGCTATTCTTGAGGTCCCAACTGATTTGCAATGCTCGATTTCTAATGGCAGTGAAGAGAGCTTTGTATCGGGTATTGTGATACCTAAAGCTGCAGAGATTGGAGAAGGGAGTGAAATTTGTAATGGGTTCAAGGGAAGTTGTGTATATGGTCCGAACTCACCTAGGCAAAAGAGTAGCTTAACCAACTCGGAAGTGTCTGCATTGATGGAAAGTATACCTCGGAACAAATTACAGTATGTGACTGTAGAATCTCCTAGTTCTGACACCATCCAGCAGTCCGATCTGAGGGAAAATTTTCAGATTTCCGCAGGCGATCTTGATCCCGAGAAGGCAGCAAGAAGGTTAACCTTTTCCTTCTTATATTGCATCTTCAGTTATTTCTCATAAAACTCACTGCATTTTCATTTATTACTTATTAGACACGTATAACTTATTCGTATCATTAAGATGAATTAGTATGCAAAATGACATTGTGTATTACAAATGTTAGTATGTCTTACACATCATGTTACAGTGATCACTGGTGATCTTTATAAGTGAATCTTATGCTTCATCATTGACATCCGAATATTTTCCAATCAAAATGGAGTCACATGTGGAGCATGATTTGCTAACATTATCCGGAGGAAGTGATGGGGGCATGACTGGCTATGGATTTATGAGAGGTCCACAAAACAAATCAACTATAGTTTGTATGATTAGCCATCAACTCTGAAATCAATCCTTAGAGAGTTGGTGCCTAACTCATAGTATATGTAAGTATGAGCCAGAGATGATGATGCCATGTTTTAACCTAGTACCTCTATGGTCTTTCTGTCAGCGTATGGGTAGACCCACCCTGATTCAGTTGTGTGGTTTAAGTTTTCATCCGATCGTGAAGATATTTCTAGTAGGCCAAAAGAGTCTAGAATTAGATGACTCCTTATCTCTAGGGAGTCACATTCATGGAACGAGCAAACTGGGATTGTATCCTATATAAGTAAATTATAAGAGTACTCTATATGTGGCGCAACCACTAGGTGTTGGACATTCTTGTCCAAGATCTAAATTTTGACATAATATTCTCCATGATCAGTAAATCCTAATATAAAAAATATAAAATATTCATTTAATGTGTGTACAAAAATAAATAGAAAAAATTAATCCATTTATTCTTAAATATTGAGAGTTTTCTTCTTGATCATTACTTAACGGATACTAATTAAATTAAAGTCTTTGCTTTAAAAAAAACTAATTATATTAAAGTCTAAAACATCTCAACAAAATAAAGTGAGATAAAGAAAAAATATAAAGTTTTACTCATAAATATAAATAAAATGGAGATGTGGGTTGGATGTAATTAGAGTAAGCAATGGAAAAATTATGAAAATTTAGAAATATCACTATTAATTAAAGGAGAGAGTGTAGGTTGATGACAAGCGTCTCATTAAGTGGTGAATAAAACCAAAATGAGATGAAGAGAGAGAAGCTTAGATCGCTCGAGGTTACGATTCATCACTAAATTATCTCCATCTATATAACCTTTATGGGTATTATTCATCCAAGAACAAATTTCCAATTCTATTCTCTCAAATTAGAAGAAACTTTGAATTTTTTTTCTCTCTACAATTAATTTCTCTTCAATTCCTTCAACCAACCCCTATGTACCCTTGTAAATTCCGCCATATCTCTAATGCAATTCCTCTATTGAATAACTTTAATGCTAACTTCTAAAATTTTCCTCTGTTCCTTTCTTTTCTCCTCAAAACTGAGTGAACTTGAGCCCAAACTAGTCTTGCAGTTCCAGTTCAATAAATCTCAATTTTTTCTAAAAATTCTGCACATTTCCTTTGTTTTACTTGTCTGTCTTATACAGTATCATCAGTTTCAGTCACGTTTGATCTACTTACAATGTACACGAGGACTTGAGCCTTGGCTCATTAACAAAACAAAATATATAGGCTCGTGGTTGTCGCTCTAGGCATCACCATCAATAATAAATGCAACATAAAACTCAAGTTATTCATGAACCCTATATAGGCTCGAGGGTATCGCTCTAGGCATCACCATCAAAATAATAAATCCAACATAAAACTCAAGTCAGTCATCAATCCGCCATCTATAAGTGTCATCAACCCATCATCATGCGTGCGTGTATGCGTGCGTGCAGGCATCGCTTGCATCACGTGTGTGTCGCACATGTGCACATGCGTGCGTCCGTGCGTTTGTGTGTGCATGTATGTGAAGTTCGTTCTGGATGTAGAGTGTCATGGCTGAGCAGTATATTCTTTGTGTGTGTGTGTAAAGTTGTGGATGTAGAAAGTCATGGCTGAGTAGTATATTGTGTTTCCAAATTCCATGTAAATATTTGAATTTTCCATCCAATGTCTGTATCGGTAAATTTTCTCTTCAACCTGCTATAGCATCATTAGATGTTCAAATTTATAGGAACACCTCCGATCAGTTCTTAAAGCTCATGTTAGTATTGCTATGTACTGCCAATAATACCTATTACAGTGTGTGCTTGTGTTTGCATAGATAAAGTTAGTTGTGGATGTTGAAAGTCATGGCTGAGCACTGTATTGTGTTTTTGAATTCCAATGTAAATATTTGAATTATCTATCCAATTTCTTTATCGGTAAATTTTCTCTTCAACCTGCTATAGCATCATTAGATGTTCAAATTTATAGGAACACCTCCAACCAATTCTTAAAGCTCACGTTAGTATTGCTATGTGCTGACAATATCCCCATTGCATTGGTGATCATTATTTACAAAAACTCTTGTTTCAGTACAGTGATCTGATATTTAAATGACATCTGTTATCTTGGTTAATGCAGTTAGACCTCCACGGTTGATGACAAGAGTTTTTTCACCTGGTTCAATTTTGCTGGCCATGTCTGTGTTTAAGTTCACATTTCATTTCTAATGACTGCTCTCTGAGTTAATCCTGCAAATACCAACTATATGCACAGATACAGGTGCATAGCACAGTACATACATTCGGGAATAATGCAGCCGTATCATGTATTGCTGATATTACATTCCAACCTATCTACTTTCTACATGAAAAATTCATCGTTTTTAATTAAAAATGCAACATGCCTGGGATATGATGATGTACTTTCTCAATTGTGAAGAACTATTTAGAACACGAACTGAATGTTTTCCAATTTACGATGTAGTTTGAAGGTGTTTTGATTTTAGAGCCTGAATTTATTTGGTGTTTATTCTCGGCAGTATTCAGATAAGTTGTGTTGCAATATGCATTATAGTTGTGCAATGTAATGGCCAAAGTATATAGTGAATTAGATTTTTCTTGCAGTATTAAATTTAACTAACAAACCTTTGTTTCTGCAGGCGGACTGGGCAAAGGTCAAGGGTCCGTAAGCTTCAATATATTGCTGAACTTGAGAGGACTGTTGAGGTATATCAGGTAATTAATTGTTTTCTCCCATGTTTTGTGTATATGTTGTCCGTGCATCTCTGTTTCTGCCGGTGCTTGCGTTTGTGGATGATTAATATTTCCGATCTCATGTTTGCTTTCTAGACAATGGGAGCAGAGCTGGCTGCTGGGGTTGCTTCCCTTTTCCAGCAGCGTGTCGCTCTGTCTGTGGAAAACAAGAATCTCAGGCAGCAGATTGCTTGGGTTCGGCAGGAGAAAAAGATCAAGGATGGTACGCATCTTTCTTCCTCTTAAACGTCTATGCATTTATTACTTTAAATTCTCACAAAATAGTTGAGTAACTTAGTTCTGGTCTTGGATATGGGCTCTTACTACAGCTACCACTAACTGCACTAAGTTAACGATCTTATGCTTTAATCGAGATGTAAAAAATAGCTTGATCGATGTTACTCCAACATCTGCAGGTCAGTATCAGTCTCTGAAGAATGAAGCAGAGAGGCTGAAGGCGATTTATGGGCGCCACCGAAATACTGGCACTGCAGAAGCTGGTCCTTCTGCAACCTGGCAGATGTTGGATTTTGGAAAGCTGAGTCTTGGTGGGAACTCGGTACCATTGAGACATGGTTTGGGCAGCTAACATCGTCGTCGTCTACACGTAGATTAACTTGGCTAGAGCTTCAACAAGGAAGGTTATGTGATAGTACTAGACCTACTCTAACAACCACCTTAGTTGCTGTAGATTTAACTCACCTCCCCCATAACTCACTCTCAGTCTATATATATTATATATTGCTCTTTATGATGAATATCGTTTGGACGACTAACTTTTGGGACATCAACAGCTAGTAGATAGAGCAATGGAGATGGTGCACAATTTAGACTTGGACATGGATTGATGCCGATAGTGGAACCATTAACAAGTGACTAAACAAATGAAATGGACGTATCACACGTTACATTTTACTAGCTAGATTTATTGAATTTGAATTCTAGAGTTGAATTTATATATTGTTGCTTCCAGAATTCGATTGCACCGACTAAACAAATGAAATGGATTTATCGGACGTCACATTTTGCTAGATTCACGGAATTCTTTGATTAGCCGCTTTGATTGATTTGCGTTGGGATGTCGTTGTTCGCACTTTTCCTTCATTAATTTGGTGCGATATGGCCATCTTCTGATGTCATTGTGCCGGTTATATATGTATATGTGTGCATGTATCTATCAACTGAACAGGTCATGAAAGAATGAATGAAGCTCGTGAAGATAATGGGGATGTTGAAACTTTTGGGCTTAAAAAAGATGAGGTTAATGGGAGATTAGTGATCTAATGAGATTTGTGGAGGCCAGTGTGCCAGCTGTTATCATGCATGAATCCATTACTTATAAAATAAAAGGGGTATTAACAGATTTGTCCCTTACATCTTTATAAATTATAATTTAGTCCTCCAAATCTTTATACTTAGGATTTAGTCCTCTAAATCCTTTAAATTACTATAATTTAGTCCTCCAGTTTATATTTTGATCTGATTTTTCCGTTTTACCCCTGATTTCCTTTATTTAATTACCTTTTCTCCTTTCTTCTTAGTTTTTATTGGGTTCTCCATTTCTTCTTCTCTTCTCTCTATTCATTTATTGTATTTTTCATTTTCTCTATATTGAAACCAAATGTATTATTCTCTATTAAATGTATTAAATCTATAAATGAATTTATCCAATATAGAGAGGGAGAACTCAATAAATGAATTTATATTGAGACTTAAAGGTTTAATACATTTAGGTGAGAATAATATATTTGATTTCAATATAGAGAGAGAGAATCCAATAAATGAATAGAGAGAGAGAAGAGAAGAGCAAGAAGGGAACCAATAAGAACTAAGAAGAGAGGGGAAAGAGGGAAAGAGAATTAAGTGAAGGAAATTAGCAGTAAAATGGGAAAATCGAGCCAAAATATAAAATGAGAGACTAAATTGTAATAACTTAAAGGATTTGGAGGACTAAATCCTAAATATGAAGATTTGGGAGGCTAAATTATAATTTATAAATATTTAAGTGATTAATCTGTAAATACCCCAAAATAAAAAAATGTAAAAAGTGATCCTACTTTTTATGTTACATAAATAAGTTATAACATAACAGAGTATGTAATTAGTGATAAAAATACTACAGAGGCAAAGCGATGTAGGGAGATTGTGTCATTGCCAGGAACAATAGAGTCCATCGAGGAAAGCGATGGATGGCATGGCATCAAAGGTCCTCCAGATGTCTAGGCTGGATATTTGTGCATGAGGCATTGTATTGCATAAAATTATGTGGGCTTAGTCTCTTCCTTCATGCGGGGATCTAATAGAATTCGAACTCAAAATGTTATGAGGAGACCGTGTGGGATCTACTTATATTTATTTATTTGTTTTTGTATTTTATATTTTAAAAAAGGATTTTTACATATTGATCCTTTTAAACTGCATATTTTAATTTTTAGTCTTTCAAAATATTTAAATAATACTGTTTTATTCTTTTCGTTACTTATTCCGTCAAAATAAATTCTGTTTCCTTTTTTTTTCAATTTTATATATTAGTAAAATTATCTAGATACCCATGATTTAGTTAGAAAGTTTAAAAGATGGCTTTCAAATCTCTCCTTCCACCTTCTCGCCGCCTTTCTCTTCAAGAGGGCAACCGAACCAAGAAGAGGAAGAGGTTGATGATAGAGAGGGAATCCAGACAAAAAGAGAGAGTTTAAGGATGGAAAGGGGAATCTAACTAACAAAAGAGAGAGAGGTTGAGGATAGATAGGAGAACCTAAATATGAAGAGAGTAAGAAAGGAGGATGGAGATGAGAACCAATCAAGAAGAGAGAATGGAGAGGGAAACCAACCAATAAGAGAGTAAGATAGGAGGAGGGAAATAACTAACTTTTTTCGCCTCTTTCAGGAATATAATGGGTATAAAGAGCTAAAATGTTGATTTGGCAAACAGAAGTGATCAAGATGAATTAAAATTGTATAACTTAGACGTTTCGAACGACTAAAATCAAAATATTAAGTTTTGATAGATAGATATTAAATTTTTAAAGAATTAAGGGATCAATATGTAAAATCCCCCAAAAAAAAAAAATCAACCAAATTGGCGATCATCATGAATTTGGCAGCATCATCATCAGCAACCTATGGACCTTGCGTGAAAAACAATCAGTACAGCAAACAGTCGGTCTAAAAAAATTAATAATTAAGAATAAAGATCAAATTTCTTTCTCCAATAGTTCATGATTAGACCCTTACTATTTTCTAACAAATATAATTAAGACAATAAAAAATATTCAATACTATCTATGTGCATTCGTATTCAAGCCAAAAAAAAAAAAAAAGTATTTACTGATTTGTCCCTTAATCTTTATATATTATGATTTAGTTTCCAAATCTTCATATTTAGGATTTAGTCTCCCAAATCTTATGAGTTGCTACAAATCCCTCTCGCTAACTTTATTTAATTTTTGACCTGATATTACTATTTTACCTGTCCTTATTCATTCTTTCCCTTCCTCCTCTCTTCCTTCTCTCTTCTCCTTTTCTTTATTATTCCTCCTCTCTTCTCCTCCTCTCTTTCTCCTCTCTTTTCCCAATAAAGAAAAGAGAAGGAAGAGAAAAGAAAAATAATGAAGACAAGGAAAAGAGATCAGGAAGAGAGGAGGAGAAGAGAGAAGGAAAAGAGAGGAGTATAAAAGGAATGAATAAGGAAGGGTAAAATTGTAATATCAAATCAAAAATTAGAAGAAGTTAGGAAGGAGTACTAAATTGTAGTAACTTAGGAGATTTGGGGATTAAATCCTAAATATGAAGATTTGGGGGACTAAATCATAATATATAAAGATTTGAGAAACAAACCAGTAAATACCCCAGAAAAAAACAGAGAAGCATAATAAAGGATATGTTAGATGATAACCAATTAAAAAACAAAGAAATAATTGGGGTATTTACTGATTTGTCTCTCAAATTTTTATATTATGATTTAGTCCTCAAATTTTCATATTTAGAATTTAGTCTTCCAAATCTCCTAAGTTATTACAATTTAGTCCCCTTCCCTAACATCCGTTAATAGAGAAATTCTATTCGCACATGGCATTTTACTCTAGACGCACGGTTTTAAAACTTATAAATAATTACAATTGTGTTATTATTTTTTGGACTAAATTACCCTTATAAATTTCAAACTAAAATTTTTTTAAAATTTGGAATTATCACTCATCGTTTTCCTCTTCTATTTTCTCTCTAAAGCCCTAAATAATTTTTTTTGGTAATTAATAAAAACACATCTCCTACAAAATCATATATTTCATTTTTTGACTCCTTAAAATTTTTTACATTAACGTTCCTGAAAAAATTAGAATAAATTCTTCGATTTCACCGTGACAAGTAAAATTTGAGCTTGGAATTTGCATTTGAGTTTTCTTATACAAATGGAAAATTTCAACATGTAATTAATATTAGAGAACAAATCTAAGATACGATTTGAATTCTTTTTAGGTTTTATACGTATTTGTTTGAAATTTATCGTTAATTATTTTTTTTTAGACTTTGCTTGCTGGTCGGATATGAATACTCGACCAGCATGTTTCTTGGTCGGATATTAATACCCGACCAAAATATTTTTTTGCTAAATGGATTTGGATGGGTGAGGAGTTAGAGAAAAAGAGGATGATATTTTTGGACAAAATTTTGGGCGTAAAAAGTAAAATAGCAGTATTTCAAAATATGAGTTTGGTGTAAACAATAACCAGGGCGCCAAGAGTAAAATGCCGTGCGCAAATAGAATTTTTCCAGTTAATATTGTTTAATTTTTGACCTGATATTACCATTTTACCCCTTCTTATTCATTCTTTCTCTTCCCCTCCTCTCTTCCTCCTTTCTTCTCATTTTCTTCATTATTCCTTCTCTCTTCTCCTCTCTTCCTCCTCGAGAAGGAGAAGAGAGGATGAATAATAAAGAAAATGAGAAGAGAGAAGGAGAAGAGAGGAGGAAGAGAAAGAATGAATAAGGAAGGGTAAAATGGTAATATCAGGTCAAAAATTAAACAATATTAACGGAAGTTAGGGAGGGAGAGTAAATTGTAGTAACTTAAGAGATTTGGGGACTAAATCTTAAATATAAAGATTTGGGGACTAAATCATAATATATAAAGATTTGACGGAGAGACCATTAAATATCCCAAAATAATAATATGATATAAGTTTGATTAGGATCTTCTCGGTTCTAAATCAATGGTTGTGATTTAAATATTTTCTCAAAATATTGGGGTATTTACTGGTTTGTCTCTCAAATCTTTATATATTATGATTTTGCCCCTCAAATCTTCATATTTAGGATTTTGCCTCCAAATCTCATAAGTTACAACAATTTAGTCCCCTTCTCTAACACAGTTAAATATTTGACAATTTTACCTGTCTTTTCCTTTTCTATTTTCCTCCTCTCTTTTTCTTTTCTCTTCCTCATCTCTTCTCCTTTTCTTCATTATTTCTTCTCTCTTCCTCCTTTCTTAAGTTACAAAAAGAGAAGAGAGGAGGAAAAGAGGAGGAGAAGAGAGAAGGAAGAGAGGAGAAATAATGAAGAAAAGGAGAAAAGAGGAAGAAGAGAGAAGAAGAAGAAGAGAGGAGGAAGAGAGAAGAAAAAGAGAGGAGGAAAATAGAAGAGGAAAAGAAGGGTAAAATGGTCAAATATTTAACTGTGTTAGAGAGTGTGACTAAATTGTTGTAACTTATGAGATTTGGAAGGCAAAATCCTAAATATGAAGATTTGTGGGGCAAAATCATAATATATAAAGATTTGAGGGACAAACCAGTAAATATCCCCAAAATATTTTCTTCATCAAATGTGTCAACTCCAACACCTTCTGCAACTTTAATCCCTGCTTTAATTGTCATTAAGTATCCCTTAATCCCACTCAAACCTCCAAAAGCAAAATAGTAATTAGATTTATTACTCCTAATTTTGCTATACTTTACTTAGATTTTTTTAGCATTCATTAATTTCTATTTCTTGTGACTTTGTCTCACTAGAAGAGCATTGTTTTTCTTAAGATTTTTCTTAGTTTTCCAATCTCATTATAACAAGGAAAAAAAAAAAAAAAAAACTGTTCTTGATGATCAATTAAGAATTAATCCTTGTTTTCTCTGAATTTTTTTTTTCCTCCTAAAAATCAATTTAAAGAGAAATAAATTTCTAATATTAAAAGTTTAAAGATTACTTAGAATTGGACGAATCCAAAAGAATTTTAATTGCCCCCCAAATTGATTTTGGAAAATATTTTCTATCATTAATTATTATTTTTAAAAATTCTTCGAACTTAGCAGCCGGCCCTATTGAGAGGTGACAGCACGACCTTTAATCTTCTCATGTGGCGACACGTGTCACTTCGAAAAACATTCGTACATTTCCTCGCCGACACCTACGTCTCTTCTCTCTGTAACTCAACAGGCAAAAGAAAATAAAAAAAAACAAAAAACAAAATAAAATTTGACATAAAAGCAATGAAGATTGCAAGAGAAGCAGCCATTAGAGCCTGCAAGAAGCTTCTCTTTCGCAAGAAAGGTTAGATTCTCTCTCTGTCCTTGTTCCCTAAATGGTCAAAAAAATCATTTTTTTTCTACAGTCATTTTCACTGATTCACTGTGTCCTTTTTCTTTTACAGTGTAGATTGAGATGGACATTTTATGTCAATCTTGAGTTTTTGAGAGTTTTTCGATGAACCCATCTGCTAAAAATTAGATTTTTGATCAATTAGAACTCAATTGAGCAATGGTGGTCTTGTTAAAAATCCTATCTTTATCCGCTTTCTTCCTCCATTTCTGTTCGGGGGTTCTGGGCGCTACGGACCCAAACGACCTCGCTGTGCTGAACGAATTCAAGAAAGGACTCAAGAACCCTGAGCTCTTGAACTGGCCAGAGAATGGCGACGACCCATGTGGCCCTCCTCTGTGGCCGCACGTCTACTGCTCGGGCTCTCGCGTCGCTCAGATCCAAGTCCAGGGCCTCGGACTCACCGGCCCATTGCCTCAGAGCTTCAACAAGCTCGCCAAGCTGTCCAACATTGGCCTCCAAAGGAACAACTTTTACGGCGCTCTGCCGTCCTTCGCCGGGCTGTCGAGCTTGCAGTACGCCTATCTCAGCGGCAATCGGTTCGACTCGATTCCATCGGATTTCTTCGTTGGGCTCACTAGTCTTCAGGTGTTGGCGATAGATGATAGCCCATTGAATCAGAGCACTGGATGGACATTGCCCAAGGAGTTGGAGAATTCGGTTCAGCTCACCAATCTGTCGTTGATCGGTTGCAATCTTGTTGGGCCGCTGCCGGAGTTTCTAGGCGGAATGCAGTCTCTGAGAGGTCTCAAGCTTTCTTACAACAATTTATCGGGTGAGATTCCGGCGAGCTTCTCGGGTTCAATGCTGCAGGTCCTCTGGCTCAACAATCAGGATGGAGATGGAGGTCTGAGCGGGACTATAGATGTCATCGCGACGATGGCGTCGTTATCAGACGCCTGGCTACATGGGAATTCGTTTACGGGGCCTATCCCGAGTGCTATCGGGGGCTGCACATCGCTGACACGGCTCTGGCTCAATAACAATAAGCTCGTAGGGCCTGTTCCGGAGAATTTGACGTCCCTGCCGCAGCTGCAGTCGTTGCAACTGGACAACAATAAGCTGATGGGTCCAATTCCCAAGGTTAAATACAACTTCACTTACGCTTACAACTCGTTCTGCCAGCAAATTCCTGGCGTCGCTTGCTCGCCGGAGGTGACTTCACTGTTGGATTTCCTCGGCGGCGTGAATTATCCCGAGACTCTCGCAGCGTCTTGGACTGGTAATGATCCTTGCTCTATGTGGTTGGGTGTGTCTTGTTCTGGTGGTAGAGTATCCATCATAAATTTGCCGAATTACAAACTGAGTGGCAGTATTAGCCCTTCAATCGGCAAGCTTGGCTCTCTTGCTGATATTAGGCTTGGGGGCAACAATTTGAGTGGTGTGATTCCAGAGAGTTTGGCAAGTTTGAAATCACTGAGAGTGTTGAATGTTTCCGCAAACAATCTCAAGCCTCCTGTCCCTAAGTTCAGTACTAGTGTGAAGCTTCTTATTGATGGGAATCCTCTGTTGGATTCTTCTACCGAGCCTCCGGTAGCTCCACCTAGACCCAGTCCTCCGCCGCCATCGCCTGTATCACATTCCCCTTCTGGCAATAGCCCCCCTCCATTGCCCGTGCCCGGCCAGCCCAGTAAAAGTCCCGGGAGAGAGAGTTCTCCTCCGACCAGTAGTAGTAGTGGTAATAATACATTTTCGAGGATTGGCGGCCAGCCTAAAAGTTCCACAAAGCCGAAGCTTTTGCTAATTGCAGTTCCGGCTGTATTCGGATCAGTTTTGATCGTCTCGCTAGTTATTGTGGTCCTCTGCTGCCGAGGCAGGGGCAAAACTGGACGGCATACGGCACCGGGGGCGGTCGTTGTTTGCCCTGGAGACTCATCCAATCCAGATGACATGCTCAAGATTGTCGTTGCAAACAATGCTGATAATAGCTCGGCCTCAGGTGATTTCAGGAGTGTGAACTACAGTCAGAAGAGGGAAGCATACATGACGGAATCAGGAAACTTTGTAGTATCGGTCCAGATACTCCGCAGCTTGACCAACAATTTTTCGGCAGAGAATGAGGTCGGCAGGGGTGGTTTCGGAGTCGTCTACAGGGGAGTACTGCACGATGGAACGATGATAGCAGTGAAAAGAATGGAGTCTGCAATGATGAGCAACAAGGCCTTCGACGAGTTCCAGGCTGAAATCGCGGTTCTCTCAAAGGTTCGACACAGGAATTTGGTCTCTCTGCTGGGCTATTCGATTGAAGGCAACGAGAGGATTCTCGTGTACGAGTACGTCCCTCAAGGGGCTCTAAGCCAGCATCTGTTCAAGTGGAAGGAGTTGGATGTGGAGCCTTTATCGTGGAAGAAGAGGCTAAATGTTGCGTTAGATGTTGCCCGTGGGATGGAGTATCTCCATAGCCTGACTCATCAGTGCTTCATCCATAGAGATCTCAAGTCGTCGAATATTCTCCTTGGTGACGACTATCGAGCCAAGGTTTCGGATTTTGGACTGGTGAAACTAGCACCCGATGGTAAGAATTCTGTGGCGACTCGACTTGCCGGGACATTTGGATATCTAGCGCCGGAATATGCTGGTATGGACCTATTCATATATTATATCCATGTTTGAGATATTTTGATATCGTCTAATCTTATTGTTTATGTTATATATGTCTATGGATTTTTAATAATTTCTCCACAATCTTAGATGTTTCAAGAACATTTCAAATTAGAATACCAAACAAGTTGATCCCAATGTGCATCTCAAAATATCATTTAGAGTTTGAGGCTCCATGATACTCCTTTCGTTACTTATCTGAATCTTCATTCTCAATCGAACCAGTAACTGGAAAGATAACAACCAAAACGGACGTCTTCAGCTTCGGCGTAGTCTTGATGGAACTCGTGACCGGCCTCGCTGCACTTGACGATACCCGGCCTGAGGAGAACCAGTATCTGGCTTCATGGTTCATTGACATTAAGTCCGACAATGAGAAACTTAGAGCTGCCATTGATCCGTCACTCGACGCGACAGAGGAGACGTTGGAGAGCATATCAATTATCGCTGAACTTGCTGGTCACTGTGCAGCAAGGGAGCCTCATCAGCGGCCGGACATGGGCCACGCAGTGAGCGTGCTCGCTCCTCTGGTCGAGAAATGGAAGCCCGCGAAGGATGATCAAGAGGATTGTTTGGGGATCGATCTGCAGCAGCCACTCCTTGAGATGGTCCAGGGTTGGCAGGACGACGAGGATGGTGGTAAAAGTGCTAGATCTGCAGGCGGGCTCGACGACAGTAAAGGAAGCATCCCAGCGAGACCCCCGGGCTTTGGCGATTCCTTCACTTCTGCTGATGGCCGGTGAATTCAGCACTCTCCGGCCGGTTAGTGTCTCCACGCTTAACTAGTCTCAAGGGCATCTCATAGTTTTATCGTTTTTGTTACATGCATGTATGTAGATAGTGAGGGTTCTCATTTGTTTATCTTTAGTATTGTTTGCTTTGTCATTTATGTCGTTTGTAAGCAGTGAATATTGCTACTTGTTAATTACTCCAATGACAACTTCGTTTTATTGTTATTTATGTGTTTGTAAGCAGTGAACCGCGGAATTCATTATATACTGATTCTCGTAGCGAAATAATATGTACTTCTATTTTATCTTTTTGGATATCCTTTCGTTTTAGCTCTATTGTATGAACCATATTTGTTTCGGTCAGAAATAATTTTATCGTTGATATATCCACAATTCAATATAAATAGATATATCAGTTGATGATGAGTCCTTTGTTTAATTTCTAAGTTTGTAATTGCTTGTAATTGCCATATTCTTGTTAACTAAGTTTACCATCGAGTTTTGATAGTTAGTTTATGTTGTAGGGGCTCAACCATATCGATCATATATATATATATATATATATATATATATATATATATATATATATGTGTGTGTGTGTGTGTGTGTGTGTGTGTACATGCTTCAGGTCGTGTTAGTTCACTGGCACCCCTCTTCTAAGGACGAGTGACTGTAATAATTAGAGGGATCATTGTCTTTCACATGGAGCTAGAATGGGCGTTAGAGAGAGTGTCATCAATAATGTTGGCGCTAGAATGGGCGTTAGAGAGAGTGTCATCAATAATGTTGGTGGTCCTCCTCCATAGCTATCTACTACAACCTCCCACCAGTGGCCATTGGTGCAGCATGCATGATCATCAATATTAATTTAGATATGAATGAGAATTCTGGCAAACCTAATTGAACAGATAAGTACTCTGTATCCTCTTCCCTCCCAATTAATTTCTAAAATGAAATAACTCAAGATAACTCAATATGAAGTTTTAATTTCTAAAATGAAATAACTCAGTAGAACCCAATATGAAGATGGAACAGAGAGAAAAATGAGAGAAGAATAGAGAGGGAAACCCAACAAAAAGAAGAAGAGAGAAGGGAAAAGTGAAGTAACTCAGGGGTTTAATGGAAAATTCGAATAAAAAATATGACTAGGGGACTAAATTGTGGTAACTTAAAGTATTTGGGGACTAAATCATAAATATGAAAATTTTGGGGATTAAATTTTAATTTTTAAAAATGTAAGGTACAGATATGTAAAAGAACCTTTTTTTTTTGGTCCAAATTGATCTTAGAGTTGGCTCCGTGTTTAAATCGTGGATGGGTTAGAGCCCACCGTGCGGCGGACCTATTACCAGCCCATAGATCGCTCTCCAATTTGGGTCGACATTGAGGTAGCAGGTTGGCTGGGCCTCGGCAGTTATGTACTGCAAATGGGGCCTTTAATTGCCTCAAAAGATGCCTCAATTTATTTATTTATTTATTTTTTTTTTGTGATGTATTTAAGAATTGAGTTAGAATCATAACTCCCACTCTCAAAAACAAGTCAAATTGTATTAAAAAATATTCATTTAATCAGACGACAGTTACCTGTTTTCTAATTTTTTTTTTCTTTAACCACATTAATGATACTATACATTAATTATGAATTAATCAGCTGAGGATTCAGTAATTTGTACTTCGTCAAGCATATCTAAGCCCATAGATAGCGTTAAAAAAAAAAAAAAAAATAGAAACATGCACAAGGTGATTAATTATGTACTTAAGCTGCAATATTCCTTAACATACAGGAATACATGTATATATACATATGACTATACAAAAAGAGCAGTACATCGATCAAAAAACTTTATATAGAGAGAGAGATATGCCCACGTTAGTGAAGTGAACTACTGCATATATATATATATATAAAACAAAAAGGATTTTCTTGGTTGTTATAGTTTGAGCAAGCTGATGACAGAGGAATAGGTAGCACGTTTGTTGACAAGATGGAGGAAATCATGGTGTCTGCGGTTTCTTGGGGTTGCCATTGTGGTGCAACGGGTCCGGACCCGACGGCGCCAACCTCAAACCCGACCCGTACACATCCTTCCCTGCTCCCCGCTGCACCGACAGCTTCAAACGCTTAAAGTACTGTGACGGCACACCTGAAACCGAAACCTGCAGCAAGAGCAAGGAGGGAGTTGCCATGCATTACTACGTCACTGTAAATATATTATTATTAAGTGTTGTTGTACAGTTTTGAGTTGGTTTATTTGTGTTGGGTGACTTAACCTTTGTATCAGGGCTCATGCAGTATCCGTTAAGGCCACCACCATTACAACCTAAAATAGCAAACAGATGTCAGCTGGGGGGAGAGAGAGAGGGGTAGAGAGAGAGAGAGAGAGAGAGAGACCTGAGCGTCCTTGGGCAGTAGTGAAGAAGAACAAGGCCAAGGGCAACACAAGCAAAAAATACCTTGTGCCCATTTTGAGTTTGAGAATATAAAGATTGATCTTCTCTGTGGCCTAGAGCTAAGCGAAGGCGAGGAGAGCCCATTTATAGGCGCACCTGGGCTCAGTTAGAATCAACTGAACTGGGCTTTTTGTGGGCCTATTTATGATATCATTAATTTGATAGTAAGTAGATTTACCGAATCGCGTACAGGGAAGAAACCATGATTACGATCTCTGCACTGTATCCACAACTCTGACTCGAGACATACTCACTCTCTGTCGATCTAATCCCATCTCATCTCAAACTCAAACTCATCAAACTCTGACCGGAATCATTAGAGAGAGAGAGGGAGAGAGAGAGAGAGAGAGGGTTTTACGTCAAAGGGGAGGGATCCGACCGCTATGGGCCGAAGCGAAGTGACGGCCGTATCTAACTGTATTTAAGTACTCCCTGACGTCATCAAGATCTCGCCTTGCCGCCGCACAATTTGGGAAGTAACCAGTAAAGATGCCGATTGCTTGCCTCTTGTCATCCAGGAATTTTCGCGAGTTTCTAGATGGGCACAGCATATTTCCTAGTGAGCCCACTTAAAAAGATCGTTTTATTTACCACTTTGCCATTGTTTTTTTGGGTCAAAAATACCCTTTCTTCTTGATCAGAAATCTAGAAGTCTGATCCGGACTAACCAGCCCGGATGAAGCCTCCCTATCCGGACTATCAGCCCCGGACAGGGAGCATAAGTCCGAACTGGTTAGCCCGGATGAGGGATGAGAGATAAAAAAAAATTAAAATTTCATAATATGTGCAAGTGGTGTAGTGGTATCATACTTCCCTCCTATGGAATTGACCAAAGTTCGATTCTCTGGATGCACAATTTTCATTTCTTCTTTTTTTTATCACCTTGTTATGTTGAATTACTCCCCCTACTTTGTATATTTAATTTTTGCCATGAAGATGAAGATGAAGATGAAGATGAAGATGAAAAGAAGAAGAAGAAGATGAAAAGAAGAAGACGAAGAGAAAGAAGAAGAAGAAGAAGAAGAAGAAGAAGCAGAAGAAGAAGAATAAGAAGCAGCAGCAGCAGCAGAAATGAGAGAGAGAGAGGAGGGTAGATTAGGAATTTTGGTGTGCTCACTAGGAAAATCCTATCTTTTTAAAAGAAAGGGTGTGCTCACTAGGAAAAAGTGGGCTCACTAGGAAAAAAAACCGTGCCCATCTAGAAATTCCCGAATTTTCTCAAGTTAAATTTTAATTACCCCCTCAAGTTGGAGCTAATTTTCCGAATTGTTTAAAAAAAAAAAAAAACAGAAAATTCACTGCTTAAGCAGCATAATATAATAGTTAGATATGGCTCAATCAAGATAACAAATAAAAGAACGTTCTTAATCGTATTTTGAATAGCGCTACATGTAATTATTATATTGAACCACCTAAGTGTTAGTTAAGAAACTCACTTCACCGTCGGTGAATTTTTCGTTTTCTCAAAAAAAATAAATAGTTTTTGAATAGGTGCTGAAAATGCAAGAAAACTATCTATTGCACTATTCGACGGATAGAATTAACCAGTATAAAACATAATATTATACAAAGAGATATAGATGTTAACAATATAAGTAAATGGAGAAGGATGATTCATATGCTTGATCTGGTTAAATGTAGCTTATGCTACTCAAGGTGTGTTTGGCTACTAAAAGTACCGGAAGTAGAGTAGAAATCAAAAATAAAATAAGATTGTGTTTTTATATTTGTTTGCTATTTTTTGAAAAAAAAAATGTGTTAGAATGTAAGATCTGAGCATTATTTAATTTATTAAATAAAATAATATCTATATAATTTTTTTTGTTTTATATGTGTAAAAGTTTAGTTTTTGAATGTTAATAATAACATGCAAAATAAAAAATTCATTTTTTTGGCTTCTTCCCTGCTTCCGAGAGCCCTTCCAGGCTAAACCTGTAAGGAAGAAAATTTTGAAAGTAGCATATTACATAAACCACTTCAACATAAAGTTCTAATTTCTAACTTCATTTTTTGTCAAACAAACAATTGATATTGTGGACCAATATTGAAAATAATGTGTTATGAAACCCGTTATGTTACGTTATGAAATCTTACAAAAATTCAACATTACCTAATAGTCTAAAATTATTCAATGCACCGTAACGGTGCATTTTTTATGTTAGTTTACGTTACATTACGCTATTTACAATAATTTTTAAATAGTTTTTATATTGATTTTGATTATTTATCTTGATTGTTAGCTAATTGCCGTAGTTTTTTTCACTTGACGGCTTGTTGTTTATTTAAGGTGTGTTTGTTTGAATGGAAGTAAAATGGAAGTAGTGGAAGTAAAGTTACTTCCATTGTTTCAAGTGTTTGTTTGGTCAAAAATGAAGTTGAAAACTACTTCTTAATTGATGAAGTGGCGCATATGTGGTACTTCACTTACAAAACTTTCTTATTTATACTTTAGCGTTGGAAGTGACTAGAAAGTAAAAGAAGAAGACAAAAAATTATTATTTTTATTTGCATGTTATTATTGTCTTTCAAAAATTATATCTTTATCTCTAATAAATAAATAAAATAATATAAACTATATTTATTTAATTAATTAAATAATACTCTTCGCTTTCAAATACACTTTTTTCTTTCAATATATTAGTAAACAAACATAAAAAGAGAATTCTTTTTCTACTTCAATTTTATAAGTTACTTCTCATTTTCTTCCTTACTTCCACTACTTCCAACTTGTCAAACACATCCTTATTTAATTTCCTGTGGTATTGTTAACTTGTACAATAAGTCCTTCTTTACTGTTATAATTTATTTCAATTACTGATTTTTTTTTTGTTATAATTACTGTCTAATTACTGAAATTTCTTACTTACTGATTAAATTGAATTCTCAGCTAATCTAAAATAAATAATTAAAAATAATATAAATTGAACATTAAAAAATATAAATTACGATATTGATAATAATTGAAAATAAATTTGAAATCTTGTTTTCTAATTTATATGATAACTGAAATTATGAGGGTTAATATAATTTAATTTATGAGAATAAATATGAGAATTACTTTGAAATTTATTAAAAATTTAGAATAAATACTGAAATTTATATTTTAATATTTTCTTTTATAATTTTTAAATTTAATTTTTAACTTATAAAATTTATTTATATTTATTTTTATTAAATAAATAGAAAATCAAGTAAGATACGTTATGCGTTACGCTATACGCTATGTAACCTAACTGAGACAAAACGTTACGTTACCGTTATCGTTATTTTAAATATTCTAGTAGACATAATTCTATTTCCAGTATGTTATGTAACCTAACATAAACAAAACATCGTATTACCGTTATCGTTATTTTACACATTTTAGTAGACATAACCCTATTTCCATTAATTTATTCTAATTTCATGCAAACAAACACACACGAACTGACTCACTGTTAAGTATAGCAAAGCTGGACTGAAATTACTTTTCCGAATTATAACAAAGCTGGAGTGACATTTTGGGGAGTGAGTCAATACAATACAATGCAAGAGGATTAAATTAATTACTGTCCTTTAGAAGCGCCCAAATCGAAGTTTAAAAAGCTAATCATGGGCGTTTCAAACTAACATCTTGTTTGCTTTGATCATGGTGTGGGATCAAAGTAAATAATTAAATCTTTTTTTTCTGCATGAAAGGATACTTGATTTGATGCCTGCAATCTAAGTCTCTATTTATAGTGAGAAGACTTGGATGCGGATCGAGTCAGCGACCTGCTGATTATTATCCGTAAAAATTTTACTTTTTTCCAATTGATTACAACATAAAAAGCGTTTTCTTTCACAGTAAAAATGGATTCCAATTGGCCGATAGATTTTATTTAGTAGAAACGGTCGGCGATCTGACATAAATTTTTTTTTTAAAGAAGATGATTGAAGAAGATGATGATCAATTCTAACTTCTCTTTTTACTGATATTGATGAATTCAAGACTCTCATAATTTGAATTGTCAAAAAACCAAAAGATCATAAAATCTCCTCAAAGAGAACATTTATGTACTTTAGTTGGATATGAGAGTTTTTTTATAGGGATAAAAATAGAAGATATTTGTATTTATCAAGAATTCTAATCAAAAATTTAATTTTGATTTAAATATCTTAAATTTGGATTCTGATTGGACTCAATTCAGATATTACATAAACTCAAATCTCAATTCCAATTAATTTAGAATTATGAGAATATATCTGTACATAATTAAATAATCTACACGCAAAACTAAGTATTTAGTTTGGCATTTTATTTGTCAACGCAGAATTAAATTTCTACCGTGTAAAACTAATTAATAACCTAGTCGGTACGTAACTCGAGTATATTGATGACGTAGTACTATTTTTCAAGTGTCCGTACGAATACTGTGAGCGGAGCTTACTGTACGTCCATGGCTTGAGACTCGGCAGCTGGAGAGATACCAACATAAAAAGATTCCGAACATTTCGAAGATCAAATCAATTCTACGCACTCATTTCAAATCGTTTGCGATCAGATTCGATCGATCTGCTGCTGCCTGCACACCACCTGCATGACCTAACAATCAGTCTGGCTGCTAATTACGTTTGCTAATCATAATTAGTTGAGGGTGGCTTTGGATACTAATTGGAGTTTAAGCTTTAATTTAGTACTATATGTTTTTTTTTGCACGTGCGATTTATGTATGAGTTAAAATATGTTGTATTACACATGTTACGTTATTTTATGTTCTTCAGATAATTGTAAATCATTGAGCTTCTAAAGGGGCACACCAATTTTTTAGTGAGCCCACTTAATAACTGTCTGCACTAGAAAAATGGTGTGCCCCTTTAGAAACTCTATTCATAAAGGTATTATGCTGTGTTTGGGTTTGGAATTCGTTTAGATTCGAGATGGATTGATACAGACAAGCCGGTCTAATATTAATAGGTGAGTAACATGAGAAAACAGTGCGGAAACGGTGAGGAAAGGGATGGGCGGACAATGAGACCCGGCTGAGACGGACTTGGGCCTATGTACTCAACTGGAATGGACTGATTAGACAGCTATTTTATTTATAAAAGATTACAATAACTCAATGTTGCATGGTCTTGAAGGCTTCAACTACTAGTGGACTTGCAGTTGACATTGATTACTTCTTACAATTTAATTTGAGGCCCAAGCCCACGAAAAATCAGAGCCAGGGGCTGCTGCAGATATCTGTTCCTGCTCTGGAGCGAGATTTGGGCTAAATTTCTACACGTGGCCCAACCCTTTCTTCATGATTACATGGGAAATTATAAAAGCACACCCACAGATGTATAAGATTACTCCCGACACAGGGCTTTGGTGGGCCCACACACTCATTGCTTGTTGTGCCCTCATATGTTAGGGTGTGTCTTTATAATTTCCCTTCTAGCCCTTGTCGGCTAGTATTTGGAGGCTCGTAATCTATTCAAATCTCCAAACAATCGACAATAGTTGACCAGATTTCAATGATACAACCAACCCAAAATAAATATATAAATAAATAAATAAAATAATATCTCCTTCAAAAAATATATACATGCTCGATCCTTGATTATCATGACAAATTCAATATATCGTACAAGATGCTCCCAATATGAATAAGTCCATTTTAGTAAATTAAAATTTCTTAGAAGATTAAAGAAATATTTGAGAGAGAACAATTTAGAAATTAGAAAGGAAAAAAAAAGATGATTGAGGAATAAAAGACGGTGTAATTTAAAATTTTAATATTTTTGAATTTTATAACGAGAGTACTTGTCTTAAGACAAAGATAGTTAAAAATTATGAGAATTCATTTTATGATTTCTCCTAAAAAAAAAATCACATTCTTGGATTAAAATATCAAATATATCTCTCTAATTCACCCTTAATGGAACCCAAGGATCCGAACCGAAATCCTTTTGCAAGAAAAGTCAAATCGTAACCATTATTGTTCACTAAGGATGTGTTTGAGTGTTCGGAAGCAATGTAAGTGAGATGAAAAATTAGAAATATCATTTTTTTTAATAATGAAAAGATTAAATGAAAATAAAAATATTTATTTTAAGAAAAAAGTAAATGAGAGAAAGATACAAAATAGTAAAATATTAATAACTTTTACTACTAATTTTTTCAAGTGAAGTAATATCGAAAAGTGAATGTGCCACATACATAGTATCTGTCTTATTATTACCAAAATAATTTTTACTTTATTTTTTTACCAAATAACTTTTAATTTACCTTTTGACCAAACAAATAATAGAATTCATCTTACTTTTATTTTTTTTCTACTCCATTCAAACACACACACATATATATATATGAGGAAAAGGGAAATACACCGGCGGTGAAGGGAGTTCCTTCACCGCCGCTTAGGTGACCCAATAAAATTATAACATGGTGTGTCATTCAAGGTAACAAATAAATGAATTCTCTTAAATGACACAACGTGTATGAATTTTATTGAGCCACCCAAGCGGCTGTGAAGGAAACTTCCTTCACCGCCGGTGTATTTCCCGTTTTCTCTATATATATATATATATATGAGAAAACGGGAAATACACCGTTTCCTTCACCGCCGTTTAGGTGGCCCAATAAAATTATTAAACGTGGTGTCATTTAAGAGAATTCATTTATTTGTTATTTTGAATGACGCCCCGTGTTATAATTTTATTGGACCACCTAAGCGGCGGTGAAGGTACTCCCTTCACCGCTGGTGTATTTCCCTTTTTCCTCTCTCTCTCTCTATATATATATAGTTTAAGTACTGGTGGTTAAACTTTTGAGTACATATATACCACATTTAAAAAAATCATAAACGTACCACTTAATCCAAAAATAGTTAATTAAGCTTTATTTAAAAACACTTTTCTTGATGCAAACACCCCCACTGCACAATCCCGGAAAAATCTAAATGTGCACCACTTTCTTCTCAGCGAGCACCTCATCCTACAGTTAATTGTTAGCACCTGAGGGGAAAATAGTGCTCACTAAAGGGAAAGTGGTGCGCATTTAGAAGTTTCCCACAATTCCGCCTCTATATAAGGCCAATGCATCCCCCTCTCTTTCTCGCTTTGTGTCTCATCAGTGTCTAGTGCCTTTTTGAGCTCTGCCATGGCGAGAGAGTTCCCGCCAAACTTGGACGACGGCGAGCTCTGGCTGCCGTCAGAGATTATCCCCGACGTGGGGTCCCTTCATCCGACCTCGAGCGGGGCCGCTGCCACCGGCCTCGAGGCGCTGGCCATGGAACTCGCCGCTTTCAGGTTCTTCGACCCGTACCCGAACCCGAACAAGCCCCCGCCCGCTGCGAGGAGGCCGCTCCCATATCTCGCCGAGGTCTCGTCTCTCATTTTGCAAAAATATACTGACTTTTGGTTCTCTCTGTTTTTTTTTTTTTTTTTAAAAATCTCTTTTTTGGGCTCCGTTTAGGGTTTTGGGCCGGCGAATCGTTTCGGATTCGGGTACGAGGAGTATCGGGCGCCGGCGGGACCCGGTTCGTATGGGCAGTTCGGCACTGCGAGGCCCGTTCAGCCGCAGGTTGGGATAAATTTTTCCTTATTTATATATTTATTTATTTATTTTTTTGTTATGTGTGGGTTAATGGGTTTTGGATTTTTATTTTGGCAGATGGCTGATGGGTTCGGGCATGGGAGAACCGGGGCGCCGCTGCGGAGGCAGAATGTGGGCCCCGCTTCAGCCCAAACTTTCCCGACTCGGGTTAACGGGTCGGGTCGGAGCTGCGGAGGCACGGGTGTGTTTCTTCCTCGGGTGGTCAACGATGCAGTCAAGAGGAAGCCTGGTAATGGTAAGCCCATAATTTATTTATTTTTATATAAATGTTTTCATAAGAACTTTTAGATTAACAAGAAATATATATATATTTTAAATAACAGGGATGAGGGTTGGAGAGGAGCAGAGGGAGCAAATGAAGAGCAAACAAATGCAAGTGATGAAGCCATTAATCCAAGTTCAAGCTCCAACAGAGCTCACTCTGCCCCAAGAATGGACCTACTGAGACCCAAAAAAGGAAAAAAAATGAAGGAGACTGAAGTAATAAATAGCAATCAGATGATCGTTGAAGATGACAGACAGTAGCAAGAAGCTGAAGAAAAAGTTTGGAGTTTTTGTTTGTAATTTATTTTATTATTTTGTTGTACTTTTTTTTTTTTTTCAAGTTCTTTCTCCTGCCTGTCTTGTTGTGGCCTTTTATGGGACTTGCTGTGTACGTACAAAATAAATAAATAAATAGATAAGTAAATGGGGTTTTGGCAGTAATAAAATAATTAGGCGTTTTGTGTTGCGTTTGTTTGATCAATGCACCTAAAGAGGTGGCACTTTGTTTTAGGGGTGAGCTGAAATATTTAGGTTAACTAAAATAACTAATCATAACCCATTCAAATAATAAAAACGTAAAAACAGAATTGATCGAATTATTTAAAAATTATATAAACAAATATATATGTATGTGCGTATAAATATAAATTTAAATTGAAAGACGTTTTGGTGATGGTCTGGTGGAGTTTCCAAAGGAGCACACCATTTTCACAAGTGAGCCCACAGTTTACCTAAAGTTGTTAAGTGGGCTCACTAGAAAAAAAGGTGTGCTCTTTAGGAAACTCCCTGGTTCGAGTGCAAGTTGGGTTGGGTGAGTGTTTATAATGGAGGGAGGATCTTTGAGACAAGACAAGGCATTGGATATGGAGAGGGGGATTCTGAAAAGTTGGGGGGGATGTGATGTTATGTTGGCTGCTTTGACTGTTGACTTGATTTGACTGTCTGTGCTGTCTCTGCATGGGAGAATGAAGAGGTTGTCTTGATTCCCAAGAATTTAATTTAGTTTTTATCCTTTGTTTTTTCTCCACAATAGTTTTCATCATCAAAGGCAACAAGAACTTATTACAAGAGAATTTATGTATTGACTTTCCAAAGTCTTGAATATAACCCTTTTGTTTAGTGTTTCTTATAGAATGGTTTGATGAGGTCATATTAGTTTTGAATTATGAAAATAATTCTCCCTATTAAATCTCATTTATTGACATAAGCATGTGCAGTGCACACAATGCAAAGATTAACTTGATATAGATTGTGTTTTTTATGCTAGCCATGGGACCCACCAACGCTTTGAAAAGATATGATTATAAAAGCAATTAAAATTATAAGTTTTAAGTAAATTTTATTCAAAAGTTGAAATCAAATAATTTAAACTGTACATTTCGGTTAAGTTGAAATTCGATTTAGGTTTCAATTCATAATTATTGATTTTGTGAAAATTGATAAAATGAGTATTGCTCAATCCTACATTGGATGGTCCAGCAATAGGAAACCATTCATTTTGAATTGTTAAAATCAAACTTAGATCTAGGAATGGGAATGGAAAAGTTTGAGAGTTAATTTTTAGCATGACTTATTTAAAATTTTAAATCAAAAATAATTTTTTTTTTTAAATTGAAAATTTTTAATATGACGAGCCACGATGATTCTCCGGTCATTTGCAAGGAGAACATAACATTGCCCACTCACTTATCCGTTCTGACTTTTTGGATGACCACAGGTTTGACCGCTTAATTTGATGCACAACTTTAATGATCACATATCAACACCATCATACATGGCAAGTTGCAATAAAAGACGTACAAATTTAATTTCGCTACATGCTTGGCAAGTTAGTGTGATAGCTCACAGATCTTTTTATCAGTGAAGTGGAGCTGCAGCGTGCAGGCACGTAACACCAACGGGTACATGAAAACGACCCTGTTTGACCCAGCCCAATTGGGAAATGGTTCCGCTTTACTCGGACTTGCAGGCTTAGTCTCGGTTCCTTTTTGGACATTAGCCCCAGCTCGGCTCTCTTCTCTGTTCACATGCATACTGCATGCATGGCAGAGCTTTTATGAGGACGACGACGACGATAGTGATGTCTCTTGAGTCAAATGCTCGTTAGGGATTCTATTAACCATATTTAGATTTTTAGCAAGATATCTGAAAAAGTGAATAAAACAGGATCCTATGTACATTGGGTTCTGCTAGTGACATCACACTCATTGATTAGAGGATATGAATTCTCGATCAGGTTATGATTTTTAATAAATAAAAAATAAAAAATTGTACCGGACTTGCCATCATCTCGATTATCAGTATGAAATCTCGAACAATTCTTAAAATATCATCAACTCCCTACGATATACAAGCTCTAAGTAGGTAGTATATACAAAATTATGCTTCTCCATATCGATCAAAAGATCTTATTAGTTCAATTTATTTTGTACATATTCTATAATCAAAATACATAACAAAATACTTAATTATTTATATACCATCATTTTAGAAAATAGAGATCATAAGGAATATCTACATAAGCCTTCTATATTGAGATTTAAAAACAGAGATTTAAAAACATCTCCGTCGACAACTCCCAATGGATGCAACTTAGATATATATATTTTCCATAAATATATGTCCAAAAGTTGTACTTATGCTAATATATCTCAACAAATTGTATATATTATGGGGATACAAGGTTATACATAAAAAAAAAGATATGTATTTATTTGGGTATAAAGAAAAAAAGAAGTACAAAATATAAAAACGATTCAAGCTTCAAGAGGGGATTACTGAAATAATTTTTGCAACAACTAAATAGTCGAACTGGCCTTATCCATTATTGTTACTACTGTGCGACTCCATGTCTTGCGCAAAAGGGAAGCATTGGTGGGTCAATCCTTACGCCGAGTTGAAACAACCACGGAGCCATCCAGCGACCCTGTAAGTTGTGAGTACTTGGTACAGCTCATTTGATCTTTTTCTTTTCACAAGCAACCAATCCCCTGTTTACAAGAATCACATACTCTTTGGGCTGTGCTACATTATGTGTTTTAAGACCAGCAAGATAACAAAAATGGTTCCTTTATGTGGTCATAACAGTCACTACGGTGCAGTTATCTCTAGGCCTAACTTCATTCATCCAATACTAATATTCAGAAACATGTTACTTTCTTTGGGGCAAGTCTCATGTCCTGCAAGTATCAGGATAAATATTCAACCTGCTACGGTCCAATAGAAATATCTAGTTCAGGCCAAGATTAATTGAAATATACGGTTCAAACAATAGACATGATGTAAAAAGAAACATTGCTGAGCTAATATAAATACATGTAATCGAAAATGCAGTCATAGATATACAAGGTATAAAGCAGCAATAGCAAAATATATATTCAAAGAAAGCTAAAACTTCAGAGTGATGCATAATAACAAAGTTAAATATGGCATAAAATGATGAGAAATCATGTGAGACATGTATATAGTATGCAAACACTTACAAATGACCGATGCACGGGCCTGGTGCGTTGAGGAGGTACATCAATACTCTTGACATTTCAGCAGTGAAAGTAAACAATTTGCTAGTAATAAACCAACATTTACTGACTTTTGGAATTTGGAACATCAAAATTTTTTCAAAGTAAATATACTTCGGCAGAGAAAAATCTTACTGCATCACGCACCTGACAGATCAATTCACAACATGAGAATTCTCAAGAAAGTGCTGAATTATCCCTTCCCTGCAGGCATCTAGAAAATAAGAAAGAGGCATGTCTACTTCAAAAAGAAAAAGGCATGTCATAAAAGGTTGAAATCACAATGAAACAAGATTTTGCATTCAAATATTTAATTATCTTGGAATTGCTCTCTGACTACATTTTTTTATGAAGTCCTGTAAAATTTGAGTATAACTGAGAGTTTTAACCAGAGTTTCATATTGTATGTATAATGCATGCAAGCTGCTAACATTCAGTTGTGCCCTTCTCCTGTTTTGGTGGACTCTGGAATTTTTTGCCTCACAAATTGGCCTTTTATCCTTGGTCACTGCTCCGCAAGCTTTTTCCTACTATAGTATCTAACCTGTCGGACAAAATAATGTTAGTTGCAAAAAAGGGGCATTCTTCTGAGAACAAGAGAATACATTTGATTTGAAATGGAAATACCCTGTGGACGTAAGGCCAGTTCTAATTTTTTTTTTGATGCAGAGGCCATTTATCACAAACTATGCGAAACAGTTCATGGTCTAACATGAACCCCTTCCAACAGTTTATGGTCAAACATGAACCCCTTTCTTAAATATCAACGAAGGAAGCTGATATGCTCATTGTCTGGAAGTTATTTTATTTTCTGCGTTTTGTTAAAGTGAGTGTTTTGTGGCTTTTTCCAATCAAATCAAATCAAGAGAATTCTCTTAAAAAAGATGCAACTAAAGAAAAAGCATGAATTATGCCAAGTAGAAGGACATAGAAATTTCACGTGCAACTTCATGGAGAGTCATATTTGGACAAGGTCATGATAAATACTGTTAATTAAGTTGCAGAATTTGAAATTTAGATAACTACAGATATTAATATTGCTGGTGGCTTATATTTGTTGCTCCTTATTTTAAATTAATTATAAATCAGCATTCAGAATATGTCTTATAAAATTCCTTTCTCTGTGTAAATGATTCTTAATAATCAATTTTCTTTTTAATCAATTAGACAGATAAATCCCACCCTCCAGAGATGGCAAAGAAAGTTCCTATTTACATTTGGACACGGGACATGACCGACCATTCATATCCCAAACAAGTGCCTTTACCAACTCTCCTCAAGTATCTTCATAGAATTTAGTTTTATGCTTTGAAGTTAATAAACAATTCATTCAAAGAAAAGAAATCCGAAAACTATAAGTTTCAGTAAGTTTCAGTTTCGAACCATGTTAAACCCTATCAGCTTCTAACTCATGTAAACTCAATTGCGTCCGAACCAATACTCTGCACAGCAAAAAAGTGGAAATGTCATAATTATTATTACCTTCTTCTCAAAACATCTGTTTTTTTCGCTTCAAGCGAAATTTAATCAAGGCAGCATCACGTCGAGAATGATCACAATCCAGAACTTTCCTGTTGCAGTTCTGGACACCCCTCTCATCACCACTTTCTAGAGCATTTCCTGTATTTCCAGCACCATCAGCAGTTTCACCACGACCATTGCTTCCACTGCCTTTTAGAACATCCTGACTGCAACTATCATTCTGATAGGTTTGGTCGAGGTGATTGCACAACTCTCTTGACTCACCCTGTTCTGATATGTCGAACATTCGCCTCCAGTGATGAGGATTATCACTTGCTTCATGGTGGTGGAAGTCCAAAGAGGAAGAACGATCAATTAGATGATGGTTGTGATGAACAGGATTCTTCTGGACCTGAGTTGCAGGTGGTATCTCAAATGTAGCTGAAACCTGTGGTGCCAAAGAATTCTCTGGATAAAGTACTGGTCGAAGTATACCTCCATATCCTGCACACAAGCGCTGGTAAGGAATTGCCCCAACTGGAATTGGTACTGGTATGAAACCATATTGGGGGTGACGGATAGTAGCATCCTCCTCACTGGAAGAGTAAACAGCACGGCTGTTCTCTGTTGGCTGAGAAGAAAGGTTAGCTTTCTCCTTGTTAGTGAACGAGACCCGAAGGTACACTGTAGTTTCACCTTCATTGCCCTTGGGAGATGACAGTGTCGTCACTACGTGAGAGACCTTTTGGTTATCAATGCCATGACAGCTACCATGGTAGTGGCATTTCTCTACACCGTCCCTTGCTCTAATACATAAATCTGAAGAAAATGACTTCTGAAAGGAAGAAAGAATCCTTTTCTCACCGCACCTGAAAAGAAAAGAAAAGAAAAGAAAAGAAAAGAAATGAAAACATCTTAGACAAGCATGCCTCGAGCAAAAGAAACACCAATGTCCAATGAATAATGGTATTACTACTAACTAGTAGTAGTAATAGTAATAATAATCTATAATTATGGGATTATTGTAAATGTGTCGCTAGCTCACGAAAGTTATATGAGCTAGCGATAAAAAAATAGTGATTCCATTAATTTTTCAAAATTTTTATGGGATTATGGTCTCCACAAATTAGGATCAAACATCATAGGTTTTGAACTTTATTTAGACAAAATATAATATACTCATCGAAAATCGTTAATTTTATATCTACTTAATGAAAGGCCAAATCAAACTAAAACTCAAGATATTAGGTATAAGCAAACCTAGGGGGTTGAGATCACCAACCAAAAACAATCTGAGAAAAATATTGGATCACTATTTTTTCATCGCTAGCTCGCTGATGGCTTATGGTTTTATGATAGTATTGATGCAGCATAGTGAAAAAATGTGCAAACCAGTGTTTTATGCCCAATTAAAAATGGTTAAAGAGTCACATCTTTGATTTTATGTAAAATAATTTTCCGTCCTACTTGGTTCGGCATGCATCTCTTTTAAGTTATCCAAGAAACAAGTAAATGATTCTATAAAAGAGGACGTATCTAAAATAAGCCCTCTTAAGTCTGTAAGGTAATGAACATGTATCCAACTAATATGATGAAGAAAACAAAAGTTTGTTGTACATCAAGATGTAAAGTAAATTATCAGCACAGAATCCACGAGCTTAAGCCTTTGGAAGAGATCATCAAGAAGTTATCCAAACACCTTCTGCAAACTTGCTACATTTCCCCCTTATATGTGATGTAATCCACCTGTAAACAGTCTGATCTGCCTGATCTGCACTATCTACCACATGAGGGAGGATTTTGAATGTTATGGTACAAAACAATGGTTTGCCACAGCCCAATAGCATTCCCCAGGGATTCCTGAATAAATATTAAAGAAATCTAAAAAAATTGTGATTTAAGTAGCAGAACAAATCAATTGTTTGCTTATAGTACCTTAGATTATTTCTATGCATGATCACCACTACTTACTCAATTTTAGGAAATCAGATTGCAGCTCCAATATTGCAAGAATGGCATGTACAAAACTAACCATTAGAATAATGTAGAAAACTTAACACACATATTTTTCTTTGCCTTTGCAAGTTTCTGATTTTAGGATATACAAGGAATAACAGTATGCCTTCCTTTACAAAAACATGAATGGTCAAACAAGAAATAAAAAGGTAAGATTAAATAATTACATAAATTAGAGACATGAGAAACAATTTTTTTAGGGAACAAATATTTAAAACTGCTTTAGCCCTTAAAATATCTCTACGAGATAAATATAATGGCATTCTAGAAAAAGCCAACAAAAGAAGGAACCTCAAAAGAGCAAACTTATGCCATCTGTAAATGTGAATGCTGCCAAGAGGTTTCAATAGCAAATCACTGTGATCGAAAATCATTATTGGAGTGAAAGAGGCAATGCCAGATTCTCATGTAATAGTGACATCCAAAGAGTTCTTAAGAATTGAATGCAAGGTGGGCAGTTCAGCTGAAAAAAGAAGACGGTTCTCAAAATTCTTACCTCGAAAAGGCCGAGGACACAGAATGTGTCAACGCATGCTTTTCTTTTAACTCTGACTGTACACAGCCATTAGGTTGTGGTCCTCTCAATGAAAGTCCCCATAAGGGTGAAGTGCCAATATTTGGTGCATCATTTGCAAAAGAATTTGTAGTTTTGCATAATCCATCTTCCGCAAGAGCATCCTTTTTCAAAACAATGTAATTACATTGTCCATTAGATACTGGCTCAACCAATACACTCATGTTTTGCACAGACTCAGCTGGAGCATTGTTCTGACAGTAAGACTTGGGATCATCTTTGTTCTCCTTACTACGTCTCACAAGCGCCAAATTTCCCTGTCCATAAGAGGAAATATTATAAGGTAGATCTTGTTCTTGAGTTACATTAGCTCCAGAAATTTCTTGAATAGGTAAAGTTGCATCAATCCTAAGACCCACTGTCTTATCTGCCAGGGAAAAAAAAAAGAAGCCAAAATCAATTGTATAATTATAGACTGTTAGAAAAATAAGTAAATTAAAGTGTTGCTTACAGTCTCTTGTATTCCGAAGACCATCCATGTCTGACGGGCTTTCCTTAATTACTGTATCTTCTTTTGAGGAGTCAAGGTTGGGTTCCCCCTCAGTGATACGCCTGTCGTCATCATGAAGAGGTTCTTCATGCTTCTCTGCGCTTCCAATTTCTGTATCCTGCTTACTACCTGAACTCTGTTCATGTCAACCCAAAAGGCATTACAGCCAAATAACCAATAGCTAATAGAACCAAAACAATTATGTAATTCATTTTATAACTACCACAAAGGTAGTCCGGATGTGAGTTGCCAAGATGTATAATGCATAAATGGGATGCAAACAATATTATCACAAGCTTACCTGAGCATCGCTTCTTTCATCACCGTTTTCCACACTCTTAGATCTGCCACCAACATTCACACTAATTTGATTGCTAGCAGTATTGTTGTCTGACGCATTTATATTACTATTTGACTGCATGAAGGATAAAACTAGTCAAGACAGTGAATGACAATGGTTAAGCTACCTAAAAAAATGAAAAAGAAAACTTGTGTTTTGCCAAGTTTTCAAGTCAGAATAGCATACATATTGTCTTCTCCAAACATGCTGCCACAGGTTTCGCAGTTCATTTTTCCTAACTGGTTTCACAAGAAAATCTACAGCGCCTTTGAGCATGCATTTAAGTACCACATTCACAGAGTCATGAGGAGACATCACTGCATGACAAAATAGTAAACATCTCAGCATCAGAAAGAGTTGTCAAGAAAATTGATTTCCAAAGATCTGTTTTATTACACCAAGTTTAATTATAAAAAAGACAAGTATCAACAAGCCCTAGCTGAACATTTCAGACTATTTAGCTTGGATGTCATCTAATTAAAACTAGAAAAGAATCTTTTAAAAAATTAAATAAAAATTATGAAGAGAGAAAATATGAGGGTTAAAAGCTTAGAAGTTAGACCTCATTCATATTCACCAGAGTCTAAGCTGAGGTATGCTAGAAGAATACGTCTTTTTGATTAAGTAAAGGACACTTGTGCCTGAATTTTAAAATAAAATCATGAAAGAATGCAAAGAAGGAGAGAATTACATGAAAGGGAAAATGGAGTAAGAAGAGGGATATATGGATTATGTCGTATGAACATGAGTCAGGTTAAGGATACCTTCTATATTTCTGTGATGTAAAGTCTGACATCCAAAACTCAGTGAAGAAGGTAACTTGACGAGTAAGGGCTGACGGCATGGATACTTCTATAATAAACGTGAAACCATGTTGTTGTTGGGAGTTATATATGCTATCTTATGTATATTTCTAAAATTTACAGCATGTTGGCTATCACAACTGAGTCAGTGCTGCCACGTCAGTACAGCATAGGAGGCCACTGCTTGTCGTTGAAGATCTTCTTATTCCTTTCCATTTATAGCAATCAAAGAATGACCTCACAATCAGCTAACCAAAACTTAGTCCGTTAAGGTCTAATAAAGGATAGTCTCCTATTTGTCAGTCTATTATACTAGCTAACTACTGTTTCTTCTTCTTTTCTGCCTCCCCTCCCCTCTTGTTCATTTGGTATACCCCCTAGTCCTAGCCACTTTATCAACTAAGAATATGTACTCCACTTCCGCCTGGTACACTCACCAGTCTCCATCACACACAAAGGAATGAAGAATCAAGCTGTTTCAAATTATTTGCCATCACCTTACCCACAATTGCAGATATCCTCAACTTCTCCGGAATGTACTAACTTCTTGACAGAAGCCATATTCTCGTTATGTCACTTTGCTACTTGTTGGTCCCTCATATTACTTCATAATTGGCCTACTCTTATTTAAATTTGAAAGCAACCTTCTTGTCCATGATACTAGAAAGCATCATCTACATGCTTTTCACAATGTTTAGGAAATTGTTCCTATACTCTATTTCACGGCTTCTGTTTTGATATCTCTAAATGCATCAACAACATTTCATGGTCAGTTTTCCAATACGTCAGAAAATCAGTGCAAAGAAGGATAACATAGCAAGATCAGATACAGAATTGACATATCAATACTTATGGTAATAAAGTTCGATAATGAAGAGAAAGGGAAGAAGGAAACATTATATCCTCAGAGAATAGTCCAAAAGCCTAATCGGTTTTCCCTTATTAATGCCCAGTCTAAGAGTTAGGAAAGTCCCAATCAAGCAGATAGTTTATTTTCCTCCTTGTCATTCATACTCCATCTCAAAGGTCCAAGTATTGGTTCTATTAACTATTAAGCCCCCAATTTACTCTCCCTTACTTTAATAACTCGAAGCACTATCCTTCAACGTGTTCTCTTCTTACACATCAAACAAACATCTCTTCCTTCTCGTTGATAATATAAATAAGAAGCAAAACTCCCGAGTATCAAACACAAATCACAACCAGTGGAAGTTCTCTATCATCAGGTCAAACATTTTGTTGATTTCTGGTCAGCTTAATAACACCTGAGCTCCTAGCGTTCTGTCAGCAACCGGCAATTAGCTTACTCGTTTTGCTGAAACAATAAAACTGTTCTTGACAGAAAACCCTAGATGCTGAAGCCGCCCTTGACTTCTCCAAGCCCAAGGTAAATCCGTCGGGACTCAAGCAAAAGCTTACTAACCAACCTAGTTTACAATTTAGCTTCAATTTCTTTATACTGTTTCAATTATAGCTCTACTTGCAATTAAATTAAACTTGAATGTCCAAATTAGTGAACAGTACAAAGAGATGTTAATTCAAAAGCTTCTTAACAAAATTCAACTGCTTGCAATTACCAAGGGAGGATACTTACTGATGACAGGGATGTTCTTGCACTCTTCAGCGTTCATGATCTTGGTCAAGAGCCCGATCCCCGACAGCGACGGCATGGCCACTTCGGCGAGCACCAGATCGAAGCTATACCTCTTCTCCTTCATCACCTCCCACGCCTTTATCCCATCCGCCACTCCCGCAACTTCAACAACAACAATAATTACCCAAAATCGCCGTTAAGAGGGGCAAAAAAACTAAAAATTCAATAACAACAAAATCAAGCTCAAAATTACCGCGGTAATTGCATTTGCGGAGCAGAGCAGTGACGATGCGCCGAGTGGCATCGTCGCCCTCGACGAGAAGCACTCGCAGCGATCTCCTTGGCAGGAAGCTCTCCCACCGCATCACGTGCCGCTCGGCCGCCGCCGCCCCGCTCGGCCCTACGCCTCCGTCGGACGGCGATCCGATGCCGTCTGCCGCCTCCTCCCTTTCTCCAACTCCGCTCACCATCGATCGCCGGTCGAAGAGAGAGAGAGAGAGAGAGAGAGGAAAAAGAAAGGAGAAGGAGAGAGATGGTGAATCCGTGGCCACGCCGACTCGAGTGGGGCGAAATATCTTCCCCCCGGCGCCACGTCAGCAGGAGGTCCACATGGCCTGCTAGCAGACGGAATTCGACTCCCTCGGGGGCGCAATCGAGCAAATATTGTCTGAGGGGCTATTTCCGTCTTTTTACTAAATTTTTATTAAGTTTACAAATAATTAAAAAAAATAATAAGGTAAAGTACATATTAGGGACGGTTTGATTTAATATTGAAGTTGGAAAATAGAAATGAAAATGTATATTTATTTGTTAGGGTATTTACAGATTTGTCCTTAACTCATTATAAATTATGATTTAGTCCCCCAAATCTTCATATTTATGATTTAGTCCCCCAATTTCTCTAAGTTACTACAATTTAGTCTCTCTATTAGTTTTTCCATCCAAATAAACAGCAAAATTTAATTTTTACTTTTTAAAAATAATGAAATGACTTAAATACCCCTATGAAGAAAATGATAAAGAATAAAGAAGAGAAGAAGAATGAGGGAGCCAATGAACCCAACGAAGAAAAGGAGAAGAGAGGAGGAAGAGAGAAGAGAGAAAGAAAGAAAAAAAAAAAGGAGAAGAGAGGAGAATGAGGGAAAGAGAAGAGAAAAGGAAGAAGGAAGGAGAAGAGAGGAGAAAGAGGGAAGAAGGAATTAAGGAAGGTTAAAATGAGAAAATCATGTCAAAAAAATAAACTAGGCTAATGGAAGTTAGGGAAAGGGACTAAATTGTAGCAACTTAGAGAATTTGGAGAACTAAATCCTAAATATGAAGATATGAGGGACTAAATTATAATTTATAAAGTGGCAAATCTATAAATACCTTATATTTGTTTTGTTATAATTTTGCAATAAAAACTACCTAATATTGTAACAGAAATTGCTATCGATTTGGTAGCAAACAAATATTGCAACCTACTAAAATTATAACAAAACAAACAATGCATTAAGAAATAGAAGTGCATTTTTATTTTCATTTTATATCCCTTGGACATGTTTATTGGATGGGTGACAGACTATTATCAAATAAGAGTCTAAAAGGGTCATTACAAAATTAATGTTAATTTGAATAAAATTATCTATTTTCTCTGCTTTAAAATTAAAATTGGAGCAATAGTCAAACTCTCAAATGGGTATCATTTTTGGCTATACTATTATTCATCCAATAAATGTGATATGATTAATTGTTTGCTTTGCCAGATAGTGGGACATAGGCTATATAGAGAGATTGTTTAGCCTACTGTTGCAAGATCATTGCACTCCTTTGGAAGGCGAAAATAATGGAAAACAACAACAACTAAGTCTTTTATTCCAAGTATTTAGGTAGGCTACATGAACTAAAAAAAGAATCACGCCGGATTGATCACTTTGATAGTTCTTCTCTATTCATTTCTATCAAGTAATATTTCCTTATTTAAACCTCTAAAATTCATATATTTTTATATCACCTCCATCCATATTTTTTTCGGTCTTCCCTTCGTTCTTTTAACTTATCTTACATTGATAAACTCCCCTCGTCGAACTGGTGCATTTGTAGGCCTACGTTATATATGACCAAACCATCGTAAGTAATTTTCTCGCATCTTCTTATCGATGGGAGCTGTACATACCTTAACACGAATATCTTTATTTCTCACTTGTCAAAAATAATGGAAAAGTGTTACCTAAATTTCTCCACCTCTCCTTGTAATTATCACCAGAATAAGAGAAAGGATTATTGATCAGTTCAATGAACTTTGTGATGTATTTAGTTTTAGTATTTGGTCCTGTAGCGCCCTCATTTTTTGACTTCTTTTTTTTTGTTGCTTTTTAAATGGAATACGCTACTTAACTATTACGATATAACCCAACAGTTACAATATCTTGAAATAACTGTAACTACTGACATATTAAGATAAATAAACAAATCTGAAACTGAAAGGATTTTATTTATACAAAAAGTTAATTATATAAAACGACACACTGTTCTGAATATTTACACAAAATAATCAAAATACAAGAGAGTTAAAACAGTGCTCAACAAAAGAAAATATAAAACAAGAAGTGCGAAGTGCCCAAGAAGTGTTGTGCTAATCTCTTCTACTCGATCTGGTCGGTGAAGTAGGGGTCGTTGGTTGGACCGATCTCCCCTCCTCTGCTTCCGTAGTCTGGGCTTAAGAAAACTCAGGGAATTAAATCTAGCAAGTAACATAAAGATCAAGAAACATGTATACTATCATAGTACATAAATGAATAAAAACTATACAGATAAACTGCTTTAGTACAAAACATATCATGAGAATAATGGAAATGTAATAAGCAAGACTATTCATGTAAATAGCAGACACAAATCATGTAAAAGTGACAAGTCTAGGTCAAATCTCTGTTAGTATGATGGATAAAATAGCGTGTAGTTTCTTCATACTATACAAGTGTTTGTGCATATCCGGGATCCGGCCTCAAATCCATGGTGCTAAACCATTGTACACTGTTAGGTGCTTACAAGTCAAATTCCTTTCAATGAAACAAGTAACACGCATCACCCATATGAGGACTCATGTACCAGATGGTGGTCTAGTACCATTCTGTACTGCTAGTAAAATGCCCTCAACACCCAATCAAGAAGTTGGCCAAAAATTTTTTTTTACAATACGGTACTTATCCATCATATAGTTTTTTTCAATTTTTCTCATATTAGTGATACATGATGTATATGATACACATGATTAATGGAAACACGTGGCTTGTTAAATCAAATTGTGTACATGTCTTTTTCACAAGAAACAAGAATTCAGAAATTAAAGTTTGGGATCATGTACACACGTATCACAAAGATACTTCATGTTATGTAATCAAGATACAAGAAACTAGTCATCATGTTTCCATAAATAATCATCCTTCATGCGTCATGTTTAATATTTACTTGTCATGTTATCATGAAATAAATAAGTGTTATTAAACTTGTCATTATATTATTACGGGATAAATAATATTTAGAAAATTCATGACTTGTCAAACATTAGTCTCTTTAGTGGAGGGTAATACCATGTAAAAGTTTATATAATAGAAATTTAATGAACCGAAATCTGCGTTTTTTGCCTCAGATCTGTGCTTTTTGCATCAGATCCCGTGACTCTTCAGATCTGTACATTTCCAGATCTGCAACTTTTCGTATTCACTACTTTCCAGATCCGCGTATTTTCAGATTCGCGAATTTCCTCTTTAAGGAATTTCTTTCTCAGCCTTAAAAATTTGGCTAACACTCCAGCATTAATACTATATAATTCTTTCAAAATCAATTTGTGGACCATGTAATTTCATCTCTTAAAACTCCATAATCTTAAATTATCTATATACATCAATAAATTCTAAAACCCTATCCTAAAATGCCCAAATCTAATAGATCTAAAATGAGCTAGAATTTTCTATAAAAAGGAATCATGTACACATAATACAAATCAAATAAGGATTTTCTAAAAAGAATCAAGAAATAAATTGTTACTTGCACAAAAATCCATAAAAAAATTATATTCTCACAATACAAATCGAATAAATCCCAAGAAAGAATATGCATGTTATTTGCACTCAAATACAGTTTAAAAGAGAGAACAAGAACAAGGGCTACTTGTACAAAATCCATAAAGGAATTATTATCTCACAATATATATCAAATAAATCTCAAGAAAGAATATGCATGTTATTTGTACTTAAATACGGTTAAGAGACAGAACAAGAACAAGGGGAAATTCTATTTGCACACGACAATTTACTCTTGACGCACGGTTTTAAAATTTATAAATAATTACAAGTTTGCCATTATTTTTTTGGACTAAGTTACCTTTATAAATTCCAAACTAAGACTTTTTAAAATTTGGAACTATCACTTATCGTTTTCCTCCTCTATTTTCTCTCTAAAACCCTAAATGATTTTTTTTTTGGTATTTAATAAAAACACCTCCTACAAAATCATCTATTTGATTTTTTGACTCCTTAAAATTTTTTACATTAATGTTCCTGAAAAGATTAGAAGAATTTTAAATTCTTCGATTTCACCGTGACAAGTGAAATTTGAGTTTGGAATTTATATTTGAGTTTTCTTATGCAAATGGAAAATTTCAACATATAATTAGTGTTAGAGAACAAATCTAAAGTACGATTTGAATTTTTTTTAGGTTTTATACGTATTCGTTTGAAATTTATCGTTAATTAATTTTTTTTGGAGACTTCGCTTGCTGGTCGGGTATTAATACCCGACCAACATGTTTCTTGGTCGGGTATTAATACCCGACCAAATTATTTTTTTGCTAAATAGATTTGGATGAGTGAGGAGTTAGAGAAAAAGTGGAGGGTATTTTTGGAAAAAATTTTGGGTGCAAAAAGTAAAATAGCAGTATTTCAAAATATAAGTTTGGTGTAAAGAGAAAGCAGGGCGCCAAGAGTAAAATGTCGTGCGCAAATAGAATTTCCCAAGAACAAGGGCTACTTGAAAAAAATCTATAAAGGAATTATTATCTCACAATATAAATCGAATAAATTCCAAAAAAGAATATACATATTACTTGTACTCAAACATGGTTCAAAGAGAGAACAAGAACAAGGTGTTACTTGCCTCTAATTCATTTTAATCTTCTTTGTTTCAACAAAATCTCCCTTCTCCTTCCTTTTCTAGAAGAACCAAGATTAAAAGGTGGTTTTTTATTTTGTTCTTTGATAAGAATTCTCTTCGAGAGAATGGGGTCATATATGCCTAAGGACATTTTGATAATCTTATCCTTTAGTCTAGTCCCATAACTTCTTGCATGTATGACAAGTGTTCAATTAGAATGCCAACTCTCACTCTTATTTTGACAACTCATCTAAAAGTTTAGAGGTGTATATAATTTTTTTTTTTACTTTCTAGATAATTTATTATTTAATAAGCATGAAAATTTGGGGTGTTACAGTTACATTCCTTGGTAATTAATCCTTGACTACGACAAAATCTAAAAAAAAATCACCGACATTTGTTTTCTACAGGAGCTGAATCATTGAATAAAAAGTTCATTGAAGTTTTAGAAGCATAGGGAGACAAGCGAGAGAATCAGGAGTTCCAACTGAGATGGTAGTCTCCTCCGTAACTTCCAAAATTTTAGAAGATATCAAAAGTGAGAGCATCCAGCTCCCGAGCTAGTAGCAGTTTGGGTCGAGTGCAATGCCACTGCAGAGGAGCATCGGTGTCGGTCGAGATGCAAGGCCCATATTTGATAAATTTTCCAAAAGTACACATTTTACACTACAATCGCATGAACGATATCTAGAGATCCCTTGATATCAGAATTGCAAAGAAATTCATATCAGGAGTTGCACAATGACAGATATATAGTGATGGTAACATTTGATGAAACAACTTTGAATTAAATAGACATCAAGTTTTGAATGGTTGCTTTCAATCGAAAGACTATATCGTCATATATGACTACAACTGCTCAATATAACTCCCATATCATGGTATCAATTCTAGAAAGCAGAATTTACGATCTTTTAAAAAGTCCTCTATTTTCTTTGAACTGCAAGTAAAATAAAATGATGAACCGTCTCACTTATAATGTGGAGGTGTGGAAACTTTATCGTAATGAATTCCCTATTATTGCATTCATCTGTTTACTGCAGACCGTACAATTTATTTCTCTCTCTCTCCGTAAGCATTCTTATATATTTTGGAAAATCTACTTTTATATACTAATGGTTTTATATTTCTTTTGGTTGAAATAGCAAGTTCCCATATAGCTAATTTAATTCGAGCAAGGTGAATTAGTTCAATATTTTCTAGACGTATTTTAAATTATTTTATTTCTATAAACAGTGTAGATATGAATATGATACTGCCACTATCTGCTTTGTATCGGCTACGATTTAAAACCCCAGTAAGCATCTAAATTTGTAGATTCTCTCATATATTACTCCTCATTTTCGCTAAAATAAGTTGATTAAATAAATAGCATTCATCTTTTCCGTTACACTTAATTGCTAAAATCCAATTTCTTGCAATGCAATCTAAAATATTCCCAATCCAGAAGATTACGCGTTTACTGAAGCTCCACTATGTAAAGGGAAATAAATGCGCACCCCAATTGACTTAGTGAGCACCATTTTCCATCACTCTACTATCGGATGTGGGGCTCACTAAGAAAAATGTGGTGCGTATTTAGAATTTCCCTTCTGTAAATTTCTCTCAACAAAAATATTAAGTCCAGCATACCAAATCTCTCTCTACTTATCTGCCATCGCCGATGAGTTCGACGAGCGATCGCCGCGATCCTAAGCCCGACGTAGTCACCGGCTACCCCGCCGCCGCCACCACCTCCGCCGCCCCCACCCCCGGCACCGCCTACCCCTACCCCGCTCTGCCGCCCCAAGCCGCCTCCTTCTACCCAAACCCTAACCCAAACGGCTATTACCCAAACCCTAACGGCTACTACCCAAATCCTAACCCCAACTACAACGCCTACTACTCGAACCCTAACCCTAGCTACAACCGCAACCTCTTTTTCCGCCGCCTTCTGGCCATCGCCGTCGCGGTCCTCCTCATCGTCGGCGCCATCACCTTCATCCTCTGGCTCATCATCCGCCCCAAGCTCCCCGATTTCTCCGTCTCCAGCTTCTCCGTCTCCAATTTCAATATCTCGTCTCCGGACTCTCTATCATCGGACTTCAGCCTCAATCTGACCGTCCGAAACCCTAACAAGAAGATGAGCATCGCGTACGATCGGATCGCGGCTGCCGTCCTCTACGACGACAGCCTGATCGCCGAGACCGGGCTTTCCCCTTTCTTTCAGAGAACGGGCGACGTCACCAATATCAACGCGAAATTGGTAGCGGTGGGGGCGCATGTGGGCTCCGGCATCGTGAGCGGGATCCGGTACGAGAAAGGGAAGGGAGTTGTGAACTTCAACATTAGGTTCGGATCGGTTGTCAAGTTCAAGGCAGGGGTTTGGAGGGCGAGGAACCGCTTCCTGAGAGTGTACTGTGATGATATTGGGGTCGGATTGAAGAACACGACTGCCGAGCCCTGGTCCGGGTCCATGTTGGGGGCGGCGAGGAGCTGTCAGGCCTGGCTGTGAGCGGATACTATGTAAGTAAATTAGATAGCTTGTTGGGTGTTGTTTATATGGATCAAGTGAATTATCGTTGTTTACATGATAACTGACTGGCTGATATTTCATTGATCCATAAAAGAGATTTAAGGTGTCAGTTCAGTTTCTGTATGATATATGAATGTTGTCATATTATACAAGTATAAAGATGAATAGGAGAATGCTTGTTGTGAGTTGTAATGTAATTTGCTAATTTTAGAAGGACATCAATATGCCATCGTGTAATTAATAACCATTCCAAGTTTAATTATTTCTGTGGTTTTGTTCTGATCTGCTGACGGCATGATTTGCTCATTTTGGAATCAATTGAAATGAGTTTATGTATACCATGTTCACCATTGTTTATGACAATCACTGGCTTTTTTTTCTTAGAAATGTTGGTATAAGTAGTTTTGAACATGATTAACCTAGTGTTACAAATGTTCCTTATTCTGGATGTTTTATTGTTCAAGCTAATCTTTGATGCTTGTTATTATGATTCTTCTTCTTTTAATATGTCTGATACATTCTCTTTTGCCCTTGTGAAATGTAGGCTAGCCTCTTTAATTTCCCTTCTTTCAAATTTGAAGATCTGATTTATTCTTTTCTGTCGCTGTGAAACATATAACTTTGACTCTGAACATGGAATATATCAAACCCTGCTGTTCATAAACCATCATTTACTAATAAACAGTTGGGCAATCCCCTTGGATCATAAACAAAATTAAATTTTGATAGGAACAAGAAACGTACAACAATGTGTTTCCTAAATAGCTTAGGTCTATTTAACGTGTATAAGAAATCTCATAGCTTAGTTCTATCTAACCGGAATTAGAAATCTGAGGATTTACACTTTACATTGCAAAATGACAAAATCAGTAACTTCAATAAAAGTTCCAATTTTTTTTCAATAGCCTGTAGAAGGGGAGAGTAACGTCCATATTACCAAACTTCCACAGTGGATTGCAGGAGATGGCTTACATGCACATCAGGTCATATTTCCAAGAAAAGCATAAGCACCAAATTCAGTTAAACATGCACATTCCAAAGAGCTAATAAAAGAGGCCCATAGGGAGAGAATGGCGACTACTAGATAAAAGCGGGTGTAATGCCTTATTACTTTTCCAGAGAGGGAAAGCATAATGTTATGTTGATAAATAACTGGGCCATAAAGTATGTTAACAAGTTCGATTCAGTTCGGATAAGGTATGGTAATATAGTACTCTACCCTGGCCCCATATATTTATCAACAGTCTACCCTGGCCCCATATATGTTTGGCCTGGTCTGCATCAAGGAGATCTGGACTCCACCCAGTAGAGGAATCACTGGTACAGGTCCAGCTGAGCTCTTGGGTCATTTATGCAAAAGGTAAATCTATTATTTACTATTAGTATTATGGTCTGTAGTATAAGATAATTCTCTTTTATATATCAGTGTAACTTGGAAAGCTTTGTGGAATATGATGTTGCTAAGGCAATGTGATCTGTTTTTAGAGGATAGGAGATGGTGTTTAATGAGGTTAAGTAATATTGTCCTTTTTAGTTTGGGCATGTCTGTTCAGTAGTTTATTTAGATTAAATTGTAGGGTCAATGATGCCAGACTGCCAGGAATAGACTGGAGGTAATAATTTCAATTTGGTTGTCTACTTACATCGTGTTCCTCAATTTATTTGTTCTCAAATATTTATGAAATGCCATACAGCTATAACAGCGACAATCACCTCTATGGATGATGCACAAGAATATTATTCAAAGATCTCAATGGATAGAATTCTGTGACTTTGAATTCTAGGTAACCTGAAAAAGATTTATATTAATATTGAATTAGACATGTGTTAGGATACCAGTTTGATCTCTTGATGCAAATAGCATATATTCAGATCTGTGACCCTTACTGTCTGATCAACTTAGGCTTGTTGTCGCATGCAAGAAAATTGGAAATCCATTCTCATTGTTAATTTGTCATTACAAAAACTTTATGCTTTATATATTTCAATGGGGCCTTTTTCAGAAGGCAGGAACAAAACAATAAAGGTTAAGGTATAAAAAGGAACATTATCATACTGGAATTTTCATCCTTTGCAGTAACTATTGACAATCGGCCCCGTCTTTAACTAAGGTTTCTCCAGACTTGGACTTTTTACATTTCTAGCTGCAATTAATGGTATGGATGTAAACAAATACAAAATATACGATCTGTATTCCATTATGTATTTGTATTTCGACGAATATATGTATATCCATATCACTCTAATAAAATATGGTCTTAATATGGATTCTGCTAACGCTATCCGACATATCCGAATATATAGGTATAGTATAATATATCGAATAAAGTCTATTTAGTATTTCTTTAACACACTTTTTTCATGGCATAGACATGGTGACTGAAAACAGGTATTAATCATTCTAAAATATTGTCATAATTAGTCATATCTGTTTAATAGGTAGATCTCATCTGATTCGTATCCTGTTTTGTAAGAGTATGAATACTGAATTTTATTATCTGAATAATATCTATATTCGTATTCCGAAAAAGAACCAAATAGAATATGGTAATCAGTGTTACCAGGACTCCCAAGTTTTACCAAATTTTGTATGTTTTCTGAGACATGAAATGGTACTTAGGCAACTGTATTCTATGACTTGGATACATAATATGTGGTAAAAGAAAGGAAATGTAGAACAGAATGGACCTATATGGAACGAATAGAGAAAAAGTGTTAACAAGTGTCATTTTACTCTCAAAGTCATGCAAGCTTATATTATGTTTCTTTAAGTATCTCACTGTCATGATATTGGTAAATAAGCTGTACTAAATAAAGCTTGTTACTCCTCTAATTATGGAATCTATAATGTTAATGTATATAATATCCATATCCCCTGTCCTCATGTAAACCTCTTGTCCTGTTGAATACTTCCGGACACTTGACGCTTATGCCAAAACTAATATTTGCTTAGTTTAAAATCCTAATTGGTGGTCTTAGGGATGTTGACGTATGAAACCGTGAATCCATCTTGAAAATCTATTCTTCTAGCCTTTTTCTTTTAAAACTATGTACATTGAAGCAGGAGTACGGGTACAATACGATACAGACACGACCATACAACGAATATTGAAAAATTCGGATATGAATGTGGCGTGGATAAGGAATAAACTATATATAAATAACAAAATAGTCACACATCATGTGCATTATGCATATACAATATGATATGCTACTCTGATAAGTCAAAATTGAAAAATCGAGGATACTGATGTATTGTAAATACAACATTAATTATGTATATATGTATGAGTGTGTTATTGTTCAATATCCCGAACATGTGAATATTCTGGAGTTGTCTAAATTAATAATTATGTGCACAAACATATCATTTATTAGTAGAAAACTAGACATATTTTAGAAATATAATGCATGTGCAAATCAAATACAATCATTAGTCCATCATTCGTAAATTCGACACTTTCAAGTCTTCGGTATGTCTTGGATATATTGTTTTTTGTTTTATATATTAATGTAGAAGTATGTTGAACCTCTTAACCTGGTAGAATATGAAGGTTAAATTGTGCCCTATGAACGACATTTCGTGCTTTTTGATCTTGCCTTCATGGTTCTAGCGAGCACTGTAGAAATATCTCATATCTTATACTGGCTGTCTTGGAGTCTAAGACTTTCTTACCACATCTGGCATTTTACTTGGTTACTGCAATAAGATTTACTGTGGTTAGAGAAATGTCCTGGGCTTCTAGTCTTCCTGCCCGCATTTGGCATGTGACTAGGTTGCTCAGTTGTGCAATGCTGCGATTGGATCCAATAGAGGTTAGAGAAACATCTTGAGGATTATCTTATGAGATGAATTATTGCTTTAAATAGATTGGAGCACGAAAACTGTTATGTGTTTATCTATGGTGATGTTGATCTTGGAGAAACTCATGTTTGTTGGTAGGCTTCATTATTCTGATGATGAGAAAAGGAGAAACTTCCAGAAAGAAAAGCCTGTGGTTTGGATGAGAATTAAGGTGGGTAATCTGTATTTGGGTCTATGAGTGGCCACCATGTTCAATTGTTTTTTGATGTGAAGACGTGAAGCTTCTGTATTTGGTTTGTTGGAATGAGCCAAGTAGCCATTATTGGGTTCCTGCTTGTGGGCATTGGTTGTTTGGGCTCTGTGTGATCTTTTGCTTCCTTATTCAATATCAATGTTTGCATATTTGTTTATCGTCCTTTTCTGTTCTTCAATATCATCTCTTAATGATGTCTCTCATAAAAGTGAGCCCACTGGATACTTTGGCATGCTACTCATTTACAATAGGTGTGGTAACATTTCTAAGAGGAGTTTCAAAAGGAAGGAACAACACTTGATTTGGATGTAATTTTGCAGTCAAAACATTTTTTTGATATTATTTACATTAGTAGGCTGAGCATTTTTGTTAGGCAACAGTAAACGGATAATCCTTTGGCTTCTGAAAATGTTCTAAATTGTGCTGATCTGTGAATCTATGAACAAGCTGTATCTGCTTGGTTTTTCTTTCAGCTGCCTGTTAAAACTTCTGCAATCAAGACTGTGTCTCATCCCACTCATCTTGTTTCTACCTTATGGTTTGATTCTTCGAAGTTTTATCGCTATCTACACTGGTCAGAATAGCAGAGGGGACAAAATTTCTTATAGGTTATTCGTATTGGCAGTCTGTTATCTGGTTCATATGAATGACTATGAAGGCTGTAGGCTGAGTTCTCTGAAAAAAGAACCAGAAGAATTTGTGCCTCTTCTTGTTCTGTTATGTTCAAGTTCTTTTTTTTTTTTTTTTTGCTCTTTTACGTTTTTATCCAAACTTGGAAAAATAGCAATTAACCAAAAACCATAGTGAGTTTCCATGTGGATTATTATAAACCTGTGGCTTTCCTTTTCTGCTGGAAAGTAAGGAAGAGGTGAGCCCCTACTACTTTTGTTTGTGTCAATCACTGAATCTTATGTCTAGTTTAAATAGAAAGTGTGGATGAATTCTAGTGCTGTAGCCTGTAACTGGAAACCTTTCAACTCACTTAGGAGTGGTTCTAATCCATGTCCCTTTCTTCTTTTTGTTGGCTTATAACCTTAACTGGTAGACTTATTTTTGGATGAATCTGAGACATTTTGGCTATTTTTGGTTTGATAGAAAATGAAAGAAAGAAAAAAAAAATGGAAAAGGAAAGAGAAAGGAAAATAAATGGAAAAAGAAATAAGATTCTTTTTGTTATTAGTTTCAAAGAGAAACTAGAAAAGAATATACAAGAGGAAAAAAAATTAAATTAACAATAAAATTAAAAAATTAAGATAAAAATTTTGTTCCCAAGTGTCTCCGTTCTCCTACATTGATTCCATATGGTAGTGACACCAAATAACATCTTGTCCCATTTTCTCTAGGTTAGAGGAGAGAAAAAAGGAGATAAAATTTTGAATCTTACTTTCGCATATTCTAATTTTCTTTTCTTCAATTTTTCTTCCTAACCTGGAAAGTAACTTGATTTCCTATTTTCTTTTTTTTCCCCACATTTTCTATCAAACCAAATAGGGCCTTTAGGATAGGATGTTGGTTAGAGCTATGGTTTATTTATGCTACCGAAATTTCTGTTCTGGATATTTGTTAAAACTTGGCTGGAAAAAGTAGTGGAAGCCGAGAATTATAAGGCGAAATATGCCAAAACTAAACTCGCCCATAACAAGATGTGTAGTTACAGGTTAAGCCTCTCTTGGGAGATTCATACTCATCTGCACTGGAAACCATTTTTTCTTTCCTTTTTTCCTCTGTTTTTTTGGGTAGGTTTCCCCTTCGACTTATCACAGCCATTCAGAGGGGAAACTGACATCTTTTCTGACCTGAGTGCATTCATTTGACATCATAGGAGCACCTCCCACCTGGGCGGCTGAAACAAAAGTAACAAAAGTGAGAGAATTTTGATGGTTGGCTTTTCTTTGCTGCTAGATACCTTAGTCTACCTAGTGTTTATTCTTGTTCCTTTTTTCAGTCATTTTTGTTCCTCTTATTTGTGTTCTTCTGGTTTTGCCCTTTTTATTCTTTTTTTTTTTTTTTTAAGGTTGATTGTAAAGAATCTTACACTGTATATGGTGATCTTTGTTGCTTTATTCATTACTTTATATGCGATGTTTACCCTTTTTTGCTAATTAAGTTTTGGTAGTATCCCCATAGCCTACATGATGAGGACTAAAGTTGATTATGATTAGTTTACTCAAGTTTTTTTTTTTTTTTTTTTTTTTTTTAATTTAAAACTCTTCAGAGTTTTATTAGGATACGTATTTTTATTTGATTTATTTTGTTCATAGAGTGCAAGTAGGTAGTTTTGTATATATATGCTTCGTAGGCATGTTCTATTTTGAATCTGTAATGGAGGTGATATTGATCCTTCGAAAATCTATTTTAATGGCATGTAATTTGTTGGTTTGCTATTTGTACGATTTGCCTGGGCATGAGGCTTCTTCATATCAAATCCCAGTTCAAATCTACAAAACCCACAAAAATTCCCCGCCACAAATCCTAAAATCACTTCCTTCTTCTTATGTAGCTGCTGTTCAAAACTGTGCTTCAAATTTAACTTACGTTACTTCATGCAGAGTGCAGACACGGGAAGTGAGCAGTTTTTTTACAAGTTCCTTGTGCTCGCTGAGCTTCTGAAACTTGGTTAGATTTTATTGTTGCTTGTATACTAGTGACTTTTGTTTTCAAGCAGCCAGCATCTTCTTCTGCATCTTTTTTTCTTTTCTGTTAATTACGACTAATTAGTGTCCTTTTTTGTGCAGTGATATCTTTTACTCCTTTCATAGTACTAAACCATACCTTTCCTCTTCTCATTGTCTTCAAGTCTTTGTGCCAGCAATATTTGAGGCATGCTGTTGTATGCGAGCTTGTGATGACAGTGAATGGCTATTACCCATTGCTGGTGATCTTGTGACAGCTGATCATAAAATCTACTACAAACAGTTTGATGGATTCCAACGTCACATTCTGTGGCTTTTGATCTATTTAGACTGCTGCCTAGTGCTCGCAAATTAGTATGATACATGTATGTCTCTGGAGTAATTATATACATGTTGTGGCATTTTTCACCGTTTATCTTTTGTCCTTCTCCAGTCAATGTGAGCTTGGGTAATTCTAGGGCTATATCCAATTTGGAAGAAAAATGGATGAGCACAGTAGATAGAAGTAGAAGTAGCTACAATTTTGGGTATGCCAAGGGACAAATTAATGGTGAGTTCGAAGAAAAGGCAGCCAACCAAGCAATATTTCGGTCTAGTACCTCATCAAGAAGTCAAGGAAAAAGGGAAAACCCTAACTTGGAGTCTTAATTATTATGATTTTTTTCCTTCCTTTTCTAAAGTTGGGCCTCTAATGTTTTCTATTCATTTCCATAGATGAAGACTTTTAGTTGCAAAATTCCCTCTGGTGTATAACGAAAGCAGTTTTTTTTTTTTCTTTTTTTTGGCTAGTTAATCCTAAGTCCCTAAGTCCCAACTTAATAGAAAATAATTGAAGCAAGCCCACTGGGATGTCAATTCATTGTATTTGTTTCCATTCCTAATTGGAGCAATGGGACGTCCTAAATTCAATATTAGATGTATTTTCACACATACATAAGAAGAACACGCTTACTCTTGGCGAAAACAATGGGACACATGTACCCATTTTCGTTTTAATTTATTAGTAAATTTTAAAATTTCTATTCCATATCAAAATTCTAAAGTTTTAGTGCGAGTTTGAGAAAAATTATTTTATATTATGAAAAGATGAAACAAGATTAACCCATGTGAACAAGCTCACGTTTTTGTCACATGATCTTCCTCCGCACAAGGATTCAGCAATCAACAGAAAAAAGAAAGAAAGAAGAAAAAAAAAAAAAAGGCATGAAGAAATCACTTTTATGGGCCCAATTTGAACTAAGGCCCCAGCCCATCCGAAATCCCTTCACGCGCATCCTCCCCGTCCGCACAGCTTCGGGAACTTCTAAAGGGGCACAACTTTTTTCCTAGTGAGCCCAGTAAAAACTTAATATAAATAACAAGTATGCCATCCAAAATAAATCCCCAACTTACCCTTCTTCCCTCTTCCGCTTCCTCCCGCTTCCTCCATCCGAGTCGCGCGCGCTGCAGGTAAATTTTTTTTTTTTTTTTTTTAGCTAAATAAACCCATTTCAATCCTCAAACTCCTTATAACATTTTCTTAATTCTCCATTTGAAACGTGATCATTTTCTTTGTTTTGTGTATTTTCATTAGAAATCAAAACAAAAGTGATGGGTAAGATAATGGATTCGGAGTCGGAATGGGTTTCGTTCGGACTGACAGTCCGAACGAAACCCGGCTGTTCGGACTTTCAGTCCGAACAGTCGGGTATTGTTCGGACTGTCAGTCCGAACGAAACCCGGCTGTTCGGACTTTCAGTCCGAACAAACGGATTTCGTTCGGACTGTCAGTCCGAACGAAACCCATGTCGTTCGGACTGCCATCCCGAACAGTAGCCATCAACTTGGCATTTCGTGTTGAGGTCGTCAATTCATTTATTTTGTTATAATGAAAGTATTTGTATATTATTATTGGAATTTATGCAAGGAAGCAAGAAAACATACAATTAAATACCGATACACATCACTTGTTCCATTGATACATCAATCACTGCAATACAATGATACACATACACACATTGATTTAACCGATATAATGATATAATGGAACAAGAATACTCCGATACATTGATATTTCAACACAACTTTGATACAATGATATAGTGTTTACATTAAACTGAGAAAAAACGAACAAGAGAGATCATTACGTAGGAAAAAACCATAAATTCAACATAACTGGATAAGTTTGCAAGAAATAATTTTACACCGGCCACTTCAAGTTACATACATTATCCATATCATTACATAACCCGTGCAATGATCATTGTCTCCTTGTTTTTCTCGGGGGATTACGTCTGCTTCTGGTTCGAGTCATAATTGCCGTATCGGGTGCAATAGGAGTGGATTCATCTGGTGTTGGTTCCTCCACCTGCTCTTGTGGTGGTTCTTATGGCTGAGTGCAACCGGTTAGCACGGCTTTGATCTTCGCAAGTGCCGTAAATAACACTCCAGATCGCTTCTTGAATGCCTTATCCCCTTGCGCAAGTAATGGATCGATTATTGCTTCTATGCGAGTATATCTCTGTTATATTAGTGGACGCAAAAACAATAAGCAGCAGGAAAACTGGTTAACCGTATTGAACATTAAAGTATGAAGATATATAGTTAATACCTCATCATCGACATTTGTCCGGCTTGCTGGAGCTCCTTCCTCTGCTGGGGGTTCATCTGGTGCTACTCCAAGGAAGCGCTGTGAAACTTTAGAGAACCAAGAAATATAATCTGACGTGCAATCAGATGGGTAGTCAGCAATAGACCCACGGTGCTCTAGAAACAATACGTGATCATACCAATTTATCCACATCTCCTCAATGTGCGTGTACTTTACCACATAGCTATTGGCTGTTATACCCCGTGCTTCACGTAACGCTGAGAATGGTGAAGGTGGAACATATTATTGACGACCAAACTGCCTTAGTACACGCACTGGATGATACGGCTCAATCACGCTGAAAAACTTCAACGTACCCATAAAAAATGTAATTTCTTTGAACGGATATTTCTCTCTATAATTCCGATATGGATCCCAATCAACCTGCATGTACGTTGGATACAAAGAAATACAGTAGTTACTGTGACAAAACTTACAAACTAAATAGGTATATGGAAAAGGGAGAAATATTACCTGGTTGCCTATGAGTTTATCTAGACTTGACCGAATAGACTGCACATGTGATTGGGAGATATTGTGATCCCGTCTGCTCTTCCAGCGACAAGCAAGTGGATCACCGGTGGTAAAAGATAGGTTCGAGACCGGCATAAAACTTGGGAAATGAGCAAATATCCAAGCCTGTAGTAGTGTCAAATACCCCGCAATCTGAGCAACGTTAGCTCGGGAAGCAAGCCCAAGCTGCCTATATAACCATGCAAGAGCACCAGCACCCCATGCGAACGTATGAATATCTTCGAGATCATGCAGCAATGATAAGTAATCAATGGAAACTCTCGTACAACTCTTGTCCGCGAAGAGCGTGCAACCAAGAAAATAAAGTAAATAAGTCCTTGCAGCACACCGAATCCTATGTTCGGTGTCAGTATCAACAACCCCGCAGAATCTTTCTCGTAACCAATCTAGTCGAACCGATGCACCGCCTTTGGTATTGAGCTAATTCCACGCTTCATCATAACTGACGCCCAAGGAATGAGTAATTGTATCAGCAGCTTTACGTGAAACTGCTGATACATGTTGGCAGACGGATTTTCCAACAACAGGTAAGTCAAGCAAACAGGAAATATCATCCAACGTGACCGTCATCTCACCAAATGGCGTATGAAATGTGTTTGTTTCAGGATGCAATCTCTCAACAAATGCACTAACCTCAACAGTGCTAATGTACTGGTAGGAGCATTTTACCAATGGATACAATGAAGACCCACGCACTAAATCCATGAAACGGGTGTTTGGCTCAGGTGTTAACAATGACCATGCACTTATTTTTCTCCAGTGACTAATACATCGAAGTGGATCTCGTTCCTGTATATATACTATAGTCTTAATATATGCACAAACACAGTTGAGTAGTTTAAGGTTTAAAACGGAAATATTACCTCATCTTTTAAAACGAAGAAAACAACATGCGTCTTGAAACTCTTCAGTACTGATAAATCAACTGGACCCCGGTAATTTGACCCATGAAGATCATCTTCAGAACCTTCTGCATCAGTATTCTCTTCTTCTAGTCTTTCACTATCATATCTCATCAAATTCGGAGTTTCTATATTTATTTCAGTATCTACGGCCACTTCGATTGCACTCTCTCGTATCGGCCGTTGGATTTCTGATCGAGATACTGCTTTCTTCCTCCTTAACGAGGCCGTCGGTCGAATGCGAGAAGATTCGGCCGGATCCATCTATGTAACACAAAGATATTTCATTTATATAAACTTTTTATCAAACCAATAAATTAATTATGAGCAAATAAGTAGTAATAAAGTATAAATTTCTACAAATATAATATTTTATCTATTAATTTTCAACTTCTAAATTAATTAATAAATTGTAATATAACACCTACAATTAGAAAATAACTATTTACAACTACGATTACAATATTATATTTTTTCATAACTTTAATCTAAAATATTAAATAAACAAAATTAACAAAAAAAAATGTACTCGATTAGAATTTCCCGAATGAAAATTATTATCAAACCATACAAGAAGTTTTCAGTTTTCAATACAGTTACAGAGCATATAAGAATAAACAAAATAAAATAAAATTAAATTTAAATTAAAGGAGACTTACAGTAGAGCTCAAAAATTCAAAACCGAGATGAAATCAGGTATTGGGGTGTGGCAGCGGACACTGGAGACAGAGAGTGGGGGTGTGGCAGCAGCGGGTGGAGGCGGCGCGCGTTGGGGCGGGCGGAGGGTGGGGGGCCCGGGCGGAGGCGGGTGGGGGGGGGGGGGAGGGGGTAGGGGCGGAGAATGTGGGGGCGGGCGGGGAGCTTGGGTCGGGCGGAGCTGGGTGGGGACGGAGCCAGCTGGGGGCGGAGGGGGTACGGTCGGAGAATTTGGGGGCGGGCGGAGGCGGGTGAGGGCGGAGGGGGTCGGGGCTGAGGCGGGTGAGGGCGGAGGGGGTTGGGGCGGAGGGGATAGGAGCGGAGGAATGTGGAGGCGGCCGGAGCTGGGTGGGGTCGGGCGGTCCCGTCGGAGGGGGTGGCGGCGGGGGCAGTGGGAGCGGGTTGGAAGGAGAAGAGGGCTGAGTTGAGAGAGAGGAGAGGAAGTTAGGATTTATGATAGGAGGGAAGGGTATTTTGGGAAATAAATTGGGCTCACTAAGAAATTTTTTCTCATTCTAAATTTTAACTGGGCTCACTAGGAAATCTGGGCTCACTAGGAAAAAAGTTGTGCCCCTTTAGAAGTTCCCCACAGCTTCCTCCCTTAGTGGGCCCACCTGCAAATATCTGGAATCATCCAAACGCAAGCAGCTCCCGCCACGTGGAGCCCTTTCCCTCCAAACATTCAGCCGGCAGCAGGCGTCTTGAACTTGAATCTTCCTCTCTTCTCTGCTCTCAGTCCCTCTCCCTCGTCTAGCTTTTCTTTAAACTCTCTAACTAATTTCCTTTTCTTTCTCTCGCAATTATTGTTGAATTATAATTTTCTCGATGGCCGATCAGTTGAAATCAGAGCAGCAGGCTCATAAAGAAAACGAGGATCCAGCAAAGACCCAGATGCCCCAAGGAATCTCTCAGATCATCATCCCTCACATTCTCAATTTGTAAGTACTCCATTCCATTAATTATTATTTTATTTTATTTTTTTGGTTAATTGGTTGCTTATGATGCTTATTTTTGAGTTCATTTAGATATGGATCGCGCGCTACCGCCAGAGACTTTGAGATTTATGATCCAAATGCTACTTTTGAGGATCCCCTCATGTGTGCTCATGGGTGAGTGAGCTAGTTAGTTGTCATTTTAGATATGCTACACATTGAGATACTGTTTGGTTAAGAGAATTTATTGGCTGGATTGGTGCTTAAATTTGCAGAGTGAAGCAGATCAAGTCGGCTTTCTATTCAATTGGAAAGGTTAGAATTTGCTTTGTGTTGAATTTATTTCAAGTTGATGTGTGTAATCGATCAAATTTAGTATTATTATTGAAAATGGTGATGATACGTCACAAAGATATTGTTGAATTGATGTGGATACTACATCATTAGCGATAAGGTAAGAAGCTAGGAGAGTGCCCAATAAGTGTTTGACGAGCTACCTAAGAGACCTGGAAATGTTGATAGCAAGCTGATGGAGAGACGGAATGATACAAGACTAAAATTAGAGAATCTAAAGTTTTACGAGGAGCCTAAATCACTGTATAGAAGAGATGAGACAATATGTGATTTTAGCGGCGATAACCTACAAAGGATTGAATGATGGGAGCCATGAAACTGACACACATTCACTTAAATTCACCATTTTCTATATTTATACTTGATTTTCTTATCCATCTGGGACAAAAGTAATGTGCCTTGCTATGCCTAAGGACTTGGGATGGAATTTGAATCATTAGGGATGAGAGCCAGAGTTTTGGTCCGTTCTATTCAAAACTTTGAATTAGGAAAATAATTTTCTCCTAATTCAAAATTTTGAATAGAGCGGTTTAAGTGGTCCTTGGACTAGCCTGTTCTAGTCCCTGAACTTGGTACTTTTAAGTCATGGGCTTTCTTTTAGACTAGTTTGTTCATAGAAATCTGTTCCCCAAACTGTGGAATGAAACCGATTTAACGTATTTTTCAGATATTTAGTGAATCAAGAATCGTGGAGTACAGCGTACAAGAAAATGCAATTGCGCCTGGAAAAGTTGAGGTTTGTATTCTTATCGCACCTTCCTGCAATCACTGTGTTTTTTCATTCTTTTCTCTGTTACAGTCTAAAATTGTGAATGGATACTTGCTTTACTCAGATTCTAATTGACAACAAGCAACACTACAAAATATTCGGAAAAGATGTTGATCTGAAATCGCTCATTAAGCTTAATGTTCAGGAAGGAAAGGTTGTTCGTCATGAAGATTGGTGAGTAGTTAGTTAATCTCTGCTTCACATGTTCCTTGTTGGTACGAAATATATGATGCGTTGGCTTACTTCTTCACCTAACCACAAATAGATCAATCAAAGCTCTAAAACATGATTTTTTTGGCATTAATAATCTTTATAAAAGAAAACGGCTACATATTTGGACAAGCATCATGAGTTCTTAGCTTCATCTGCATACCTTTTCATACACTCCACGCTGTTTCGTTTCACAATTTTATCTCAAGTCAGTAGTTGGTTGTTAACATCATATGTCGGATCATCATTCATTTGCAGTAGCTCCTGTAGTATGAATAATTATATGGCGGTTGCTGATAGAATAATCACTGTTGAGTTTTGTCTGATACATTACATCTCCGTGTTTCATCAAACTCACTCCTATTCAATTATGCTGTCTCAGTTTGCTGTTTGTTTTTATTTGATTCCTTTTTGAATGCTGAGATGCAGAAATCTCTAGCTATCCTACCTTTGTACCTCAAATAGTGCATGTAACAACGGGGATATATATAGATGTCACCAAACGACGATGATCGATGCAGTGATTAGAGAGAGCAAGGTATATTGAATTAGAAGACCAGGGTTTAGCGTCTAGGGCTCAAATTATCATGGAATTTGCTCCGTCTGCGTTTTTGTTTCTAATTAAAAAGAACAAACTGATTTTTGCTACCAAATGATTTTATTCAAAACCTGGGACGAGTCATGATTTAAAGACTAGGTTTGGATTCTCCTCTTATTTTGAAACTCTTACGTTGCCAACATATTTACAGGTGGGATAAGAACCCTCTAAGGAATCGGGACACAATGAAGCCAGCTTTCGTAGGGAGGTTGGCTGAAATAACTCGCAGAGGCTCCATGCTTGTTACCCATGCAATGATGGGATTCGGAAAGGATCCAAACCCGTAATATTTTTGTTCTACCACAATCTTGTAGGCCGTTGCCTCATATTGTCTGTTGTTTCTTTACAGTTGAGATACATGAAATATGTGACCCGATGGAACCCCCCAATCTTCATCATGGCCCAATTTGTGTAAGTTATGGTACAAATGCTGTTCTTGTATCAAGTTGAGCTGTATTGAGCTTAATTTACTGAAGAAGTATTCTACGGGTTTTTTTTTTTTTCGAGTATTGTTCGTCTTGTATTGTATACATTCTGCTTGACAATTGAGAAGTATAATGGTTGATACTGTTGATTTAGGAAGGAGATAAAAAGAATTGTATAACGAAATATTCTGTTTTTGAAATAAATATTCATAGTTTATTTACTTGCTAGTTTTATATCATTGATAATTGAAATAATAAGAAAGAATAGTTTAATAATGTATTTTAATAATAATAATGGAATTAAACTAAATAGTAGTTAATAATTTTTAAAAGCTAATTGATTGTAGGTATATAGACTTGGCAAGTTCGTATTTAACATTTAAATCTCACAACTTATCCATTTCGAATTTGTATTCATTAGGAAATGTTTTCCCTCTGAGTGGATTTATGAAACTTTTTTGAATTTTTATAGCTATTTTTGAAAATTGCTCCCTTCAAATTAATATTTCAACCCCTAACAAATCGAAGATTACAAGAAAAAACAAAACACTAAATTTTCATTAAAAAATTAGTGTCTAGTTAATTTCGCTCCCTATACTCTCGCTGGCGACGACTCTGGCGTATAATACGGCGTCTCGTCATCCTTATCGGATCCTAACCCGAAACCCTTCTCCAAATCTGAATCCGCCTCCTCCTCCTCCTTGATCGTGTAAAGAACCCTCGACGGCCCCAAGCACGCCGCCCTCCACGTCGCCAGTTCGAGCTCCTCCTCCTCCGTCGCCGCCGACGTCTCCGGCGCCTTCTCCCCCACAGGAGGCGGCGGCGCGGCGGGCTCAACGCGCGAGCGGTTCCTCCTGAAGCAGCAGAGGGCGGAGGCGAGGAGACTCTCCGGAGAGAATCCGTCGGGGTAATCTCCGGTGGGGCCCGCCGCAAGGGGGAGCTTGCGGCGGAGGTGGAGGATGTAGAGGAGCTCGGCCGCGAAGGCGAGGAGAGAGATGGTGGCGATGACGAGGGCGAGGGCGAGGGCGAGCTTCCTGATGCCGATCATTTTAGGGAAAACGAAAGGGGAAATTGAAAAAAAAAAAAAGAAAAAAGAAAAAAGAAAATTAAAATTTGGAATTAGAGGGAGGGACGATGAAATTGAATTAAAGAAGAGGGTGGTGTGCTTCAAGAGAGAGAGAGAGAGAGAGTGACGATGGGTTAGGCTATATGAGGGAGGAGTTACCGGTAGAGGCGGTTGAGGGTGTGTGGGGCTAACCGGGTGTAGCCGGTTTGGCTACCTGCCGTTGGAGGGCCAATTCGCACCGCACTTGACCTCGGTGAGCACCATTTTCCCCTGTGCTGCAAATCACATTACTATAGGATGTGATGTGGTGCTCACTAAGTCAGGTGTGGTGCGCATTTAGAATTTCCCCAGTTGGAGGGCTGTGAACGTGGACGTGGGGTTACAGGATGGGATGTCGTCCTGCACCAAAACTCTGTGGAGGTGCGGTAGACCGTGGAGTTTTCACTGCAGCATCGGAATTCCGACCGAGGTTTGAGAGAATTATTTTGTATTATAACATGGGATGCATAAGTTGAGTACATATTTGCTGTAATACTATTTTGATATTCTTTCTAATATATTAAAATTCTGAAATTATGGTAAGTATGAATTCAGTTAAAATCGAATTAACCAACTGAAACTGATCTGAGTAAGCAAAATCGAACCGAACCGAAGTATTATGCTCAGTTCTTTGTTTTGAGTTTTGAAGCCTCAAATCGAACCGAACCGATCAAATTATTAAAAAAATTATATATTTATACACAAACACACGCACGGGCACACATACAGGCACAATACACACATACACACATGCATATATACACACGCACATATGCACACACACATACATAGAGACACTCAGACACATACAGATACACATATACAGATACACATGCACTCGCTCACGCACATGCACACACGCATACATGCCATGCGCACACACATCATATACACATACATACATACATATATATAAACATACATATATACATACATATATACACACATATATAATAATAATAGTAATAATAAAAATTCAATTTCAATTGAATACCTTGAATAGATATATTTACTATAACAATTAAAATTAAATAAAATTTGTTCAAAATTCTATTCATTAATTCAGTTCCTATTTATAATCGGTTTAGTTTGATTTTACAAAAATTGATAAAAATCGAACCAAAATCGATCGATGTTCACACTGTAAGAATTGAGAGAAATTATTCATACTACTAATGTTGAGGAGTTAAAATTATTAATAATGCACTTCCATGAGTTATTAAAATTTATCTTAACAATAATTATAGTACTACTACAATTATTATTTCCATACGAGGTAGCTACTTGAGTTCATGGTCGCCTACCTAGAATTATATGTTACTTCCAACAACCCATCCGCAGCTTTAATATGACTTCATGCTCTTCTCTGTCTCTATGTTGGCCTCATTTAAAGCGTTGTCTGACGGAATAATTAAAAAGTATCATCTCCTAAGTTTTTATTTTAAAGATATTTTCTTGTTCCTTGATCCACCACTTAATTGTCTTCACCATTGAGAGATAACCGAGAAAGAAGCCCCACAACAAGAGCGAGTCCACTACTCCTCCTATATTTTTAAGGTCTACTCCAGCAAGCAGAGGTTTTTCACAATTTAGTTGTAGTTGTAGTTATAAAATTTTGCAATTGCGGTTTTATATACTTACATAAGTTGTAGTTATAAAAAAAAAAAGAAATGCATATAATGATTTTATTCTTTTTTTTGCTAACATTGATTTGTATTGTTGATAAATGCGTTTTTCCTCATAGGTCTCGAAAAAAAGAAAAAAAATATTTTTTTTGTAACTCTAGTTACTGTTTAAAACTCACAGTCAATTCTAATAACTTTTATTACAACAAGACTTAGATTTGCAAGCATCCAAATGATCCTTTGAAAGTATATTTGCTAGTAGTTACCACTTTTTGATAGTTTTACTTTCTCCTTAAAAAACGTTAGAACACGGTTATTATATATAGTGATATTGCAATTACCGAATTTAGTTAGAGCTCGACTTGTTAATAGATTGGGGTATTTATTGGTTTGTCCCTCAAATCTTTATATATTATGATTTAGTCCCCCAAATCTTCATATTTAGGATTTAGTCTCCCAAATCTCTTAAGTTACTACAATTTAGCTCTCTCCCTAACTTTTGACCTGATATTACCATTTTACCCCTTTTTATTCATTCTTTCTCTTTCTCCTCTCTTCTCATTTTCTTCATTATTCCTTCTCTCTTCTCCTTTCTCTTCCTTCTCTCTTCCTCCTCTTTTCTTCATTGGGAGAAGAGAGGAGGAAGAGAGAAAGAGAAGAGAGGAGTAATAATGAAGAAAATGAGAAGAAAGGAGGAATAGAAGAGGATAAGAGAGGAGGAAGAGAAAGAATGAATAAGGAGGGGGCAAAATGGTAATATCAGGTGAAAAATTAGGGAAGGGATTAAATTGTAGTAATTTAACAGATTTGGAGGATTAAATCCTAAATATGAAGATTTGGGTACTAAATCATAATATATAAAGGTTTGAGGGACAAACCAGTAAATACACCTAATAGATTTACTAGATTTATGATAGCAAATAATGCTAATCAAGGATCTTTGATTTATGATAGTGAACAATAAAAAGATGTTTGATGATAAAAATAATTTTTTCTTCTTATTTCCTACTTTGTTTTATTTATGTCTTCTATATGTCCTTAGGGGAAAAAAAAAAAAAAAAACAGAAATAAATAATACATCTTATAAAAAATCATTCCTTGTGCAGCAAAGAGTGGGCGGGGGCAAATTCTAAATGCGCACCATATTTTACTTCATGAGTAACACATCCTATGGTAAAGTGACTTACAACGTGGGGGAAAACGGTGCTCACTAAGTAAGTTGTGGTGCGCATTTAGAATTTCCCAGTGGGTAGTTGGCTGGCTCTATTATATTCGGATCGGATCTCAGAATTTTCAACCCTGCCCAATTCCCTTCCTCCCCCAATTTCCCGCCTAAAAGAAACCCCAAGCCCTAGCCCCAGATCCACTTCGAGATCAACCCATGGCCGACGATCCCTTCGCCTCTCTCTTCCCCGAAGCGGGCCCCATTGTCCCCTCACAGCTCGCCTATATCAACAGCACCCCTTTCCTCGAAGACATCACCCTTCCTTCGCCGCCGCCGTCGCCGCCACCACCGTCGGCCGCCGCTGACATCCCGACCCTCAACTGCGCTCTCGCTCAGGCTCAATCCGAGCTCGAGCCTGGACCGGAACCGGAGACCGAACCCGATCACGGGTTAGGGTTTGATGGGCAGGCCCCTCCACCTCCACCGCTGGAGATGGTCGGCGTTGGCGACGATGTTGTGGCAGAAGTGCCTGTTGACGGCCGCAAACGTGCGCTCGCGCCTAAACCTAAACCCGCGCCTGCTGCAAAAGCCGCTGATTTGGATCCTCTTGTTCAGGCTGTTTCAATGATGACCACAAAACTTCATCCGAAGCTGGAGGATGTGGACATCCTAAAGATCTGCTCGTTGAAGGGGTTCGACTTCGCTCCCCCCGAGATGGCACCGCCCCGGTGGCTACGAGAAGGTGAGATTTTTTTCTCTCCTATACTTTTCTTAAAAAAATCGAGATTTTGATGATGATTTATTTGTTCCGATTCTGGTAGAAGAAGGATCGGAAGTGAAGAACTCAAATGTGAGGATTTTGGGTCTTTTACAGCTGCTGTGCTTCAGCTATACTCTATCTAGGTATAGTCTATAGAAGTCTAGGTGTTTGATGGGAATGCATCAACATGAAACATTTTGCAACCGAAAAATAATTCCTTGAAGCACAATAGTTTTTTGAAGAAAGTTAGGCTATATATGTGCGTTTACTTTGGTATACAAGTTAGAAGGTCAGGTGTTTGAAGGAATGCTTTGGCAAAGAAAAATAGGTGTTTCTTTTTTTTGCAGTGGAGAAATTTCTTTAAGCACCTTAAGTGACTGTAGAAATGCTGTGCAGAAGAAAGTTGTTTTTTTTTTTTTTTTTTTTGGGGTAGAAGTTGTATGAAGCAATCCCAAGTTAATTGCTAACTACTATATGATCTTAAAGAAGTGGTTGCGTTTCACTAAAGATCCAAGCTTCTAGTATTTTTGTTGGATTGTTGAGTTTGTGCGTTGGTCATGTTTTGAAGTGGAAGCTTCAGTGATCTACCCATCTAATCTGATTCCGATGTCAAGAGACAATACAGGCCAACGCCATTGTTTGTGCACTCGCACTCGCATTCGCTATCCAGTATTGAGTTTTGTGTTCTTTTGTTTTTTTGGCTGCATGCAAGAGCCTGAGGTCATTGTAAATCCATTCCCAATCCTAGTAGTACTTGCAAAGTGCACTTTTGAATATGTGAAATATTATCCTAATTCAAGACTTGTAGCATTAGTTTATGTATGCATTTAAAAAAAATGGAAACGTGATGTGTTGAAAGTTCGTCAGAAAAGAAAATTTATTTTTATAACCAATGCAACAAATTCACACTTAGTATGAATTTATTGGGTGCTGCATTACTACTTTGCTGGTGTGAATTCTTGGTCATGGTAAGCTGTTGTTGAAGTTTTCGTCATTTTATTGCTTAGCATATATACATTGTAGAATTTGTGCAGGGATAAGAATGGATGGATCCAAGGACCAATTCTTGTCCTATACAAATTTTTGAATTGAAAATGAAAATTTTATTTTCTTATTTCAAAATATTTGAATAGGGCGGGCCAAAAAATTGATTCATGAACCCGCCATTCTCACCCCTAAATTTGTGTGATATAATTTACTTTACAATAGGTATTACCTGTTCTATCATGGTTGTTTTGCATCAGACTTTAGGGGCCTTGTTCGTCCTGACAAAATTTAAAACTAGCAAACCCTTCCAGCTATTTGATCAGCTTATGGCTGTTCTTCCACCAAGAAGGTAACTGAGTCTCAGAGGACTTTTCATAGCTGTAACTGTATTTTACTTTTCTCAGTTTTCATTGAACACATCTTCATCTTCTACTCTAAGAAACTACCAGAAGCCTATAGAGAACTTGTGACCAGTGAGGACACAACTCTCACTAAGTATTATCTGCAAGGTCAGCTCTTTGTACAGAATGTGCAACCTATGATTGCATTTAGTGATCCTTGCGATATTGGCTCAAAAAAAAAAAAAAAAAAAAATGATCCTTGTGATGACAGATTTCATGGTGGATAGGGGGGAGGAGGTTCTCCTGGTAGGTTTGTCAACATCACGTTATGTTTAGTTCTTCATTATCTTGTTATGTTAGGATTCAGTATAAGTTTCTTATCAGTTTTTCATGGATTAAGGTGCTTGTAAGCTGCCTTTAGTTGATGCAGGGGAACTCTTAACTGCCACCCAGATGAAAGAAAAGAATCTTGAGGTTACAATTCTTCTCCATTATTATAGTAGATTTTGTCATTCACTTTTAACACAGTAATTCTTCGTGAACTTTTTGGTAGGATAAGTAGATAGAAATTCAATAAAACATGACAGAATTTCTTTGTCAGAGAATCCCATGCTTTGCGGTCTGTAATTGCTTCTATCAAAAAATTATCAAAAGATAGTACTGATAAAAGAGAGCGATGCAAACAGGTACTTAAATTCTATTGTATTACCATGGAGAGTTGGGATAACTCCCCAGAGTAGGGAGAAAGATATTTACACAAAAGAAGGTGAACAGTGGGCATCAAAGGCTCACTGCAATTTTACCAAAGCTTGCTTCTTATAATGGGTGATATGCCATTGTAATACATTTGTGCAACTTAATGACTGCCTTCATAGGAAGAGTAGGGATTGCCTCTATTTACTTCATTTTTCACCTGTTTAGAGTATATCCTAATATGTCTCTTATTCTTACTGTGCCAGTGCTAATTCCATCATGCAGGTGCAACATAATTGGCTACATAGCCCTGTGCCATAACGGCTGTTGTATCCCAGTATCTCTTGTTGCAGGGACACGGTATCATTGAAGATTGTCTGTGAGTTCTTTTTTCTTTTTCTTCTTGTGCTCATGTCTCGATGAACAAATCATAAATTTATTTGATTTTACTGTAGAATTATCAATTTTGCAGGTCAGCCGTTTTTGAAATTTCTGACTACCATGATCATATCCCAGGGCTTATAGGACCACCTCCTGAAAAGGACAAAAGGTAACTTTCTTCCGTTTCACTTTTACTGCTCAGTCCATACCTCTAGTTATCTAAAAGAGTAACCGTCCTTGATATTATGAACCATCAAAGAATTTTGAAGAACTTGCAGATCTGATGTCAAGTTTCTTGTTTTTAGAAAGTATATCATATTCTTGTTCTTAATGTCTTTATTTCTAGAAGAAAACTTTTCCCTTCCATTCATTGGGTGTTGGGGAGAATATTGGGCCGACCTTTGAAGCATGATGATTTTTAAATACAAAGTCGAGAACCAATGTAATCCAAAAGTTCAGCCCAATAGGTAGTGACCCAAGTTTTTTATTTAGACTTTTTTTTCTTCTATTTGTTGTGGTTCTATAGTTGCATATGAACACTTAACTGCGTATATCTCAATCATCTCTGGGAATTATGTCTTCTAGGCACCAATCATTTTTATGCAATCTTGACTTCGGTCGTTCTGCATCATAGCTACTAATATCCACATGGTGGTTTGTGGAAAGCCAGACCTAAAGACCCTCTGGAGTTTTTTGAGCTTCATACTGGCTTTACTTCCCCTTGGTTCACAACATGGACTTAGATACTGTTTGTTTGGGAGAACATTGCACCTTTTTTGGAGCATGATAGGTTTTAAATATAGTCGAGAACCAATTTAACCTAAAAGTTTAATATGATAGGTAGTGACTTCAATTTTCTATTTAAACTCTTATTATTCTATCTGATGTGGAACTATATTTAGGGTGTGTTAGGTTTGAAAGAAAACGGAAGAAGGAAAAAGAAAAAGAAAGGGAAAGGGAAAGAGAAAAGAAAAGGAAAGGAGATAGAAATTAGTTTCTCCTTGATGTTTGGTTGTTAAGGAAATATTTTCTTTTCTTTCTACCTTTCTTTTAAATTTTTTCTCAAACAAGGCAATAGAAAATATTTTTCTTTTTGTTTTAGTTTCTTTTCCTTCATTTTTCCTTCAAACCAAACAGAGCCTTAATATTGGGTATCATTTGCCTGTTAAGTTAGTTACCTCCCGTGTATCACACATTATGTCAAATACTTAAGATTGCAGTCTACTAATCTACGTATTTGAAAATTTTGCAGACCTCAACAGAATCCGATATCATGGGAAGAAAGATGTGGCACAAATTCGAAAATTATCTTCAACCCACCCCAACAAAGTACGGCATCAAACTTCTAAACTTGCATCTTCCAGTTCTCTGCCAATTCAGTGCAACGAGTAAACGTCATGCTCGAAATCAGTACCTGAAAATGCACGAGAGAAATGGGTCAGTGCCAGTTCGGTCAGGTCAGGTGCAGTCGAGGAAGGGGAGAAGCTGCTGCTGCTGAATTATCGCGGGGTTGCTTGTATCAGTGAGTGAAACTTCGGCGGAGGGTGTGTCTTGTCGACCAGCATCGGCCATTCTGAGCTCAAGGAGACAATGTAGGAAGAGAATATCAGAGGGCAGAGCCATGGCAGCAGTTTTGGACGAGCTGAATGGAGAATTTCAGCAATCAGCGAGAGTCAGGGTTTCAGTTATTGATCTGTAAAAATACAATTTAAGGTTCTGGCTGAGAGAGATGTCATTATGATATTTTTATCAACTATGCCGTTGATTTTCAATACACATTTGAGCATAGAATATCTCTTGTATAAATATGATTAAAATTGTACAAAGAAATGTAAAAGTTTAAACCCCCCCTTCCCCCCCAAAAAAAAAAAAGAAGAAATTATTAGCTCTTGAAAAATGGATTTATAAATTAAGAAGACCAAAAAAAAAAAAAAAAAAAAAAGGAGAAAAGGGTTAACTGAGGGCCCTAATTGATATTAACCGAGAGTAGAGCCCAGCCCAAAAGGGAACCCTTCAAAACTCCAAACTCCCGCTACTCGAAGCTCTTGGCCGACTACTTCCCCAGTGGCGATCCTTCAAACCCCCTTAAAACCCTAAAATTTCTTATTTAATCATCTCCCAGTCGATCTCTATTGATGATTTTTACATCTGGATTCGACGATCATCCGTCTTCTTCACGATGAAAGGTTAGGGTTTTTCAATTCCATTAATTCTAAACTAATTCAGCCCGTCTTCTTCCTCAAAACGAACTATATGATGCCATTTTAGTTCTTTACGTAAGTTTTTTGGGGATGTCGTAGAATGAAACCCTAATTTGTGTTATATGATGCCAGATTGAAGTTTTGCGTCCAAATTCAACCTATTCCTTGTCGTTACTTGCGAAATTCGTTTAATATTTTGTAGAAGGAAACCTAACGTGTAACTACGAGCAATTGAAGAATGTTGTTGTTGTAGGAGTTAACCATAGAATTTTGTTGCTGATTTGTCCCTGTTGACTCTATTATTTGAGTAGAAACAAAAAGCAGCATTAAGGGAAAAAGAATTTTATTTTATTCCAACTGTTTGGAGCTGGTTGTGTGAATCCTTTTTTGATGCAACCTCTTTGTTATGACTTATGATAGGTAACTTGTGTAACGAATCATTTTACTAAATACTGCTTATCTGCATGGATTATTGTGTCTTTATGAGAGCATACGTAGTTGTTTCCCTTGACAGATATAGTTATGTGCATAGTAGATACTGAAACGGGAACTCCTTAAAAGACACAAGATTTAAGGATGCTAGGATATGAAGCATATTCTTCATATAATTTTACCCACAAAATTATGGTTGTTATAATGTTATTCATGATAGTCATAATGACACGCAAAAGAACTTATATTCAAGTACCAAATGTAACCAAATTTCCACTGTAATGATATTGATGCAAAATACAAGGAAAAGAGAGGTCCTGTTTTAGGTGGGAAAATTGCATTATCCAATCAAAATAAACTTCTCATAACTAACTTATCCATGACACTTTGGTTAACCCATATGATAAATTAAATGAACATAATTCTAAAATTTGTTCATCTTATTAGCATCTCCATAAGAAAATTTAAGGCCTTGGTTGGGAACAAAATTAAGTTGTCCTGCCTCATTCCTTTGGAGGTTGATAACCTATTTTCAAAACTCAAACTAAGTGTAGTTGGGAAAAATGATTGGAGCTTAGATAACTAAGATATCTCAACTCCAAAGTTGAGATAATTCCAAAATCTTTGAGGTACTCAACTCCATTGTTACCTCTATTATTTCATCTCTATTTTCATGCATTCCAAACACATCAAGAATTGGAGTTTAGACAATTAGAGTTAGAGTCTTGCAAAGTGGAGTTTGTAACCTATGCTCCATATGTAATCAATCTCAAGTTTTCTGAACTCCATTTCCAAATGGGGCCTAAGAATGTTCTGTCTTTGGAGTTTTGTTCGTCAAGCATTTGAGATGTTAAATTAACTAATCTTTTGTACCCTTATTTTGGATGGCTCACCAATTGTCATATCTTTTATATCATCATTATTTTGGTCTCAAGTTCTGCTGTTTGGTTGCTTGCTCATATCTCGGTGATCGACTTATGATAGACTAAGTTCCCAATACTTCAATTTTTTCCCATTCATATAAGTAACTGTATTATCATTGTAATGAATGGTTGATGTTAAACTTTACAATTTGATTAGGCAGGTATTTGGGACAACCATTCCATGAAAGCTAACCTTTTGACATCCATATAGTGTATAGATATTGCTTGGACTCCGAATATTTGTAGAAAAGGGCTTCTTGTCGTATTATAATGTATAGTATGGCTATTAGTAAATCACAAAAAGCTAGTTATACAGTTCTATTTAAAAGATAATTCATATTTTGTTTAGTAAGTTAAGGGCCTTTCTTCTTAATTGTGCATGCTACCCATAGTCGGTTTTATTTTTGATAAAGTCATGAACCATGAAATCAACTCAACCACCTTTTTCTTCTGTGTGTCTCTACTCTTTCTAAGAAAATAATTGCTTATCTTGTAATTTGTTTCATATTAATTTGATGTTTATAGATGATAAAATGATAAACAGAATTGAGGTTGTTGGGGGACAATCTCAAGACATATCATGGCTTGTTAGTATTTTTTACTATAGTGTACTGTATAATGAGTGTTATATCTGCCTCCTTTCATTTTTTTGCTGACTCTTGGTCCTTTTGCTTTGTTTTACTCAATTTTCTCTGATTTCTTTTCTTTAACTTCCACCAACTCTCAGCTCATTCCATTTTAATTCTTGCAATCTTTTCACAATTGAAGTCATGAACGAGTGATCTTCCTAGATTGTGGTCTTTCTTGTGCAACATGATCTACTTGGTAGATATTCCAAATGTTCAGGACTTCTAAGATGGTGACAATTGGATTGTGGTATGTTTTGGTATGATGACTATAATTATATAATCATCAACCATATGGTTTTCAGATTTTTTTATTGTTTGTTTTTACTTTTAGAGTTGCATATATTTTAGTTGATCGGATGGCCGGTATGAAAGGTACATGTTCTTTGCATATAAGTTCCATGTCTCATTTTCTCTCTATTTGTACTGATGAATATTTTTTCTTATTTAAAACTTACTCTCCATGCCGGAAAAAATATAGAAGAACTAATTCAAAGCCGAGAGAGAGAACATACACATGAAATAGTATAACAGAAGTAAAGTTTGAGAGGAAAGGTGATCACTTCTTTTGCTGACAATAATTAGTTATAAGAAGTGCCTACAAGATCACAAGATGCAACTTGTAGAGTGCCTGAAATGTATGGAAGATGATAGGTGGTTTGTAGAGATTCTGAAATGAATGGAAGAGGGGAGGGGGTGTTAAATTCACCAAGAAAAAGATGTAAGTGCATTATCATATTTTATCATTATTCTCATGATGCCATATCACTATAGGGATAGAGTCAGTCAATAATCAACACATTTGATGTATGTGGCCTCTTCATGATTTTATTCCTGTTTCCTTGTTTCCCTAGTTGAATTGTGAGGTAGAAATTCTCCAGTTAAACAGGAGTTATTTCCTTTCTAATATATATTATTGACTGTTGCAGTTTCTAATGAGCGGAACTTGCAACTCTGTTAAGGATGCTATTGTTTCTTTGTCGTTAATAACTTAATATATATTCTGAGTGCATGCTTGAATTTGCCTCTAATGTATTATCAGTATATGCAGGTTGGGTAGAGAGAGGAGTACGGGCCCATTTTTTATACTAGTATATTAATTGGTTGGTTTATTTGCTTATTCTTGGAGTTCTCATCCCTATTCTCAAGATTTACTGACCTTTCGCTGGAGATATGTTATGCCCATAATCCAACCGGTAATAACCGATTACTGAGTTTTCTCGGGATCATAAGTGAAAAGACAATATATTGTTGTATTAGGTTTCTATTGGAGGGGGAAATAGCACATTATTGTATAACAGAACTTATAGGTGAATGGGATCAATCTAGTGCACAAAACAAATGAAGGAAACTCAACTCTCAAGGAGTTCAGGCAAGCTTTTTTGGGTGCAAGCATTGAAGGAATCGTTAAAAAAAAACTCAATAGTCAAGGAAGAAATCAAGATTGTTGAGTTTTCTTATAATTATTTTTTCAAACTAGTCTAGGATGTAACTCAACTCAAACATCATTTAGTCAATCATATGGTTTTGGCTCTACCAAATTTAGATTCCATAATCTTTTGACTAAGACACCTCGACCATAGCCTTTAAACTTAAAAAAGCTAATTAAGATCAGCCAACACTATATGAGACGGGTAAGTCTGGTTGGTTGGATCATGGTTGCAATAGTCACTTTTAATGGTATGCCTGGCTTATTCCGGTCTCTAGTGATGCCATCTCAAGCTTCAAATCGATAGACCATAGCTTCAAAAACCATATTTAGCTATACCTAATACCTAATTGCTGACATGGCAATTGACGGGAATTTCTAGATGGGCACAGGATTTTTCCTAGTGAGCCCACTTTTCCTAGTGAGCACACCCTCTCTTTTCAAAAGAGAGGGTTTTTCCTAGTGAGCCCACCAATATTCTCCAAATACCCTCATCTCCTTCTCTCCCTCATCTTCTCCTCTCTCCCACATGTTCTTAAGAAGAACCCATCTCTCTCCCTCTCCCTCTCCCTCTCTCAAGCCCTCTCGTTATCGGACCTACCGGCCTCGATTCCCGGACTGCTAATCCGGATCAAGGAACCAGGTCTCTGGTTCCTTGGTCCGGGCTGCACAGCCTGGACCAGAGTCCGGTGTCCAAGACTGTTAGCCCGGACATTGGGCATTGGTCCGGGCTGTGCAGCCCGGACCCCCAAATACTCTAAAACAGTCAATTGCTCCACCGTAAGCTCGTGAACATTAACCCGAATGTACTCCCAAACTCCAGGCCTCGGACGAACCGCAATCGCCACAAACGGGGGAAGGACAATAGCCTCCTGAGCGGCCTTGAGGACATCGAAGAAGGATTCGTCAGGGAGGGCTTGGTTATCGCTGACGACGGTGGCAAGGGCGTCGAGGAGGTGGTGGGGCTGGAGGATGCCCTTGCCCTGCCCGATGTACTTGGACAGGAGAGAGACGAGGTCGTTGCGGTGAGCGGAAAGGGTGTCCTCGACGCGGTCTCGGACGCTCGGGATGCGGCCTAGCTTCGCTGTCGCCATGAATTTTGTTTTTTTGTTTCCTTTTTTTTCTGGGAAGGATTTGATTTGAGAACTGAGAGTAGGAAGACGAGGAGAGTGACCTGGCTCCTTGGTCCGGGCTGCACAGTCCGGACCAGTGCCCAATGTCTGGGCTAACAGTTCCGGACACTGGGCTCTGGTCCGGGCTGTGCAGTCCGGACCAAGGAACCATAGACCTGGTTCCTTGATTCGGACTAGCAGTCCCACATCTCTATGCTAATTAAATATATTTTTTTAAAATTAAAAAATATTGGAATTAAACTAGGATGATGGATTCATATCTCCAAAGATTTTTGATTGTCGAATGGAACCATTGTTAAGTTGCGCATCTCCATTTTCTTCCCGTTGACCCACAAAATAGAAAAAATTGCTCTTTTTTAGGGCTTGATGATGAAAGAATCGATTTAAGCCAAATCTAAACTTTAATTTTCGTGATTATTTACTAAAATGAGTATGATTTAAAGAAGAATGGGGTTTGAGTTCTAAAACATCCGATTTTTCCTTGCCTTCTCTCTGCCATTGGCACAGAAAAGAAAGAAGGAGATGAGAGGATGAAGGAGGGGCAGTTTTGATCAAAATTTTTGTTGGCAAAGTTGTAAATAAAGTGAAAGTTTAAGTGGGCTCACTAGGAAAAATGCCGTGCACATCTAGAAATTCCCCAATTGACTAGTTGCAGTTACCTATCCAATTAGGAAATATTACAACAGGCCCGAAGTGGTTTTGCCTAAAATTTGATTTTTTTTTGCTGTCAGCATCATGAGATTTTCCTGCGGACAACACTTAATACATTATTCTCACTTATTTAGAGATAGGCTTGGAACCTTCCAAAAAGAGATTTAAAGCCTAATTTTCCTATTCAAGGTCCGTACTATGTCATTTACGTGGAAGATTCACTGTGTAAAAGTTGATCAATATTATTTAAAGTGCTTAGGAACAAAAGACTGAGTGGTTTACATTTTTCCTGCTCATGAATCAAAAGGTGCAAAATGGACGTTCTAGCTCGCAAGTTGGTTGGTTTAACGTTCAGAATGTTCCAGATCTAACAAAAAAAAGGGTGAAAGCATATTTAAGTACTTGAATCATGACCAAATGACGGATTGAGAATTTCTATATCCTACAATATAGATCTAAGAAAAATACTATTCTTGACTGTCCATTTAGTCCCCATGTAATGCATGGAATTTTAGTCATTAGAGAAAAGTAGGAGATAGAAAAATCATGGCCAAATATTTTTTCACAGTATTTTACTTTTTAAGTTCACATGTAAAATACACATACATAATATCCATTATCATATTTATTTAATTAAATACTTGCCCTGCTTTACTGCTCACTAAAACGTAAGTTGGAACAATAGCTGCACCTTGCTGCTCTGCTTCGCTTTCGTAATTCAGAACGCTGAACAAGAGTAAGAATTTCAGGGCATAAAATTCTACATTTAGCAGAGTATACTCAGCTAATCCCCAGATCTTAGTAGGTCCAAATACAATCACTACACTTGGGGATTGGTGTGAATGATTTTTGCTTTGCTAGGTCTTATTAATATTCTCTTTGCCATATTCGAAGTACTGAATTAGCTTTTATTGTGTCTGTTTTTCTTTGGTTAATGTGTTACTAGATCAAATATATCTTTTATCATTTAGAGCTCTTGTCTGACTTTTAGCGATAAGCCGACATTGTTTTGTCTGGGACAATTCCCATTTCAAAAATTATGGTTCTTTATAAGCTGTGCAAAATAGAGCTAACAATAAACCTGCTATTGCATGGCAATGGTGTGAAAGATTTCAGTGCAGCATTTGTTAAGGGAAGAAAATGAAAAATCCTCATATCAATTAGCCAATTAAAGGCCCCTAAACAATTGATAACATTACAATGACTTGTATATTAACTTATGTGAAACAGAACTTACCTTTCATGGTATAGAGAAGGTAAGGTCTCATGCACTGAGTTTTCGATATATTGGTTCCTAATTTATAAAACCATCCAACCTTTAAACATTGTAGGAAGATCAAAGATCCACCTTCACAATAGCTCCACTCAGTCCTTGGGCCATGCATTAAGATATTCCTTTACTCAAGTCGTAACATTTAAGGTCAGAAAAGTGACTTCTCTAATTTTCTGTCCTGGCCCTAACTATAATTTAAAGGCATTGTAGGTAGCCTAATCCTACTACAGCGAGGGTAACAGAAATATTATTTGTAGGAAGGCAAACTGCGTAGTTCTTAACACAATCATGCGCACATGATAAAAGAAACAAAAGAACTCCCCCTCAAAATACTATAAAGATGACGACCCTACAATCATTAAAATCCATCATCGTCCCTGAGACATCACTCTCTCCTCCTATCTTTCATAACTTTATGCATGGCACTCTAGTTGTATCTTCATTTTTTTTGACTGGTCCTCTTCGTCCTGGACAAATGGAGCTTGGATTAATAAGGGGGAAAAGTGAGAACATAAAGAAGAGAAAAGCAAAGAAAAAGAGCACATGGGATTGGTGCCCCCTGGCAGTCTCCCTAGAACTGAAGCATCATAAATGTAAACAAATGTAAAGCCCCATCTCCTTGGATCCCTCAATCATCACTTTCTAATGATGAATGCTCCAGGCCATAGCTATGAAAATTTTGAAGTTCGGTTAAGACTGGCAATCAATCAGTAGGATTGGGCAGAGGTACCAGATCCGAGAATTCCCTTACTTCCATGCAGGAATTGTCATTTGGCTTGTTTGATGGAGATACTTGGCAAAAGAAAATACTGTTGCATGCATTCTCCCCTTTCTTAAAGTCTGCAAAAGCTTGATAGTGTGGAAACTTTGTCTCCACACTTAGATTATCTTTTACAGATGCTTAAGGGGTATTTTTGCTTTCCTCTTTTGGTGGCCTTTGGGCCAAGGACAGTAGTGGCAGCTTGTCTTGTTATAGACTTACTATTAAAGAGAGGAGCTGCATGTTAGCTTTGATGGCTAATGAACAAAAAGAGTACTTATGCACGATAAAAGATCTAAAAATTTTAAAGTTATCAAAAGATTCTCTGCTATCTTTCCTTTGTTTTTGAATATTTTTTCAAGCGCTGTTGTTGGTAAAGCATTTGTACCTTCTTACTTGAAGTGCACTAGTCCATTAATGTCTTTCTGCCTTGCACCGGCAATACTTGACGAGTTATGATATAGAATTAATATGGAGAAGTTTAGGAAGGGATTTCATGACAAATTTTGTTTTTTTGGTTTAGGAGCTAGTGCAAGCTTATTCCCTTTATATATTCATCACTGGCTTGCTTTGTAATTGCAAATTATATGCGAAGTTGATATATATATATATATATATATATATATAGAGAGAGAGAGAGAGAGAGAGAGAGAGAGAGAGAGAGAGAGAGAGATAAACTGCAGATATAATATTTTATCTGCTATTCAGTGTAAATTTCATAAATAATGCTATTGCATATATTTAGTTAATATTTCTTCAGAAATTGTATAAAAGAAACTAAGTAAATCTTATTAACCCGAAAATTATCTGGCAGTTTGTAGCTGAGAAGTACTTTAAGAAAATTGAAAACTTTCCTCGGAAAACTGAAAATTTTAAATAAGAAAGCAATAGGAGATTTTCTTTTGCATGTGACTGAAAATGAATAAAGAAGATTTGAGAAATGCAAGGGCCAAATGTTTTTTTTTTTTAATCTGCTGATTTATGAGTTATATGATTATGCGAATAGCAAGTTTTCTGTAATGTTTTATTGCACATTTTGAGGGTCTTTTTTTTTTTTTTGGGGTAAATGCAGATTCTTCATCACATAATATCATGAAATGATAAGCATTCCTGAACCATTGCTGTAATAATCAAATTGCCTCATTAAATGAGAATTCAAGATTCTATAGCCCTTCTCACTAACTACATTGGGGACATGGAAACAGGAAAGTTAGCTATCAGTGATAGATGTGGACACAAGTTCTAGGCATACCTTCAATGCATTTGGATGACTAAAAAGAGTTCTTTATTCTAGATAGGGACATCAGATTCCCCACACTTTGCTAATGAAGGAGAATCTAACATCTACAGATTATACAAATTTGGTAGTAGATATTGTTAAACACTGTAAAATGGCCTGTTTTCTGTTGTGTGTTTCTTTGCTAGTTATCAAAAATTATCACGCTTGTCTTAGTTTAAAAGCTCTCTTGATTAAAGAGCCAAAGAGTTTCATTTACAAATGTTTTCAATTGCCAATGTTTTTTAGATGGTTGCAAGAGATCAAGCTGTGGCGCAGCATAATTTGTCGTGAGTGGATAAATCTTGGAACTTCCTTTGCCTTTAATCTCTTCTTCTGCAGCACATTGGTCAAGTGACTCAAGTCATACAACTACATTGCAAAGGGAATATCACTCTACAAGCTATAAGCTACCATTACTGCAAATTAATGATTTTATGCCCAACTCTAATTGTTCACAATCTTAATCCATCTGTTCGTTTTAGGAAGCTGCAGTGAGGAACACATCACTGGTCCCTCAATTGTTTCCATTACAGTTTAGGTTGTGATTGTGATATTTTAAAAGTTGCACTAGGTTTTGGATTCTTGAAATGGCCTGATCATTAGAGACATGAATTATGTAGTAGTTAAGTAGAATAATATGGTAAATGGGTACTGGAAGTTACTCTAGGGGTCTAGTCATCTATATCCGGAAAATATGGACTGTGTGGCCTCTCCGACTTCCAGTCTAAGCCCACTACTGATCATTTTTGAAGTATATAATTATTGCATTGATCTCTTTTGTTATTTTTTGTGCTTGCTTTCCAACCTGCTCATCTTTTTAATTTGTATTTTGATTGTAACGTTGCCCATCTTTCAGGGTCATGGATGCTCCGTTCTGTACTTCTGACAACGGGAGCATTAATCTGATTAAGAATGGGTATCAAGGTTAGCTACTCCACGACAGTGAAATTAGTCTCTTTTTTACCCCCAAAAGTAATTAAATCATACTTTACAAAAAATTGGCCATTTTAGTTAGACAATTGAAGGATTTATCCACATTTAATGACCATGGCACCCCTTTAGCCGCTTAGTTTGATATGAAGATTTATTATTTAAATGTGATAGCCTTTGTTAAAGGTTATAATATCCATATAACTTTAATTCTCACAAGTAGCTTGACAATTTGTCTACGCATTTGTAGATTTTTTTTTTTAGATTCTTACGTGTACTTCTCCTTTTTTAAGCTTTAAAGCAAGCAGCATGCTGTGGATAATAAATGCATAAGGTAATAATTAGGCCTGGTGAACAAATCGGTACTTGGACCCGACCTGAACCTGGTCCATAACTGCTCATGGATGGGTAGTTTCTGGATTCAAAAGTTGGACCAGTGCATCTATTATGTGGACCTGTTCTCTTCTCTTACAGTAATAAATAGAAATTGAAAAGAAATATATATATATATATATATATATATATATATATATATATATATATATATATATATATATATATATATATATATATAACCTAATAAAAGTATAGTACTTGGACTGAACCTGGACACTACCCGCTTAGTGATCAGGGAAGGTCTGCGTTTTCGAAATATATCCAAACCTAGGCTTGTTCGCGACCTGATAGGGTCTGAGGTCTGATCCAAGAGCGATACCGTGAGTTTTCTGGCCTTGGTCCATCTATAATGGTACCTGGACTCGACCCGACAACAAACCTAGTAATAATTATGGAATATACAATTGAACAGAGTGTTAGCAAACATGTGGAGATGTGACGCAGGACGGAGGCAAAATTATGGTTAAAGTTTTGAGAATTAGGTTTTTTTAGAGGAATTGGGAAAGAAAAGATATATTGGGGAAGAACTTATAAGATTTGGGAATCCACCCAAGCGAATCCACACCCACTCTCCACGAATCCACGAGGAAAGATTTGCTCTAGCGAAATCCACGCCAGAAATTTCTCAAGAAATTTTTAAATATTATTCATCTCTTTTAATTCTCCATACAAACCCATATATATAGGAAAACCCTAACAAAAAAATCCTAATAGAATCAAAATCAAATCAAATCAAATCTATTTCCAAATTAAATCCTGATCTCCATCAACTCTCCCCGGCTTCTAAACATGAATCTCCGGTGAATGACGAAGATGATAATTATCGAGCAAATTCGGGTCGAGCTGCTGGACTTTTTCGGTGCGCAACCAAGTACAATCTGAGTCTTGACGTCCACGCCAGCATACCAAATAACGCTGATATCCACTATCAGCAGTCAAAACAATCTCATAATCTAGAATGTCGTCAATCTGATATATATAATTCTTTTGTGGAGTAGGAGGAGGCGGTGTACGGATGGAAAAATGTCGATGTTCTGGCGAAACTGATGATGATAGATCTGGAATAACTGCTGGATAATCAAATGGAGCACGGTATGGAGTCAGGTTCTCAACGCTGAAAACTGGATTGATCCAGAGATTGTGGGGAATCGCAACCTCATAAGTATTAGAACCAATCCTCTTTAGAACTCGATAAGGACCCATACGTCGAGCATGAAACTTCTTCAAGGTATCTGGAGGGAACATCTCCGGACGCACTCTAACCATCACCTCAACATCAACTGTAAATTCTTGTAATCTTTTGTGCGAGTCTGCAGCAGACTTATAATTATTATTACTAATTGCTATTTGCCGACGAATATGATCATGCAAATCATGCAAATGCTGTGCAAAAAACTCTGCTGAGGCACTATGCCCATCACCTATGGGGAGGGGAAGAAGGTTTATAGGTGATTTGATGCAGGACGGAGGCAAAATTAGGGCTAGAGTTTTAAGAATTAGGTTTTTTTAGAGAAATTGGGGAAGAAAAGATAGATTGGGGAATAACTTATAAGATTTGAGAATCCACCCAAGCGAATTCACGCCCACTCTCCACGAATCCACGAGAAAAGATTTGCTCTAGCGAAATCCACGCCAGAAATTTCTCAAGAAATTTTCAAATATTATTCCTCTCCTTTAATTCTCCATACAAATCCATACATATAGGGAAACCCTAACAAACAGAATTCTAATAGAATCCAAATCAAATCAAATCAAATCAATTTCCAAATTAAATCCTGATCTCCATCAAGATGGATAAATGCCACATTTACTGTAAGCATAGAAAAAGAAATTCAATTTTCATATTTATCATTTTAAAATATTTGACAATAATTTAGCATTGCTAATGCAATCATGACAAGCCATAAAATATAATAATGCCTGCACTCTTAACTTTGGCTTAAGCCTTTGTTACTCGTAACAAATCTAATCTGATATTTCTTTGATATATCAGTACATTTCTTGTTCATACTGTTTTACATTATTTCTTCAACGTTGTTTTTTTTTTTTTTTTTTTTGAAAAAGCATCCAAATTATAACGCCTTATGAAGTCTCTTGAGAATTCTGACTGCTGATGTGTTTCTCAGGGTGACACTACTGTGAGCATGCATCATCTAGGGAGCATACAAGAATATGTAGCCAGTAACATGGGCTCCAAATTCTATATCTAGCTCCCAATTCACCAACATGAAAGAACTACTTCAGTATACAATTACCTAAATGAAACCTCCGGTATAAATTTAACATATCAGCTAACCTCTGAGTTTAATAACAGTCAGCAGTCCATTGCTGTCAAAATCATTTGTCTTGAGGCCCTAAAAAGGATAGTAGCACTTTGTAAAGGGGGAAAGGCAAGTTGCAACAAGTAGCTCCATTATTTCTAAAAGATATTGAATATTTATTGAGAAAGATATATGATTCGATCCCAAAAAGCCACTCTCTGTAAGTTGGTTCTCAATTTATTTCTGATGGGAGGGAATTTTGAAATCAGAAGATTCAAACTGAAACTTATTGGTTCTCTCGAAGAGTATGTTGGTCTCATGAGTATGTCTCTCTTGCAATATACCTAATCATACAAGGTCTTTCTTCCTTTTACTTTTTTTCTTTCTTGAACACTACCATCACTTTAGTGACGTCCCACTTTATCTTGGGGTGAAGCTCGAGGCCTTGTCTTTCATCTCACCTTCAAGTTCACTAACATAAATTTGCTCTGTGATAACCAATGGAATTTTTATAGGCCCATTAAATCCTGGACAATTATCTTAATTCTAGACCAAAATAGACAAGCCATAAATAAATAAGAGGTAGTTGTATCCTTTTATTTTTTTTGAAATAAACTGGCCGGTGGAAGCCCTCCGTGTTCCATTAACAAGTGGGTAACAGAACCATACAAAGAGTAATAGAGTACGATCACTCATATGAGCGATTCTCATAATACATTAGTTGCAAAAAGCCAAAAAAAGAAAGAAAAGAAAAGAAAAGAAAAGAAAGAAAATAAATGATACATAGAAGCAACAATAGGTCCAGTCAGCGGTGCTTCTCATAAGGATTCTTTCTCCATATCTTACTGGATCAAGTGTGGCCGGGAGAATCCAGGTCATTTGCGGAGGAACCCCCTGAAATATGTATGCGCTCCTCATCGGAAGGTATATCTGTCCAAAGAAAAAGTCATGCATGATCAAGCGAGTGCAAGATGTAATGAGCGAGTAGTAGAATTAAAAATTCTATTATTCCTCTCCAACCAAATGTTCCAACATAAAACTGCTGTTAGGGTTCTGGCTTGAGTTGATGGTTGGCTAACTAGACCTAGTCTTCCCCCTCTGTAATTTTCTTCCTCCATGTTTAAATTTATCCCAAGACATCTTGCACAGCGAATCCAGAGATGATTAGTGAAGCTACATTTTAGCATTAAATGATTGGTGGATTCTCCATCTTCACTACATAGGACACAGAAATTGGGTCCTGACCATCCCCGCCTTTGTAGTGCTGACCATGTGAGCAGCGCATTTTTATGGATGAGCCAAAGAAATATCTTGACTTTCAATGGGTATTTTGTGTTCCATATCCAACATGTGTCCTTAGAGTTGACTCCACTGTTCATAAACTGCTGATATGTGGATTTTACCGAGAATACTCCATTCTTATTCCATCTCCATATGGGTTGATCCTTATTTGTCCCAGGTGGTGTTATTTTATTCAGAAAAGTCCTTACTTCACGGATCTGTGATTCCTCTAGTATTGACATAGGATATGTTAGATTCAGTCGCCATCTCGCTCTTCTCCAGTGGGAGGCAACTACTGCATCCTTATCTAAGATAATTCAAATGCTGCGGGAAACATGATTTTTAGGAGGAGTTGTGTACACCAACGATCATGCTAGAATGCAATTTTTCGACCGTTTCCTAGTCTAAATTGCAGGCTAGGCCATACGATGTGTTTGATCTTGATCATCCCTTTCCAGAAGTAGGAAGAATTTATAGAAGTTCTGTCCGTCGCATACCATGTATCTTTACGGGAACAATATTTGGCATGCATGAGTTTCTGGAGGCCCCCTCAGGGCGAGAGATTAGGTGCCACCATCATTTAGCCAATATGGATAAATTGAAAGTTCTCAAATCTAGAACACCAAGACCTCCCGCAGTCTTAGCTCTGCATACATGCTTCCAAGAAACAAAATGATATTTATTGGAATTGGCTGTCCCATTCCATAGAAATCTCCTTCTAATGTAATCAATTTTATTTCTGGCCCAGCATGGTAATAGGAAGAAGGACATATAGTATAGGGGTGAGATGAGAGGACTGCGTTGAGCGTGATAACCCTACCTCTTAAAAATAATAGTCCCGCTCTCCAGCAATCTAGTTTCTTTTCGAAACAATCCAGCAGAGGGTACCAATCTTATTTGGAGAGATTTTCTGGCTTGATAGGGATACCCAGGTATTTCATTGGGAAACCTCATTCCTTACACCTGAAGATCTCTAAAATAAAGTTCATAAAAAGGTTCTTGTTTTCAGGACAGATTAGGGAACTCTTGGAAAAGTTGATCCTCAGTCCCGACCATGCCTCAAAACAGTGAAGTCCCTATTTGATGTGTATCGCCTCATAAAGATTATCACCTCCAAATATGAGTGTATCATCTGCGTATTGGAGATTGATATGTGATGTGGAGGTGGAGCCTGCGAGGCCTTTTATTTTTTTGACGATAAACGGCGGGGTGTGTCCCTCCGCGTTCCATTAAAGAGAGAATAATAGAACAAAAAGTATTCCGGATCCACAGAAGTAGTGGCCCGATAATAAGCTTACAAAGCAAAAGTCCTAAAAAGTACTAAAAAGAAAAGTAGCAGAACAAAGTAAAAATACAAATACAGTGGAGCCTGCGAGGCCTTTTATTATGCTTGCATTTTCCATTTTTCTGAATATCATGTTGAGGCCATCAGCTACGAGAGTAAACAGAAGAGGGGAGAGTAGGTCGCCTTGTCGTAACCCCCTCCTGAGTACTATTTCTTTTCCTGCTACCCCATTAACTAATATCTGTGTTTTGGCAGTTGTGAGTCATTCCCTTATCCATGAGACCCATTTTTCTCCAAAACCACGGAGACGTAAGACCTCGAATAAGCAATCCCATTCTACCATATCATAAACCTTCTCAAAATCGAGTTTGAGGATGTACCCATTCAACTTGGACTTTTTGCAATGGTGAATGATCTCATGTGCTGTTGCTACGCCCTCCAATATGTTCCTTCCCGCGATAAACCCAGTCTGATAATCCCCAATCATAGTCTGCAATTTGGATACTAGTCTGTTGGAAATGATTTTTGTAATGATTTTAATAGAGCAATTCACTAATGCAATGGGTCTGTAGTCCCCGATCCACTCTGCCTGATCCTTCTTGGGTATAAGTATGATGAGTGAATAATTGATTCTGTCAAGTCTGGTGGAGGTTTGGTAGACTTCCTCGATCACTCTTTTAAGATCAAACCTAATTGTCTCCCAGAAAGTCCTGTAAAAGAACATAGGAAATCCATCCGGCCCCGGTGCCTTTTCAGGCTCCAATTTCCAAACTGCACGCTTAATTTCTTCTTCTTGGATCTCTAACTCCAATTCGTGTAAGTTCGGGCAGATGGGCCAGGCATTCTTCTGTATTTGCAACCTGAATAAGTTATTTGTTCCAAACAATTTTTTAAAATGATGATATATATGGTCTTGTAATTGGGGTCCTTGGATAACTCCTTTCTCTGATTGTAATTCATCTATCTTATTGATTTTGCTGTTCATGCAAGCAGATTTGTGAAAGAATGCAGTATTAGCATCCCCTTCTTTTAACCATTTGCATCGTGCTCTTTGTTTCCACATTATTTCCTCGTTTCTGTAGATTTCTTCTATATTTTTTTTGGAAATCTAGTAATTTAGAGCTCTCTTCCTCACTGAGAGATCTTGTCTCTTCATGTTTCTCCAGAGTGTCTATTTCTTCTAGTAATTTATTTTTGTGCTCTTGTGATAAAAGGCGATGTCTTTTCTCCCATCTCCATAATATTCTGCGAAGACGCCGAAATTTAATACATATGTTGCTCGTAGCATCTGGTCCCGAGGTCTATTGTGACCAGCTTTCTTTGACGAGTTTATAGACCTCCTCATGTTCTAGCCACCATTTCTCAAAATGGAATCTTCTTTGATGTGTTTTATGTGCTCTAGATTCTAGGCAAATTGGTACATGATCAGAAGTGATGTGCTCAAGTGCTTTGAGATTTGAGAGGGGAAATTGCATATCCCAGTCCTGGCAAATTAGTACCCTGTCCAATTTTGCTAAGTTTCTCATGTCCGACCATGTAAATTGACGGTTGGTCAATGGGAGGTCGGTAAGCTTGAGAGCTAAGATGACCTCATTGAACATCTCTCTGTCTCGTGGGTAACTGTCCGTTCCTCTTCTTTCGTGAACGAATCGATTGATATTGAAATCCCCTCCTATGATCTAAGGAGAGTTCCATCTACTCCTTATATCCCTAAGTTCCTCCCAAAAAAGAGGACGGGAGTGGGTGTCATTAGGTCCATAGACTACTGTGATTGTTTGGATCCATCCATCAGAGAGTCTCTTCATCCTTACTGAGAGGGAGAACTGTCCTTCCCATGTGTCTATTAAGGTAAACTTGTAGTTATAGCCGATTAAGAGCTCACCTGATGCACCACAGGTATTTTTATAATAGAATTTAAATGAGCTGTTGAGACCAATAGATTTTAGCATTTTCTGGGATGGATCAGTTAGTTTAGTCTCTTCCAAACAAACTATGTCAATTTTGTTGTTTCGGATGACTTCTGCGACCATGCGACGTTTGATTGGGCTACCCAATCTCGTAACATTCCAGAACATACAGTTCATTAGATTCTGTTGAGATAACTTCTCCATATCCGATAGGTATTAAACCCTCGGGTTATTCTCTTCCCTAAACTTAGTTTCGTCTAACGATCTAAGTTGTAAAATAATATTATTGGTCTCTGTATCCTCTTGTCTCATGTCAATATCACATATCTTGGCCGTAGAGATTAACTCAGTATCGGAAATTAATTTGAGTATATCAAAATTTAATTGAGAAGTACCTGGAGCGAGTTCCGAAATGAGTGCTTTGTGTCTGATAGCTGATATTGCAATCTGGTCAGTTTTATACTGTTGACCTCTCCTCTTCTCTTCCAGTCTCCTGTTCCTTCTGTTTGGAGTGATTTCAGGAATTATTTGTATTTTGTGGCTCTCCTCTTCCTGTTCTGAATCTTTGTTTGTATCATCTATGATTGGTCCTGTGACTTCTTCTTGCCCTGGCTCCTTTGCTTGAAGTGTATCCACTGGGGGTATGGTTAAGTTTTCTGGAGAAGTTTCATGCATGGCATGGGTACTGGATTGGATCTGAATTTTTTTCCTATCTCGTATCCTCTTTGGGAGATGGAAGGCCTGTCTGCGCTGTGTCTTTATGGGTATTCTTATTTGTTCTCCCTTCATCACGTTCTCTAGTAATTTTGCTATTGTGTCCCGGGCAAAATCTTTGTCCAGATTTTTGAGGTGTGTGAGGAGGCCCAAATAATCACTAGTAGTTGTATTGGAGCAGCCTTCAGTATTCGGGTCCAGAGAGTTCATTTGGGCTTCCCTCTTGTCGCAACTCTCTACTCCACTATGTTTATTTTGCATTTGGTCTTCTCATGAGATATCTTGGATTTTTTTGCCTTTAAAGTGGGCCCCCTTACCCCTAATACCAGAGTCCTTTTCTCCCCTATGTTTATTGGAGCCCGAGCCCGTCTCTCAGCTCATTAAATGTGGGCTGACCTCTTTTTCTCCTCGAGCCTCCCACTCCCCCACTCGCATTAATTCTCCCCTGTTATCTGCTCCTTTCTCCTCCTCGGACGGCGTAAGCGTCTCCTGTTTTCCCCCTGAATTCCTGATCTCCTCCGAAGCTCCTTCTCTCCCATTGCCCTAAATGAACTCCTCTGATCGTTCTGTAGCTCGCACCAATCGCAATAAATGTGATTCTCCTCCTCCTCTCTCGAGCTCTGGTCTTGGCTCCTGCCAGCCCCCCTGTTCTCCATCTCCTCATCCATCTCCGAAGGGTCCCCTCGTCCTTTATCCTGGATTTTCCTCTTTGATTGTTCCCATTTCGACAGGTCTAAGATGAACCTACCCCTGGAGTCTCGGCTGATGATGTGAAGGCTGGATCCTTGTTCATCGATTTGCAAGGAATCCGGTCGTAGGTCTGAGCCTCTTTCTGCGGGGTATCCTCTTACTTGCTGGCGATCTAGTCCTTCTGGCTGACCTGTTTGTCTAGGGTTCTTACCCAGAGGGTTTTTCGTGTTGTCATTCTCAATTTGAGATTTGGGTTTTTTTCCTCTGAGATCCAGCGGTCCCTTTGGTCCAATCAGTTCATCCGTACACCCTTTGGACAGATTTTTCGCAACTGTCGTGTTTTGTCCATCAGATCCAAGCCCGGGTTCGACCCTCTTCCACGTGAAGCTTCTCCTCGGACCGGCGGGGGGGACAGTGATGCCGCACGGCGGTTGGTCGGTTGCACCGGCCACGCCGATTACAGGTGCTGCTACACCCTCCACCGTGATCGGGAGAGTGATTGAAAGTCAACACTCCGGTGAGGTATGGTCTATCCTGTCAAAATTGCATGTAATTTCAATTTTGATCAGACAGAGATGCTCACCCGTGACCACAGAAATTTCGAGGAATTTTTGCGAGGTCCTCGCAACCCACAAGAACCCTAGCAAAGTCTAGACTTTCCCTCCTGATTGTCTGATCGCTGATATCCATCACACTAGCATATTTAGCTAGTAATTTGCTTATATCGGTCATGTTCTAATGATGCAGCGGGATGCCGTGAATTGCTATCCATGCCGTAACTGGGAATGAGTAATTCTGGGAATCTTCATCCCCTCTCCACCCGAGAACTTTGAATTCGGCCCCCGTTGTCGGGCAAATGATCACTTGTTTGGCTAATGCAATAGCTAACCCTTTCTTTGACGGGAATTGGGATAAAATTTTTTGCACCCTTTCTTATCCAATCTCCAGGGATGGTTTCTGAATTCAGGGGCTAAAGATTTTAGTATATCTATGATGTCCACCCCTATTGGGTTGCCTTTTCCTGGGTATATCACCCCTATCGTCCTGTTAAGCAGCATTTTTTCGGCCATGGCCGAATCCGATATTGGAATGAAAGCCACTGGTTTTGGTTGTGTGTTCTTTGTGACTGTTTTCAAGTTTTTTTGGGGTAGGGCTGCTTATTGAGATGGTTCTTTGTGTTTCAGTCTATTTCCAATTCGGGATTTTCCTTGGACCCCCTCCTTCCTGGCTGGTGCTATTGGACACTCTCCAATTCGGTGTCCCAATACTTTGCAGAATCTACATCTGATGAACGGGCATTCATCCTTGAAGTGCCCTAGTTTCCCACATATCCAGCATGCCTCGGGGCTACTGGGTGCTGGATTTCTAGTCGGGGAGTGTTTCCTTTTCTTCCCTCCTCTGCTATTTTGTGCAGAGTTAGTGAGTCGTTCTTGTCTAAGTGTGTTACGGGATTTGACTGTTTGCCACTTGTTCTGTTGTTCAGCTTCTTTCTTGAGAGTGGTAGATGACTCTCCTCTAGCAGCTGCAAGAAGTGCAAGTACTTCTTCTCCAGAATATGAGCTTTTACAATTGATGTGAGGGTAATTGTTGGGAAGAGCACCGAAGAAGAAGAGGGATGAACCCTCTTCACCGACAACTCTCTTACCACCTCTGACCAACTTTTTCTTTTATGTTTCGGATTTTTGTCCTCTTCACTAGAGACCTCCTCTCTGTTTTTCCCCCGAACCAGCCAGCTCCATCCAAAATCCATCGGAGTTGGTGATGTGGTTGCAGGTCGCCCCCGGCCTCCCACCTTGCCCCCGAGTAAACGCCGATGATGAGAGAACTGAGGCGAAAATGTGCTCAACCCTCAGCTGCCTTCGTTGCTCTCTTCTCCCTTTTTTTTTTTTTTTTTTTTTGACAGGAAGGAGGAAGGTTGAAACTTGAGTAAAGGAGAGGAATGTTGAAACTGGAGTAAAGGAGAGACAGGAGCTACTCGGAAGACTGGTGAGTGTTGCTCTTCTTGGTATTGCCGGAGTTGCCTTACCTTACCGTCGGAGTTGCCTTACCTGAACGCCGTTGTGCTGTACTGTTGTATCCTTTTATTATTTTATGTGATCTATGGTACATGAATCTTTTCCTTTCTAAGGTTTTCTCATGTTCTTAATTTAGTTTGAGAAGGTCCACATATCACAAGGCAGCTCAGTAAAACCTAGAATATATATTAACCCAGGTATATATATCGATCAATACAAATAAATATCACATACTTTGTATTGACTTTTGAGATACCTAAAATACAATGTACTATATAATATCAATCTAATATTTCCAACCTCACCGCTACGGTATGCCTGATTTTGCTGATTTTATTACCGTAAATGATCGGCCGATACTGATATTGATACTTGTTCTAATATTTTAATCTTGATATTGACTAATTAGACAATTTTTATATGAAACATATTTGATAATATTGCAGCTCATGAACTGTTGCTTGGCTACATGTTATCAGACACGGTGGGCTTGGTGAGTTGAAAAGATTTTGGAGATGTATCATTAGTGTGAATTGATTATAAAGGACTTAATGCCATCAATGATTTGAGAATATAAGGAGTGATTTGAGAATATAAGGAGGTTCGCAAATGCTTCCTATGCTTATATTTTATAGTTATCACCTGTAAGGCTTATCCAGGAACATATGATGACAAGAATCTAATCTGGACTTGAATTGGAGACATGGGCTTTTTCTTTTTATTTATTTTGTTTTCTTTTTCTTCTTTTTGGAGGACAGATCCTAACCTAGCACAAGCAAGACATGGGCTAATTTAGTTGTTAAAAATTACATTGTCACTGATAAATGGTGATTGCAACCTTTCCTGGCTGTAAGGAAACTAATCTTAATCTGGATCTGAAGGCTTAATTAGTAGATACTATGATTCATGTCAGGAAAAGCATAATGTGAACACTATTAAAAATTGCTGATATGTTAAGCTTTATCTTTATTTAATATCAGGAAAGGAGGAAGATTATGAAAACATATGGTTCAGCATCTCGACTGACATTGATATCAGTTGTTTGGATTAAAGTAAAAAATCACTATTTGCTTCCAAAAGCAAAGGTTTTCAATTTTGTAGAATTAGTTAATTAATAAATCATTCTTGTCGGTTCACAAAACAAGTAAAATAATCATTTATGCAGGGGTACTTTATTTCTCTTTTTTATCCGTTGCAGAGTGTGAATGAGACCATGTACAATTGTTTCAGCTAGATCATGCCTTATTGCTTAAATAGAGATGGGAAATCGTCAGTGACACGTTGAAATGTTTGTTATTCAAATGTATCTTGTTTCTTTTCTCTTGAAGCGTATCCCTGTTCCGTAAAGATCTTTTCTTCCATTCACAACTATATTGCTGATGGCTGATGTTGATATATCAAGATAAATGCTTTTGTAACTAATATTATTGTTTTTTATGGACGGATTAAGTATTTGATACCCCCATTCTTCTTCGAGCAGTGCTATTCCAAAATTTATTTTGTTTATAAACGTCATGCGTATATACACTTACACAAGTAGTACAAAGTTTCTTTTTTCTTCAGCATTGCGACCGCAATATTTGTTTGAGGGGTTTACTTATGTAACTACCCTTTTTGGATGACCTGAAGTGCCCTCGAAGTACTTCTATAGGAAAGGGTCATGGGAGAAGGCCCAGAAGTTACTTCATGTTTATTTCTTCTGCATCATATGTTTGTTCATCCATTTTTTTTTTTTTCCATGTAGTCCACTCCTAACTCTAGTCATTTTAGCTGGGAGGAACCCCTGCCACATTGGAACCACATCACCAGTGCTGAGGATCAGAAATTGCTTCAGGAACAACGTTGTATCAAAATCAACACTTGAAATACCTGAAGTAGGATTATATCTGGTACTTCATTGATTCTCTGTGCCGAACAAGTTTGATCTCACTGTATATCCTTACCAAGTTACTCCTCTCCCTACATGAAAAGAAAAGAAAACCCACAATCAATTTTCTTAACCCAGGTGTAAACCAGACCCAGCTAACTGGCCCATTAAGCACATATGAAACCATCAAGATCTGTCCATAAATTCAGAACTCAATGGGGTTTCTTTTACAAGAAACCAATTGCTTTGCCAGCCATTCAAGTCCAATCACCATCTCTTTTCGGCTTTTGAGAGCTTAAAGAGCATGTGTGAGTGAAGAGAATAACTAGATTCCCAAAAATTCCCTGTATCTCTCTTCTCCCACTATTAAACAAGCAATACTTTTTAGCTGCTGCCCTTGCTTTGATGTTCCCACCCCAGCATCTGCAACCTCTTTTATTAAACCCTTCACCAGATTGGTTCACCAATTCAGCCATTGTTTGTAAACCTACGGCCAGGGTGATTGATATAAAAATACAAAAAGTTGGTTGTGTGCATCAAAGGAGACAAATCCACTGTAGTGTGAACGCACCTGAATGTTATTGTTTAATTTTCTTACTTATGCATATTGTTGCCAACAGTACTGCACACTTGTCCTTGTTGATTGTTCACACCCTATGTTTCCATATTATGTTATATATGTCCATTCTTTGTTTTGTTGCTTTCTGCTAACTGGACTTTCTACTATTTCTATCACTAATTACTGGTATAACTGTACTGCCAGATTTCTTCTCCGCGCCCAACAATCCCTCTTTGAAACTCGCTGAAAAAAATTATCTTTTCACGATAAACATGCTTATAATTTTGTTGAGAAAAGATGGTTCCATTATTCTTTTACATGAGATTATAATTATCTGAATCCTTGTCTTTTTTTTGGCACAAACAGATTTAGGATGCAACATGAGGACCACCAATGCAATTTGGCTACGCTAGTGCTGTTTTCATCAGAGCAAACTCAGCATCTCCTGTTTTTTTCTAAGCAAGCTCGGCTGTTTGGGTTCTTATGGTTTCTGGTAGGTCTGCAGTCTCTTATTATCTGCACTAATCAACTTCTCTTAGCACCTGCAACTTAAATGTGCTGATATTGTAACTGTTCTAATCACTAATGCAAAATCATAAAAAGAAAGGATTTATTAATTAAATATGATTTTTATTTTATTTTATTTTATTTTATTTGTCTTAGAGAATACTGTTTTTCCTGAAACTAGAAAACTTGATATTGTATCTCTTGATAATTCATACTGGACTCACAGATGTGGCACTGGTTGGATCAGAAACTGTCTGACTGGCTCTGCACACTAATCTTTGTCCATGTTATAAAAATAAGATAGTTGAGTTGCATGCACATACAAAGGTATATGCATATCTTGAACATGCAACTTTAGAGATCAAAAATAGGATTTGTCCCATTGTGCTCCGAAGTACGAGGGAAATTATGTACAGAGTTGCGAGGGTATTATAGTCTCTGTTGGAGGAGGGGGTAAAAACTCATCCATATTACATAATCCTTTCTTAGGAAATGTTTAAGTATTGAATAAATTCAACAGAATGGGTGAACTGGGAATGTAATTTATTTTTCTTTTCTGATTTAGTTTTCATTGATCATTTTGTGGGTTTCATACGTCATTCTATTATTAGCTTCATTTTGTAGAATCTTACACTTAATAAGCTGTTTTGCTTTGGGAGTACTTTTTTTTGTAATTTCTCATTAACTAATTTTGCCCCTTCCCATATACTGCTTGTACTTTTATAGAGGAGGTATGTAGTAAGAAAGGGAGCTTCAATGATAAGATTAAGAAAGTAACGAGATTTATTTTATAGGAAAGTAATTTAGAGAGGAAAGTAATCTGAATGAGGGTTCTTCCTTTTTTGAGGATAGAAAAAAGTGACGAAAGAGGTGACCTGATAGTGAGAGAGAATATATTAATGTTGGGATATTGAAAGAATGGATAGGCATGTGAGAGATGAGTAATTCTCCCCCCTGCTTTGTGCTTCACATTTCCACTAATTTTGGAACCCTAACCCTAATCTTTTTTTTTTTTCAAAGCAAAACACGACAAATCCCCTACTTACACTTGGATCGTTAATCTGAGGTGTTGGAAGGTAGAGAAGATTATCTTTTTAGGATTCTAAAGCAGCCACTTTAAGGTCTAAAGCTTAGATGCTCATCTTTTATTTTGTATTAGTCTTTTTAATCCCCCACTACTTTGTTTCCAAGAGGAGAATGTTGGTTATGAAATCTAAAGCAGGGTAAAGGGATTCCTTTTCAAACCGCATGAAAAGTAGTGCCCTTTTGATATTTCTTAAGGAAGATTGTGCTTTTGCCTTCTAAAGTGGCTCCACCTTTGCACAGCCCTTAAGTTTTGAATCATACCCTAATCCTACTTTGTTTTATTTCCAATCTAATAGCAGTGATGTGCACCTCATGCCATCATTCCATTGGTTTTTCCCCCTTCCATGTAAGTTGTGAGTCTCTATGACATGATTGCAATATTAAGTGCCTGTGGTCTTGGCAGCCACTCTCATTCTCCAATCAAAAAAGGCTAGGTTGTGTCCTCCAGTTAACACAGATATGAACCTTCTCTAAGGGTGAAAATTAATAACAATGGTTCTTATCCATCATCGGTTATAATTATAGACCTTGTTTGGAGGCATGTGTGCTCTTGTTCATAATTAAGGTTTTCTCATGTCATGGTAATCTCATAATGTGTGTCAACTATCAATTTGGTGGATACAAAGGAAGAAGTACAACTTTATAGCTCGTGGTAGTCTTCTCTCTACCAAGTACACTTTTTTTAGGCCTACTAAGACAATTCGGTTAACCAAATGGAAGAGGAATTAAACAAAGACATAATCTATCAATATTATAATTAATCTATTTAATGATCTCCCAGTAATGACCCAAATTCATGTGTGCACCAATCTATGCATGCCGATAAACCAAAAGATTTAATGGATACGTTGCAACATGTTTCATGATTCATGGCACCTTTTTGTAACTTTTGTTGATTAACATGACTTTTAATTTGAGGTAAGGCGTGAACTAGGGTATAAAGTTGGCAGATGAAGTCGCTATTTCAAAAATTAATATAGATTGTTAGAATGACACGGTTCATTAACATTTATGAAAAGTAAACTTACTTTGCTTTGTCCAGCAAGTATTTCCACCATGTAGTTATCTAACAGCTTAAAAGGTTTTCGCTCTGGTCTACATTTTAATATCTAGTTAGTGCTGAAACATATCCATCCCATGACTATAAGACGGCAGGCTGGCATTACTATCCTTCAGTCAAAGAAGTTGTAATTAATTAAGTTTTTTCTTCTATGATGGTATGGACTCTGTCTATTTGCCCTTTAGTATTTTAAATCACATTACCTCTTCTGGTGAGTTCTTTATTATATCTAATATAATATCTAATATAGTGTGAACATTGCAGCTTGATCCTCGCCTCGAAGTTCCTGTTCAGCTTTATTTTTCTTTGCTAAATATTGTTACTAGTATTGCTTTTAACTTGAATTTACATGTTGGGATAGCACATTCAGTTAACTTTGGCCTCTGTATTCTTATGCAGACTCTAGCATCTGCACCAATGCAAATGTGGGTTTATGCACCAGTCACTCTCGACCTTCCCATTTTTAGGTATAGCATCCTCCTTCAACATCTCTTGCTTTAAATATGTCGTGCATCTTTTGCTCTAACCTTCTTATCTACCATCATTTCTAATACGCTCATACAATATTTGTTAAAATATCTAAATTCCATTATTTTTTAAACAGACTCACTTTAGTCCGCTCTGCCAAACGGCAGCTCTCTGCTGTTAATTATAATTTAAGGACTAGTGGAATAGGCATCAGTCCATTATGGAGTACATTACGGAATAAGCAACTTCTCAGAGCCAAAGGAAATTTTAACCTTTCTTTTGTACGCTAATAATGTAAGTGTGGTTGATATAGGCGAGCATGAACTGCAAGTATCATATACAATTCGTCTTGAAATAAATAGAGACAATAGGATGATTATCTTCTATGAGAACTATGCACAATTTATTTTGAAATAAATACAGACAATTGGACAATTATCTTGGTTGACTAAATGAACAGTACAAATATTTGGCATTTTATGATAAAACCATAAAGAAAAAACCATTAACTAAGAAGCACATAAGAAATCCAAAAATAATAACAATTATGAATAAAATATAATACTAATGCCCCCAACACACCAATTAATTCTACAAAGATGACTAAAAAGTAATTATACAAGTGTTTTGTAGCTGGTACAACACATCCACCATGTCTTCTATTCTCATGTCAAAATTTACAGGAAAGGGGGAAAAGAAGGAAAAAGTGGGTAAGAGGGGGAAAAAACAAAGATTTAACCTAGAGAAATCATGAACCAAGGATCTAAACAAACACAAATATTACAAGTCCTTTGGCAACTTAAAAAAGAATGCTCTATCAACTGATTCTGGGAGTCCTACGTCACCAAAAGAACAATCCTCCACATCTTCATGAGTAACACGAAGATTCAAATCCAAGGTAGTACTTGAGTCCATATCTTTCTCGGACTCTTGATCCTTCATTAATGCACTCTCCGACTTCTGCTTGACTGGTGGAGAGCAAGCCCTTGACCTTGAGCCAAAGCTTTCACAGCTCAAGATGACAATAGCATCACCTATACTAACTTCCTCGCCACTAGAGCTCTGTATTTTCCCCATCTCAGCGGCTGCCTTGATTCCCATTTGAGAGTAAGAATCCACTTGTTCTATGTCTTCCAACAAGAAAACCTGATGAGGGTTCTCACGAACTGCTTCAATAAATCTCTCTAGATAGCTATGGCTCGCTTCTGATCTGGACCTTTTATTTCGGAGCTCTTCTGTAGAGCCAGACCTAGTTGATGAGAAACTGCTCAGTTCAATAGAAGCAAGATTTGCATGAGAACCGAAAATAAGGTTTGCTAGCTCCCTAGCAATCTTCTCTTTGCCTTCAATATCACCACCTTGAAAGAACAACCACGTCTCTTCCTTGTTCCTTGCCAATTTTGATCTCTCTTTCCTCCTCATCATCCCTGATCTACACTGTAGGATGGTGCTGGCAATCTCAGGAATGATGGCGTTCTGCCATGAGACCTTTTTCTCCAATGAGTTGCATAATATCTTCAGGTTCTCAGCATTGAGCTCCTTAAACTTTGAGATATACTCCATTTCCATGCTATCACTAGAAGTAGAGTTAGGATTAGGGTTAGGGTTTGAGCCAGGAAAAGTGGAAGGCCTTTGTTCCTCGTGCTCTCCCAACTCGTATCTTGAGCTGTGTCCAGCTTCTCCATCCGTAGTTTCTGGCATGCACAGATGGTGTTCCCTCCATTGATGTTTGGAACCAGGCCAAGGATGGAGGGACTGGTGCAAGCTTAAGTAGGGCTGATCATAGGAAGAAATGGAAGAAGAAGATGGAGAGACTGAAGAGAAATGGAGGGTGATTTCTGAGGAGTGATGTTGGTGCTTGTGGGTCAAGTTGCATATGGAGTTCCACTTCTTGCACAGTTCTTGCATAGGCTCCTACAATAGAGAGAGAGAGAGAGGGAGAGACGAGAAAGCTCATACTACTTGGTACTAATAGTATTATGCTGTGTAAGAGAAGAATATATATTGATAAGCTCTTCAATTACCTTATCATTTCTTGATGATCTCTTGTTCTCTTCCTTGTACTGTTGGAGCCACGAAGGTAGATTCGAGGTGATAATTGAACCTTCACTACTGCTAGAAACTTTAGGAAGGAGTCGAGCCTCATTCTCAAATTTGATAGAACAATCCCTACAACAAGTGAGCTGATTCCCTTTTCCATCTTCAAGCAAAGGGCACCAACTAGATCCGACTCCAGTTCTCGTGTTTTCAAACAAGCTCTGCGAATCACTGTCAAAGAGAATAGATAACAGGAATTTAGGATCCATCTTTCTGGCAGTAGCTATCTTACACTTAGAAAAGTTACGTGCTTTATTTTAGAAATTCCAGAAACAAAGCTATTACCTGAGAAAAGCATAATTAGGTTCTGTTCTACTTAACTGACTGGAAATTAGGTTTTCTCATCGATCTCAGCTTCTAAAACATGTGCTTCTTTAAAGAATTCTCCACTTCTAAATTCGACCCCAGTCTCAAATGGAATATAACACTTGAAAATGATTAATATTCTATAGTTTGATGCGTCCAAGAAACAAATCCAATATTTAAAAATGGTAAATTGTTAAAAAGAAGAGAAAGAAAAGGGGAAAAAAAAGGAGAGAACATAAGGTGCAACTTTTCCCCATTAAAGTTCCTGAATCCAGCTTTCTATAGGAATCACAGGGAAACCCACAAAGCAAGTAACTAGTTCATTAACATCGATTTCAGCAAAACCAAAAAAATTCCATACATTAACAAGTATTATTTTTTTTTTATACCTATCAACTGAAGTGAAAATTCAGTGAACAATAATGATCATGAGCAATGAAGAGGAAATTTTAGTAATAATACGTTTAACAAATTACCTGTCACAGTTGAGGCTTAATGTCAAGCTGCTAGAAGGAATTGTAAGTGGATGCAGACCCAGAACAGCCTCCAATGAGGGGCTCCCTACCCTACACTTGGTGTAAGTTTGGTATGTAGCAATGCCCATCACCCAAAACCTGCCTCCAATCACACCACTCTCCCCTCCAAACCCTCTAGAAGCCAAGCTCCTTATCTCCATGATCACATGCTCAACTGGGCAATAATACCCCCTACCCTTCTCTCCAAGGGCAGCGGCCCTATACTCAGCAGCCCACCTGAGATCTCCCAAGTACAACACAGCCCCTCTCCCAACACAACAACTCATCACAAGACACCTCAGCTCCCCTACCTTCCGCTCTACCTCCTCTCTTGCCAAGTTTCTAAACGAGAAGAGTGGAAGTGTTATGAATTGTAAGCTCCTTAACACCTCAGGGACCTCACACTTCTCTACCCCATGCACAACTCCTCTGATAACTGCTTCAGTGGAGGCTAAGCACTCCCCTACAACCACTATACTCCTCCAACGACCGCTTGCTAGTGTTTCAATAACCCTCTTTTCATCCTCATTTCCTGTTACAGGATCAAGAGCCTTGGTTGGCTTGACGGTCCCTTTGGGTTTAGGGTTTGAAGTTTGAGATGTGGGGGCAACTATCTCTACAGAGACTGCTTGCTCCACATTAGCTTTTACTTGGGTACTGGAGAAGCCAGCCTCCCTCATTACTCTACTCACACTAGGGTCGTCCAAGATTGAGATTATGAGCTGTTCTAGTTCAATCTTGACAGCAAGCAGCGGCTGCTGCTGGCTTTCTATGGATCCCCGGCGCTGATGGGCCTGGGCTCGTTTGAAGGCAGCTACAAGGGCATTGGAGAGAGATGGAGGATGGTGGTGGTGAAGCGGATGGTGCGGAGCACTAAGGATCGGGGAAGAGGAGGAGGCGGGGAGGCGGTTGAGGGCGACATTGAAGCATAGCTCGAGAGCCTTGCATTGGAGAGGGAGGGGGTGAGACTGGAGGCAGGCGGAACGTAGGAGGCCAGTTGGGGAGGACAACATGGTGCTGGCAACATGGAGAGGAGTGACCTGAGCATGGCCTCGACGTCGGGCTAAGGTTAAGGCTTGCTTTACTATGGCTGCTGCCTCTGGTGTAAGAGCTTGCTGCACAGTGCAGCCACCGGCTCTCATCTTGTTTCTAGTTTATTAGTCTGTGTGCTTGGTGGTGGATGTTGAGATGGGAGTTGGTGATATAGTAGAGGTATTAGGGAAGTGGTTGTGAGGAGGTTTTCATGATGGATTTCATTTGAATTTGAAGGGAGGGAAGAGGAGAGAGTGAAGGGAAGGAGAACGATGGGGAGGTGGTTGTGGAGTTGGTCTTAAAAGAGAGTGGAGTTTGAGAAAGAATGGGAGAGGGAGAGAAAAAGAGAGTGAGAGTGTTGGTTGGATTTGTGTTGGTGGGCTGTCAATCTCTATCTCCAGTATATGAGGGATGTGGGAGTGTGGAGTGTAGGGGAGGTATGTACATGGGAAGGAGTTATATGCTTTTTAGGAACTCTTTTGTATGGGGGGTTTATTGCTTTGTTTTTTTGGGATTAGGGATGGAAAAAAAATGAGTGGATTACAACAACAATAAAATTCATTTTTTTGGCCCATTTGATAATATGTGATAATAGTTTATGCTATTGTCATAGACCTACCACAATTCTCCTCCTTTATCCTAGTTTGTTTTTTTTTTTTCCCAACGCTATCAGTGTTGTACTTAAAAATTTATACTTTCACTATCTGTCCCAAACTAGGATAAAGGAGGAGGATTGTGGTAGGTCTGTGACATTCCAGTATAAAACATTATCACATATTATCAAATGATCAAAGAGGAAAAAAAAAAAATGCTGTGGGGGCTGTTCTTTTCTTGTAGAGGAGGTTAAATTCGGTGTCCAAAGTCCATTTTGAGGTGGAAAAGTGGATTGCATGTGCTGACAAGTGGGCACCAAAATCATCTCTCTCTCTCACAGTTGGTTCATTCATTTGCAAATTTGAAAGGCATTTATTTGGAATGGAAATAACAACTTAATGTTTTGTTTTGAGGAATTGATATCAACAATTCTAGGCACTGAACTTTTAATAGAATCTTGCGAGTTGCAAGTGTGAAGCATGCTTTTATCTGTTTGATGTAATAATAATATTATGCATTATCTAACTAGAGATGTCATCAGGGATTTGCATTATTTAACTAGAGATGTCATCAGGGATTTTATATATTTACAATCACTGGTCAATATACAAGCACTAATGAATAGTTTCCCTTATTTATGTGTGCCCAAGTTCAAGTTTATGCATGTTTTAAACAGTCTACTTGGTCTCTTATTACAGGTCTCAGCATGGCCATAGTGCAGAGGTTAGAGGATTCTCTGTGGTCTACGTTCACTGAGAAATTGAGATCAGCTGTGTGTTTTGTACTTTGGAATAACAATTTCTTCTTCTTCTTCTTCTTCTTCTTTTTCGTTTGACATTCACACATCCAACTACCTCTCAATATTATTTACGTCGAAGTCTCCTGCAACAACTATAAGGAGATTCAAACTCGGAGCCAACTGCGCGATAAGTATCTTATTGTCTTTGTTTATGTTCTCGTTCTTGTTTTTGTAGCTTTGTATTTATATCATCTTTTAGTGAGTCGTGGAGCCCCTAATGCTAAATAAATGAGTGTATATGACTTCTATCAATTTTGTGTCAAAGCTTATGTTTTTTTTGTTAATGTGAATATTAGCAATATCGTTATTTCTTCTTTACTGAAATCTGGCAATGATATTCCATCTTTTTCATTAAAAGAAATAATGGGCATTCATTTTTATTTTGTTCTAAAAGTAAACTAATATAGTCTTCTTATATATATATATATATATATATATATGCTAAAGGTATTCTGCTTCTATCAGATTTAATGCAATTATTATCATGTTTCATGTTTCAAAAAAAGAGAATTCTATTTTCTTTATCTAGACATGTCTGCATGCATTAACTTTGTTATTTTATCACAACGAACCATTATTTGTTTTGTTATTTTGCTCAAAACATTTAGAAATAGAAATGGTCCTCATAATAAAAAGCTTGAGTAAGAAACCATTTGGAGAAACTTTGATAAAGGAAAGGAGAATTTTGATTCCCGGCAACATAATTTGTAATTGATGTGATACATGGATGAAAGTATGCGGGCCCTTATCACATACCTCATAATCTTTCCTGGGCCCCCATTGGAGAAAAATAAATATTAAAAAAGCATAAATTTTAATTTCGTATGCTAATAATCTCTTTGAAAATTGTAGGGCCGGGTCTGGTCCAGAAAGAGTCGGGGAGACTGTACGGCCTTAGGAGAGTAAAGGGCTCCTTGCCCTAATCAAGGCCTCAAGCCCATATACATGCAGCGACAACAGTAGCATCTCTCTCTCTCCCTCCATCGGAAAAAGTTGAAGCTTTTGCGAATGCCTCCAGTTTCCACAAAAGCCGAGGTATATAAAATAACTGTTACACTTCTAAGGTGGCTGAAAATAGAAACTTAACAGATAGGCTGCTTAATAATTGATCGCACCAATATGTAAACAATCTCTTTATTGCCTTTGTTGTCCAAATCCTATGATGCACAATAATCATGAGTCTTTGATCTAGAAAAAGATTATATTATAAATTTTAAGAATTCCCCAACACAACACAACGTAAGTTTATTTTAAAAAATTACCCGAACAATATAGTAGCTGTCATATTTCATATTGTTCCATCAATTAAAAAAATAACGAATCAAGACATAGTCAATAACTTATGAAAGTCTCACATAAACAAATAAAAATATAGAAAACCATAAGGCATATCGTATCGAGCTCTTACTTAACTAAACACTAGTATAATACGATTATTTACTTAATTTAATAAAATATGAAATTGTTTGTAATAGGATATGGAGATTTGCTGTAAAAATCTTTACAAATATGAATTATAATGGGCGGATGGATCCATTGGTCAATCATTGATCTAACATATTTAAAATTTTAAATTAACAAAATAATTTTTTTAATTTTTAGTTTGAAAACTTGAATACAGCAGATTAAGAATTAGATATTTAATCATCCCTATTTGTAATATCAAAATAGTATAAAAAGTGAAAATATAACCATGCACTAATTTAATAATTTAATAGATGGCTGACAATAATGTGATCCAAATAAATGATTTATTATTGATTAAAGAATGAAAGGACACGTCTTATATCATCTGAGGTGCTTGTTATGGTGCATTGCCTAAATTAAGGAAGCTTGACACAAACATTAAAGGGATAGTTACCATGTTGCATGGAAAGCAGTGCACCACATTCAAGCCTAAGACTGGTGCTGGCCTGGTGGGTTAGGGTTACCAATTGATTAAGCAACAAATATTATTATTACTACAAATAAATTTTACTTTAACTGTACACATCTCTCAAGAGATTTCCCTTCATTCCTCAATCATCCTTTAGATCTAGTGGATCAATCTCCCTTGTCTATGGTTTTAAGTTCAAGGCAGAACTAGATCATTGCTTCTTTAATTAATATATATATATAGGAAACAGGAAAAACTATGTCATAGGAGAGGCTCTCTCTTATGATGCTTAAGTGGACCAATACTATGTTTGCATGTGGATTGACCACATGGGCTATTTTTTTAAAAATCCCTCCACCTAATGCTTTTTACCAAAAAAATCCCTCCACATGCAAACATCCTATTGGTCTATTTAAGTGTCATAAGAGAGAGCCCCTCTTATGATATAGTTTTTCCTGTTTCCTCATACTCACACACACATATATAGGGATTACTGTAGGTGAGTCGCCAGCTCAGGAAAAGTTACGTGAGCTAGCGGCAAAACTATAATGATCCAATAATTTTTCTTCAATTTTTTTTAACAATTACTACTCTATCTCCTTAACTTCTTTCGGATTAAATTTCATAAATTTTGGAGTTCGTTTACCTTTTCATCAAATGCATACAAAATGTTTTATTCATTGAAAACTGTTAACTTGATGGAGGACCAAATCAAAACTAAAACCCAAGAAATTGGGTATGAGCAAACCTTAGGGGATCGAGATCATAATCCAAAAGAAATTTTTTAAAAATATATTATTAGATATAGTGGAAATGAACTGCAGCTCAGATAACTTGCGTGAGCTGTCAGCTCATTTCCATTTTTCTCATATATATATATATATATATATATATATTACAAGTTTGAATCATTCAAAATTATTTGGATGTTTCTGTCCTCATTTTGTTCTCAATTCTTCTCTCTAAATCTCTCTCAAAACTCTAATAATTCCTCCAAAATTAAATGACAATTTTCTCTTGGAACTATCTAAAAATCTAAATAAAAAATAACTAGTTTTTTTCTCTTCCAATCGAAGCGAAATTCAAAATATTCAAATTAAGGATATCATGATCAAAAGTATAATAAAAATAGATTTTAAAAATTAGAAAATTTTAACTTCTGTAAAAAAGATAAAATTTAAACTATGACATTAAATTTTTTTTTTCACATCTCAATATTTTATATATTTTTTTAATTCAGAAATAGATTAAAATTTCATAGAAGAGACAAGAAATGATCGGAAGTGATGGCATTTAGAAACTACGGAAAAAAGAAGAAGAGGAGCAATTTAGAGATATATTGAAGAAATATATATATTTTCTTAATTTTATAGGGAGTACTTAGTAATGGGGTTTCTTAGAAATTATTGGGGGTGGGCGCAGATTAGAATTTTTCCTACAGCAAGTTAGCAACTTTAGATTTTTTTTTTTTTTTTTGGTCCCCTTTTTTTCTCTTGAGAACCGTGACAAACTTACAAACTAAATGCGCTTCTTCACTTTCCATAGTTTTGATCCAGGACTAGATGGTCCAAGAAACTCATAAAAGGGACTCCCCTAATAATTAGGAAGGTAAAAGTGCCCTGCAGTGCTAGTGCTACAAGAGGAGTGCTTCAAGAAAAAGAGAAATTAGAAAAAAAATAAAAAAGAAAATGAAAATTAACTGTTAAAAAGGAGTGAGGAATGGAAATCCTTAACTGTTACTAACTGTTCAAAAAGATGATTATTAAAAAAAAAAATGTTCAACAAGATTTGGACAAACTTGAGGGAGTTAACTGTAAATTAGTGACGTCACTACCGAGGCTGCTTGGTTGCACAAAAAGAGTTGAGAAATGGAGTTTGAAAATATATATATTCTGTATGGCACCCACCTCCTTTTGCTCTATTTGTTCTGCTGCAATTTTGCAGGTAAAGCTGCAAAGTGCAGTCAAATCGAATCGCAACAAATGCTTCACCATTTTGCTGCAATTATGCAGCATTTGTTGCAAAACTGCAACCAAACAAACATAGAAAAAAGAGGTGGATCCAACATAGAAAATGCATATATCCAATTCTATTTATTTCCTAACTCCTCATACAATAAAATTGCCCACTCAGTTCTGTCCTTTCTATCTTTTCAAGAATAGCCGTAGGCTTTACAGTTATAAGCTCCATCTGCGCATAGCTCATATGATATGACACATTGACACTTTCATCTTTAGGTAGTGAGTTCGAATCTCCCCATTGCGCACATTGAAAAGACGCGTGCACTTGCATAACAACTCGAATTATAATATAGAAAGTTTGCTAAGCCAAACTAGCGATTTGTAGAAACAGACTCATGATGTACGTGATAATTATAATACATGAGAGGTTGTGGGTTTTCGACATATATGCACAATAGCCCAAATCACTGTTTATGGAACATGCAATTGGTAAAAAGGAGACTGATCACAAACTGTACATGACAGTGTAACTATACAATTTAGGATGATCAATGAAGTTTACTTTTCAAATAAGGGAGTTCATTTTCCGATTGTATTGTGTTTGGCAAGTATTAGTGCTTAAAGTTTAAACAGAACTACATTCATCTCTCTCTCTCTCTCTCTTATGTCTCCAGGCAAGGCCTTTCACTTCAAGGGCTATCTTTAAAGTACCGCATACCCTCACAAAGCAACATTAAAAGCATTATGTGGCATTAACTGCTATAAAGTTGTCTCATTTTTAATGTTATTACCTTCTATAAGCATTTTTATTGCTTGAAGGGGTGTTTGCTGTTTATATGTGGCCATGTGATGTGAGGAACTAAAAGAATCAACTATTTGATTGATCTGGCCACAGCATGCAATATGCAATGCATCAGATGAAGGATAACAGCACCAGGAAACTTGCATAGATGAAGCTATGTTGCAGTCATTAAACCAACACAAGCTAAAAACCTGCAATCTGGAGTAAGTTTCGTATAGAATCAGATTGAAATGCAAATGTAAGGTTGCGAATACTAAGAGATCAAGCAAACGAGAATAGATTTTGCACGAAACTAGTATCATAAAGCTTCATTAACATTGTAATATGCAGTCCCTATGCATATATAAATACACGACAAAAAAGTAACGACTCCGCCATACCATAAACTGTTTGAACAATGTATCTCCAAGGGATACTGCATCTTCAATCATATCGCAAGAAACAAAAGGATAATTAACAGCTTCTAATTGATAAATATTTGCACAAAATTGGTACTTTTGAAGGGGATGAAACAAAACTGGTGCACCTCAGAGCATTTAGCTTATGGCTCTAAGAAGACTGTCAAATGAAATGCTGGACCTTATAGCTTCCATTTGGAGGTTCTTCACCGCATCAGCACCTTGAGACTGACTGTTCATGTGACTATCTGGTGTGGCAATGCTTCCCCCACTCACGGGATTACTACCTAGAACTACATCAATTGGTGCTGTGGTGTAGGATGTTGCTGTAGGATTACGAGAGACTGTCCTGAGACTCTGCATAACCGAGCAGTCACCAGCTGAGGCCTCGGAAATAGATCCATTAGGAAAATCAGGAGAAACTAATGGAGCAGGGGTATCACAAGCAGTAAGATTATGAGAGAATGTATTGAGGTTTGTTGCAAATGCGCTTTGCAAACACGAAGCCTCAAAAATGGATCCAGTGGAAATATTAGGAGGCAAAATAGGTAATGAATCAGGAAAGGTTCTTGTCGTGGGGTTCCGAGGGACTGAGCAGAGATTTGCCATAGATGCATGTTGGAAAGGCAAAGCTTCAGAAATAGATCCATCGGAAATATCAGGAGGCTGAATAGCTAATGAATCATGACAGATGCGTGTTGTGTGATTATGTGGAACTGCACTGAGTTTTTTCATACATGTATGTCGGGAAGGAGGAGAAACCTCGGAGATAGATCCATTGGAGAGGTTAGGAGGCAGCTTTGCTAATGAATCAGAAACAATGCTGGCATCTTTAAAAAGTCCACAAGGATTTGAAGCAGAATCCGCTTGCCCATTTAACATGCATCCATAAAACCACCAATCAGGTGGACCACCAAAATGATTGGCATTATTTATCTGGTCATTGGAAGATCTAAGCCCTCCATGGCCATCCTTTATGTTTTTCTGAAATCCAACATCACCACTGTTATTTATCTGATAGTTGAAAGATCTCTGCACTTCAGAATTTCTCCGGATGTTGTTCCCACTTCCAGGATGACCTCTAGTGGTTAGCTGGTTATCAGAAGATCTCTGTAGTCCATGGCTATCCTGTATGTTTTTTACATGACTGACACCATTATCAACATGGCTTCTGCTACTTATCTGATTGGCAAAAGATCTCTGTATCTCATGTCCCTCCCGTACATTTTCCCAAATTCCAGAATGGCATCTGGGATCCTCCTGATCAGCAGAAGTTTTCTGTATTTCATAGCTACATTGTGTTTTTCCCTGATAACTATGACCCTTATCAGTCAAATGGCTTCTGGTAATTGTCTGATCAGGAAAAGATTTCCACAGTCCAAGATTTTCAAGTATGCTGTTCGCACTTCCAAAATGGTTTCTGGTATTTATCTTATCACCAAAAGATCTCTCCAGTTGATGGATTTCCTGTATGTTTTCCCCTTGAATAGAACCATTACCATCCACATCAGTTCTGGTATTTCTCTCAGCAGCAAAACATGTCTGCAGTTCGTGAGCTTCCTGTATGTTGTTCCCATGTCCAAAATGGCTTATGATATTTGTCTTAACACCAAAAGAACTCCGTGATTCATGGCTTTCCCGTATCTTTTTCCCACTTTCTATGTGGTTTCTGGTCTTTATCTGATTGCCAAGAGACATATGCAGTTCATGGGTTTCCTGTATGTTTTCCACAATATCAACATGGCTTCTGGTATTTATCTGATCACCGAAAGATCTCTGAAGTTCAATGTTCTCTTGTATATTTTTACAACTAGCACTGTTATCTGGCATAACATCTGCAAGGAAGCACACCCAAGAAGGAATACAGATATATGTCAATTCCATGAAAGGAAAGTAGCTTGTAGTAAAAAAATTTTTACTGCACAAAAGATAAAAGAGAAATACGAACAGGGAGGCCAAGAAGCACAAAGACTACCTTCTTGAACAAATTCTCCCGCACATTGCATAGACTTCTGGAGCAGAGTTGTCTCTGCAAAGACCATCAGGCTCAAATTCTTTACTTCTTCCCTCTGGGATGGCTCCAGAGGCTTAAAGGAAAAGGATTTGGTCCACGTCTCCAACATATCAGATATTGCAGGAATAATGAGAGTTTTTACACGTAATCTACATAGAATCTGCCACAAGAATAAGGCCATAACAATTCATCCAAAAACAAATGAAAATGTTCTCGTGCTTCATAATAATTTTAGACAGTTGAATAGTTCCCACATTATTATACATGAAGGATAAATTTGAGCTAGAAATTATGCACATCATTTCATGAGCCAGGTACCAATAGTTATCTCTTTACCCAACTATACCAACGTCCATGTTTCCTAAGGCCCTGGCCCCTGTTAGTGAACTGATACTGGAGAATTCTCCGAGCTTCTCCTATTTGGTACTTGATTTTGAGGCATTACTGAAGTTGAATTGGACTGAGAAATAGAGTTAAGGTCACCTTTTTGGTACAACCTAGATAGTTAATTTACCTTTTTTTTTTAAGAAAAGTCCTCAATATGTATGGCATTGCAATAAGACTCCATGTGAAATTCCCTCGTAAAGTTTAGCCAAATGCCAAAGGACAGTGGAATCCAGAAGCTGGATTTTTCAGTTAACATTTTGGGCACAGTATAATCAACTACGTTTTTGTTCTTTTCAAAAAAATTTCATAGACTATGGTCATGGGATTTACAGAAAGCAAACACTCATTTGAAGCTGGAATAAGCATGAGAAAAAGCAAAAATTATTTATTTGTTTTTTTTTTTTTTTTTTTTTTTTTTTGTGGGTTGGGATGGGGGGGGGGGTGGTGGAATGGTTTTCATTGTTAAAAGAATTTAATAGTTAGAGACTAGATAAAACAGATGCCAAAAGACTGAAAACTTTCCGCATACGTTTTCAACTGCCTTGAAAAGGCGTCGACACATGCCTTGCCTTTGGTACATGGGTCTTGTGCCAATGAAAGGCATTTCAGCTATACTTGTGCCATGCAGCCTATAAGAAGACAAGAAACAAGGTATGTTAGCATACCGAGCTTTCAAAAATAAAAAATAGTTTATACTATTCGAAAACTGGTAAAGGAGATTTCTTATAAATTTAAGCAACAAGCACACCTGAATCTGCCCTTCCTATATTTATATGTGATGCACTTAGGGGGGAAATGGATAATGGAATTTGGGAGTGCACGGTGCTTGCCATCCATAAGAAAGTTTTGTCATTAAATGAAATGTGCAATAATTTCATGAGCAAAATATCATCTAGGATAATAATTTATGTATGGAAAAATAAATGAACTGAAAATGGTATGGGCACTAAAGCCACAAATTTGCAAAATTTCAAGCATAAATTCATGAATGTGAAAGATGGATTCGAAAAATCATATGTGAGGATTATTGAACAATGCTCATGCCAATCCAGCACACTATCTTAAAGTGCAGTAAAAGTACTTGACTTACAACAGATTGAAAATTATATAATATAAGTAAGAAAAGGTCCTACAATCAGGAATACTAAACCAAAATTGATAATGTTGCCTGATCATAACTTTTGTCTCATTCAAAAGTTTGCTCCTGGCATACTGCGGATATTGTTTTTAGTCGTCAGCCATGTAGACAAGGTAAACAGAAATATATGAAAATATTTATGCTTTCAAAAAATATGAAATAATAAACTTAGATTCCTTAATTATAAATGGCATATTAATCAGTGATTAATTGTGTGGTGCATGCTTTCTGCAGAGGATGAGAAGCATGAAGAAAGTAGAAAATAGGCATCTACTCAAGCTCGGTCCTGTAAGACACAGTTCTCGATAAAGGAAGCAACTCAAATACATCAAGTACATAACTTGCAGTAACAGTTCTACGCTAATCTTTCCTGGCAGCTAGGAAATATTACTATCATTAGAAGTCTAAGTCTTGATCGGTTAACTTTTCTGAGAAAGGATATCGTTCTAATTCAACATGCTTGCAACAGCAGAAACTGTGGTTCATTCATTTTTGAGCTTATGACACATGCCTGGTTACTTATCCTACTATTTCTTATTTCATCTTTCCCTCTCATATCACAGTGGTTGTATTTTTGAAAAAACAACATGAATTCTGTGGGTTTTTATACAGAACACATCTCCTTTAATTTAACCAGATATAGATAATGCTTCTTAGGTAAGTAAATGAGCTTAGTGGACTGCCTCGTTACTGCAGTTATTATTAAATTAAAATTTTATCGATAATATGTTCCATATTCTCCCAAAAGTTTCTGCCTGTAATGTCCTAAGGAAGCTTGATTTTATTATTAAGCCTGTGACAATGCTTGGAGTACATAATCTAATATACTAAAGCTTTCAAATTTTCTATAGTATTCCTCGTCTACATAATGGTACATACAAATTTCATGGCTCATTGTAAGGAAATTATTGTAAAACAAAATCAAACCCCACCTAAAATATACACAAGAAGTATCCATCTCCCACAGCATGCTACAAATGAAATCACCAAAACCAAAACTTGGCATGGCCCATTCATACTTTTGAAAGTTGAGGTGAAAGATCGTTGTTCAGTTGACTACATTGAATGGCTTTTAGGCAAGAAATAATTAGCAGCATATTGGTGCAACCAACCTATTTTACGAACAAGTTATACCAAACAACAACTCACATCATCATTCATAGTGATAGACCTTTGGATTAGTTATGTGCGTGTTAAGAGTAACCTTGAAGAGAAGGTCTCCTTTTCAGGAGGTTTTAGCCATTGATCCCTTAAATTTTTCTATTTTGTCAGTAGTCCCTTAAATCTTGGTATTTACTTATTGGTCCTTCAAATCATGTTAGTTCTCCAAACTCGTCCCTCTAGTCAGCTACCATCCAAAATGAAGGGAATGTTCAGTAATCATTAACTTTTTGATCAACTCGTCTAGTTATTACTCTTATTTCATTGACTCCTCTATTTCTCTACTTAATTCTTCCAGCAATCAACTTCCTCTCTTCTTCTCTACTTAACTCTTCCACTTGTTCTTTGTCTCCTCCATTCCCCCCTTTCTCAAGCTCTCCACTTTAACTCCTAATGAAATTAAAATTTAAACCCACAAAAATACTCACTCATCACATTTTAATCAAAAAAAAATACTAATACTCACTCTTATTTTTTTTTTTTAATCAAAAAAAAAATACTCACTCATCACATTCCAAATTAAAATCCTGAATGAATCCTAATAGAACCAATGAACTCATTCTCTCTCAATTTTCACAATGATGCTTCTTGTTTTTCCTCCTAATTTTTGTGCTATTGCACTCCTCCTACATGTCCGCTTCAATTTTCCTAATCCTAATAGAACCCACGAACTCATTCTCTCTCAATTTTCGCAACGATGCTTCTTGTTTTTCCACCTAATTTTTTTGCTATTGCACTCCTCCTACATGTCCGCTTCAATTTTCCTATTGTCTTCTCTATGAGTGAGTTTGTGGATCAGGATAGAAGCAAATTAGGGTTATTGTTGTCAGAACTTGGAGAAGAACAGGCTAAGGCTTCATAACAATAACAAAAGAATAAAATGTTGCATTCAAGGATAATAAATCAAAATCTCAAGCAAATCTAATATCTGATAATAAAACCTAACTGATTCCAGCATTTTGATGCCCCTATCAGTTTGGATTAGGTTCAAGAGAATGATGATGAGTCATGTAAGAGAGAGGTCAAATGCATGTCATGGGTAAGGGTGTTTTGGTGACCGAGCTTGCTCAGGCTTAACTAAATTTTGGTTGGCTATTTTGATGAAAAAATCAACAGAGTGACTGATTAAGAGTGACTAATATGATTTTTGAAGGACTAATGGGCAAATACCAAGATTTGAGTGACCAATATCAAAATATGAAAGATTTAAGGTACCAATAGTTATAATTCAAAATGAAGGATAAAGGTTCAAAACAGAATATATAAATTCTAGATTTTAGTATAAAGCATAAAGAAGTAGACCTCAATGAAGCCACTGATATGATTTCCTCGTCCTTTTGCAAAATCAAGGTGTAAAATCCTTCATAGTTTAAACGATTAAAATTTGACCTGCATAGACAAAAACATAATTTAAGTACAACAGTTTATTTAGTGCTAGCAATAGGCCAAGACTAAAGTTACAAAAATAAACGAATATTAGGAGCATAAGGTCAATAATCTCACTGATAACGATGTGCTCGAATGACGATAACTGTAGAAACTAAAACCATAATTGTGACTCCGTAGATAGAAAAGATGCCTAACAAGTATTTTTATTGTCAACTATAAAGGGAAGTCTGAGAATTACTCGGATAATTCACTGCAGAATTGGGTTGTATTCTTGATTTCCTTCCGAAAAAGAGCCAACATACTTTTAGTCATAAATAGGAATAAAGATCCATGCATGCTGTGGAAATAGATTAATCCCAAGTTTTACAACTTCTCCCTTTAACAGAGATGCATAACCTTTCAAGAAAGAACTTGTCGTTGCAATATAACCACAACTTACAGACCGACTAGAAAAGAGGAAACACCAGAAATTGACCTGAACTAAGGCAGTACATATACAAATGTAAACTTATTGGATATTTAGTTATGGTGGTATCCTTTAACTAAACTGAATGACAAAACAGGACCCCAGCAGCTGATCCAAATTTTGAATAACCACTGTCTCATCATTATTCTAGTCATATCATTGTTGCTGCCAATAATTTTGGTTCTGTTGTTAAAGAGTGAGAATCTACAACTATCTAAGATTATTTTTAAAATAAAAATAAAATAAAACAAAAACTTCTGTGCACGGATAAATTAGGAGTGGTATGACCTAAAGCAAACAAATCTTGTTATTTATTTTCTGTCATTTCTACATATGTTTCAGCCTCTCAGCTGGATATCATGAATTAACCGTTCTTGCAATATATTTTTCCGCTAATTATTTTTTTTTCCTGTCAAATTACATAGCACAACAACCCGTAGGTGACATGTCTATTTAGAATAGCACTGCATCCGACCAGTTGCTCGTGTTAAAGTCATGGATCTTTGAGTAATCAATACCAGAAAAACTACCATAATGTTATAGGGTACTGTAATTACTCTCCACCATGAAACTTACTCCAGCATCAAGTAGCATGAATTTAGTTTTAACCATTTCTTCAAGCAATTAGCAGACGAATTATTGTGAGGCCTTACTTTGAACAGAGTGAAATACCTGCCAAAAGGGAGTTGCAGCCAACCTTGACATAACAGAAATTGACTAGTAAGCCAAAGACCAAGAATTGACCAGACTAATAGGGAAACTATGTTTTTGATTAGGTTGAGATAAGCAACAATAGCATATCTTTAGGATGCAAAGGATGTCAAAGCAGCTTCTGGTTAAAGGTGTGACACGGATGAATATGGTATCATTCTGGGCGAAGAGGGATGAGAGAGGAGCAAGAGGAGTGCAAAGGGATTCTGCTAGATAGAACAGCCATGCTATTTGATTATTGAAAATTTCCCATATTACAAATCAACAGCTTTGATTAATAACCAGATAGAAGATTTCATACATTCCCATTCAATAATTCAAACTGATAATTGAAGGGTTCAATTACTGAGAACGGTAACTCATAAAGGGCTATCAGCACAGCAACGTGGACTAATACTAAATTATCTCAAATAGTTGGAAACAAAGAGAGTTTTTGGAGTACTTGAAAGAAATATTTAGCGGCAATAAAATCCTAGCGTAGTAATAAACAGAAGATATATTCATATTGCAATATAAGGACAAATAGAATATAACCCAAAATATAAAAGAACGAATTATTAATTGTGACGAAGGGTCATATGGAAAAGCTTAAGATAAGTCTTCTGATTACTGGATAGACAGAAAGAGATGGGGCATACCCACAGTTGTAAACTGCTTGACATATCATATCCACACCGGTCCTTTGATCTATTAGAGGAACAAAACACTCGCCCAGCACGGAGAGAGCCATGGAGAGCTTTACATTAGCTTCCATGATAGAGGAAAGCCTTTGATTAGAGATGTTCCCTGCATCTTCATCAAAATGTTTCAACAGAATCCAAGAAAATCCCTCTTCCATAGTGTTTGTAATACCAAGCATATCTGACAGTTCAGTGGCCACCTGCATTATTCAACATATTAGATAAAGCACTGTGAATAGAAAATTAGACTTTCCTGAGACAATAAGCAGACATGAAACAACCTTACTAGTTACCATTATGGAATTCACTGCAATATATTGAAATGAATAATGGGTCCTTTGAAAAGAAACTAGATGATTAGAATGTACTCTAATTGAGCAAAAAAGCTTATGATGGTCCATACATAGAGTAGATTTTAGAAAAGGAACACATGTCCAATGAGTAGATCGATGTCAAGAACAACATGTACAAGGAATTGTTAACAAGCCTGGTAAAAATTAGAGATGCAGATCCACTAAATTTCTCAGACAGGATCCAAACAATTGAACTTTTTTATATTTTATTTTCCCCTTTTAATGTATTGGACACTTGGATACTTCAATGCTTGAGGATACCTCTATAACATTCGAGTTATAAAATGATGATGGCTATTACCCCCATAGAATTTCAAGCACTTCAATGAGAGAAACTAAGCCTAGATTGTATCTTGCTAAAAGTCCAAATATATTTCTTGAATCCATTTGTCCTGCTATTTAAGGTTTTATTGTTTCGCTACATATACCTCGCCAACATGAAGGAATAGGGTTGCGTAAGGTGACTAAAACTTACTCGAATGTCTATGAAATGAATCCTAAACAGCACAATGAGATATCCAGATCCTCATCACAAAATGTTGAATCAATGCTACTTTGCTGCAAATGCGAGCAAAGATGGATTGCTAGGATATTCCCTAAAAGTGAATTTGAATTGATATTTTTCTGGTGCAACAGCAAATGGCAAGTTTTCTTAGGACAGCACATGTATAATATCAGCCCTCGGAAGTGATATTCAATAGGTACAAGATTGAGGGGTATAGCATAGAGGGGGTAAGAGGTTTATACTTAACATGAGTGTAGAACTAGATTAGCTTGGAATATGGAAGTTCTTATGGAAAAGATATCATATAGGTTGAAAAAATGATAAAAAAAAAAAAAAAAGATAAATACAATATGTTGAAAGAAACTAAAAGTGAGAGATCTAGAAAGTTTGGCAATGCAGGGTCGAACTTTGGTATACGAAGAAAAGAGATGAACAGAAACGATGTGAGATTACTGTATATAATATATTAAAAGAGAATGTTGTATTTGTGAACGGAGTTATATATAGAATAAAAATAAAAAAGCTTGCACTATGAGAAGAGATAATTAACACTATTGATGCTTATGCACAGCAGGTAGAATGGTTGAGAAATATTGTAAGGGAATTGCAAGAACATATGGATGGATTAGTTCATAACTATGGGAAAGAAAAAGATTATTAATAAAGGGAGAACTAGTTGTTCATGTCGGTAACAATAATAGCATATATACGAGATGAAAACCATTATGTAAAACTTGTTCAAACCAGTTTAAAATTTTGTAAGTTCTAAACTGTTTATATTTGTAACCGCTTTGTTACCATTCCTCAAAAGTTGTACTGATGGTCAACCCGAGAGTTCATCCAATCTCTCGTAGACCAAATGCCTTACAGGAACATCTAATCTCTTGTAGACCAAATGCCTTACAGGAACGCTAATATGTTGGAAATATTACTTTTGTTTTTACTATGATCATGACAACATTACTGACTTTTTATTTCTTTTTCTTTGAGTGAAAAGGACAACCTAGCCGAGTCCTATGTCATCCATGAATTGCTATTTAATTAAACAAGGGTACAAGTGTAAGATCTTATGAGAGGAAAATAAGAAAATAAGAGAGCAAAACTTACATCAAGCAGTTTGCTCCAGTTGGTTGACAAAGTGGATAATTAGTGGAGCTTAGACGTCATCAATGTTTGTTTGTTATTAAAGAGTCATTCATTTCTCTCATATCTTAAGGACCAAATGATTGCTAGAGAGGTGGTGTCCCATCCACTCTGAAAAGTTGACAGGATTCTTTTGATACCCCAGATGAAGAACAAGGCGTGGAGACAATTGCGAGGATATGACGTTGTCGTTAAGGAAGTTGTTCCATATGGATCTGGGAGGTGAGCAGTGGAGGAACAGGCGACTGGCCAAAACTGGGAAGAGGTTGCTGAGGGGCCATTGAAATGATAGAGCAATGTGTTTTCTGTTGAAAGTGTATGCAGTGAGGAGACTACCGAAAAGGGCTAGCCATGACGTCATTTTCACCTTGAGGGGCCATTACTGAGGGGCCATAGAAATGATGGAGCAATGTGTCTTCTGTCGACAGTGTCTGCAGTGAGGAGACTATCGAAAAGGGCTAGCCACGAGGTCATTTTCACCTTGAGGGGCGCGCTTAGTTCCAGATGGTGTGTGTTGTCTTATCAAAGATGAAAAGGAAGAGGGATGTGGAGAATGGAGATGTTATATAGATGAGCCAGAGTCAGAAAAGATTGAGGTGAAGGGGTTGTAAATCCATGTGGGTAAGTTTGCAATCGGTGATGGAAGATGAGTGCTGATTATGCTGAAGATGGATAGTAGGAGTTGTTGGCAGAGAAGTTATAGGATACTGGAGAAGATGTACTTTTACTCATCTTCAAAATTAACAAATAAAGTAATCAAAACAAGTGGTTCTGGATTAACTTCCCATTGATCATGCATATAACTTCACTTTTTATTTTGTTTTTTGATATAAAGGTCAGACTTACCCAATTCTAGTTATAATATATTCCTTTTCATTCCTCAGCTTGGTGAATGAGATGATCTTTTGGCGGAAAACAAGAAGTTTGACTGAGAACATCAGTATAAAATTTCACACACAGGTTTTTGACCCATACATAGATTTGGGTGTATGTGTGTGAACCTGTGGCAGTCTGATAAGGGTAGTTTTTTTCTTTTTCTTGAGCTAAAGACAACCGTAATCATCTATTTTAATGGATTGAACTATTTAATGGATGAGTTATTGATTGGACAAGGTGCTTGCTTTGAGTGGGAGCGAGATCCTGCTTTCTTTCTCTTCTAAAAAGGTCCTCAAGTACTCCTCTATGGAGGCAAGTGTGTTATTAAATCTATCTATCTAGCTATATAAAACCATTAAGTATAGTAAAAAAAAAAAATGCTGGGAGTTCTTACTCCTCCAAATAAACAGTCGGGTGTGACGTAAAATTAAAATGGTATATTACATGTAGGGTACTTATTTTTCATGAAACAATAGAACTTTTAGCAATAAAGCCTACAACTCTGTCTATTTCGTGAAAGAAAATGCTTTTAAACCTACTACTCCAAACCCACAACATATTAGGTAGAGTAACGAAATAAATGAAGTCAAGTACCACTATAAAGTCTCACATTTGGAAAGAAGTCCGGATAAATACCTCTTTCCAACTGCTTTTTCAACCCCAGACCTTTTTCCCACTGCTTTTTTAATTCTATTAATCCAATCCTAGAACATATTAGATACAGTAAGCCCACCGTTTTTAATCAAAAAACATATTAGATACAGTAACAAAATAAGTGAAAGTAATTGCCAGTATAGCATAGTGGTAAAGCATCTTAGTGGTGAAAAGAGGTTTGGGATACAAAACTCCCTTTGCACCAGGCTACAGCCTTATTATCCCAAAAAAAAAAAAAAAGTGAAGGGAAAATGATTTTTCTTGAAAGGAATATGTTAAGATAGCATTTTGCTTGAAGAAGCAGGAAATGAACAAACACATAGAGAGTTAATCAAAATCGTTTTAATATATTTTCCTTGAAAAAGCTAAGGCAAACATACTGACAATGAGAATAATGTAAAATGCTCATCCACAGAATAAAAAATACCTTTTGGCAATTTTTCCCACAAAATGAAAATGAAACCAAACCAATCAGGTCCACGTCATCACCCCAGGCACAACCCTTATGGTCTGATAAGAACAAAATATATAAGTAATCACCAGCTCAAAAAAGTAAATATGTGGGTTATCACTTTATCAGAACCAAAATATAGAGCACAAGGATCTAAAATAAATATTAAAAGGAGTAACTAAAACTGATATTAACTTACATTTGCGTCCACAATGCTTGCATGAAAGCAAGGGCATGTCTGATATATGCACCACTGCCAAACAGAATGTACATATACAATATGGACAGTACCAGCTTCCCTCTGGTTGGGTCTGAAAGAAAAATGAGTACACTTGCAAAGTTACATTGGATTTTAAAATATACTTGACAGAAAGATAAGACACTTTAGAGTACTTCTATGGTTTTGCAAGAAAGAAAATTTAAGTACTGGTAACCAAAGAGAGATGCTATATAAGCTACAGACTCTAGCTAAGCGAAGAAAAAAATTTTAGGCACCAAAAAAATGATATAACAAAATAGTGTGATTTTTGCCAATATATGTATTAGAAGCACAGTTTAAAAAAAAAAACTAATAATTTACCATTACAATGTTAGTTGGAATTGAGCAAACAAGTTCTGCAATATTATAGTCTAAGCATTCGTCCTGATAGAAGTAAGATGTCATTATAAATTCTATTGAAGATACCTTAAATGCATGATAATAACTTGAATTTAATCTTCTCTGTGAAAACTCACTCACACACTTAAAAACAAAAGTAGAAGTATGAAGGCAAGACTTGCACACATATATTTATGAACTTCGAAAAGCAACTGGAAATATACAAAGAGAAGCTTTTGTTCACTACCTTAAGCATTACACAAGTCTGATGAAAGGTTGAAGGACAAATATCACAGTGTATCAAGTGGCCACCATCAGCACAAATCCCACATGTATCATCACTTGGATCTGGATCGCCAACTCCCACAGTCCGAAACCCAACTTTTCTTTGTGTCTTTTCCTTCTCCCAAGCCTCTTTCAGGCACAACGCAAATGTCTTTCCTGACAAGAGGAAAATCTTATCCCAAGGCTGCTGAACTTTGCCACCAGCATGAGCTACAAACTTTGCTAATGGAACCAGCTCCTTACAGCAGTTGCACCAAATACCTCTTCTGGTTACAAATCCTGGAGTGTTTGCAATACTGTTTTTTGTCATGTGATAAATCTTCTCATTTTCAGTCAAAGTACCAGAATCAATTAACCAAGATAATATGTTAAGCTTTGTTTGGGATAAATTCTGCTCTTGATAGTCATCCTTCCGGTTTCTTCTAACTGTCAGCCCACAACCACCTCGCCTCTTTTTCTTGTTCTTCCTGTTAAAATTCTCACCACTAACTAGCTTCCCTTCAGCAGCAAACGATGAAGAAGATTTCTCAGAACCTGGGATTTTCATGGGTTTCTGTTCTAATGAAGCAGAGGACTTTGCAGATCCTAACTGTTTACAACAAGAATTATTCATATTTTTCTGCTTCAGCAAGTCATCCGATACAGGATTTTTACCTTCCATGCCGTATACTTTAAAGGATGATGTCCTTGGCTTTTCCCTGTCCTCCTTTACCACTAAGCTATCTCCAAATTCTGAAGGATACAAAAGATAATCATCAAACCCAACTTCCACGTCTGAATTATCATCTACAGGAACATGCTTCCCATTAATACGCATTGATCTTCTGATTCTGGTAACATCATGAAATCCATCTGTATCACTGGCATCAGATTCACTTAAGAGAAAAGCACTGCCAGAGTCCAACCTTTTGGTTTCACCATCCCAGCTTTCATCACTGGTGCTACAATAAGACTTCTCATCTAACATGGATTCAGAGACCAATGACTTTCCCTCTCCTTTTCCAGCATTTGACTTGGTAACAGGCATAGCGCCAACAGAGAAACTACTTTCAGCTCTGTCCGGTTCTCTATCTAACACATAATTTTGCTTGTTGAGATGCCCAGATCTCCTTGAACCAGCTGACGTTCTGGCCACTTTAGACCTCCAGCTGCTTTGACCATTTTCCATAGCATGTGTGCTGCAATTTAAATTTTCAACTTCATTATTTGAACATTTCCCTGTTTTGCAGGCTTTGAACCTCTCTTTTAGCATGTTTTCTGAATGTGAAATAGGAGTTTGTTCCTTATCAGTTGCTTCACCTCCAAAAACACCAGACCCAGGCCTCACATTCATTTCATGATCTACTGGGACATGCCTTCCACTCATTTGCCCAGACCTATTCACTCCAGAAACATTTCCATTGTGAAGAGAGTCCCAGTTATATTCATTACTCAAACATGTATCTTCTGCACAGCATTTTGTTTTCTCATTGATCTGGCACAAGGAAGATGCATGGTTTGCCACTTGACAATCAAGTCCTGCCATTTGTAAAGGTTGCTTGCCATTGTCTATTAGAGAATCATCTGCCACTGATAGTTTTTTCTTCATAGGCTCAATAGGTTTGGTGTTCTCTTCGACATTAGAAGTTTTCTTTCTTCTGCCTCTGCATTTCTTTCTGTTCACATCAGCAGTATCACTTCCTACACCTAAATAGCTACTACAAGGAGCAGCCCTCTGAGCCAAATTACCACCAGAAGAGTTGTTCTCCAAACAATGGGACAAGAGTCCTGCCTTCTCACTATACTTGGAGGAACCTTGTAGCAAGCTCTCAAAAGCCTTTGGAAGGGAATAATAAACAAGCCCAATTGGAGATATGTAAACATAATCGCCCTTGTCAGGTTGAAACACCACCTTCCAACCAAAGAAAGTCAAGAGGCCTATAAGATGCGGAGGTGGCAGTCCCGAGCTCGAATTAAACATTCCACTAAAACCTCCCAATGAGAATTGAGGAGGTTTAAAACTGTCGGATGGCCCTTGTTTCGGCTTCACTGTTCTAATACCTGAATTATTGCTTTTTCTTGCTCTTTTCCCTGGCACCCAATCAGGGTCTTCCTCCTCTTCGGAACCCCTTCTAGTTCTGCTACTTTCTGAGGTCGAAAAAGACCCTTCTTTTGCTGAACTAGAAACCACGTCAAAGGCATTGTTACTTTCACTAGGAATGGGAGGGCCGGGGTTTGTATCCTTCATGATTTGATGAGTATATTCAGATGGACTTGGTTGTGTAAAAGATTTACCCACTTCAAGTGTATTAGTGCCCAAGTTCAGCACCAAGAAGGAGCCATTGAAGGACCCATTCCTCGTTTGCTGATCCTCCATCTTACTAATTCACTGAAATGCCAATCTTACTAATTCTGTTAATAGGACTCCTAAAAGGGACAGCAAATGACAAAATTCCATCTAAAAATCTTCAAATTAGTACTACTCGATTGGCACATTCTCGTTGAACAAAAATCAAACATGACAAAAATTACAATTTTTTCCTGAAAAAGAATCATAAACTACGAATCAATTACACGCAATTAAATAATTAATCCAACAGAACTCTGATTAGAATCCTTTTTTCTTATGAATTTTCTTTTTAAAGGAAAGAATGCAAAAGAAAACAGAGCTTTTTCCTAATAAAAACATCAAAAATCCCCAAACTGAATTTAAAAAAAGTACTAAACACCAATCACAATATAAAATATTCGTCCCTCATTTAATAACTTTACTCAAACAATATCAAAAAAATTTTAAAAAAAAACACTTTATTACAAAACAAAGAATAAAATTTTAATCCACTGCATGCAATGCAACATCAATCCTCATCGCAAAATAAGTTCAAACAACACAAGAGTATAAAACAAAAACGATGAAAAAAATCTAAACTCTTGGAAAGAGCCGAATCAAATTGAATCAAACAGAATCAACTTACTTTCGGCAATCGAATCCTCAGATCTCCAATAAAACCACTCCGATTACGAAATCACATTGCAAAAGAGATGAGAAAATACCTAGCTTCGCTTTTGAAGTTCGATTTCAATCTCTACCACTTCCTCTCCGTTATCGTTGTTGCTTTAAAAGGTATTGGGTCTTTGGTATTTTGTCGCGTTTTGGATATCGCATTGCAGCCTTAACTAGAAAAAAAAAAATTAAAATAAAAAAATTATATATATATATATATATATATATATATATATATATATATATATATATATATATATATATGAGTAAACATAAATTTACTGGTTCCTTCGGCTTAGGTGGTCCAATAAAATTATTAAATATTGTGCTTTATTTGTTAATTTAAGTGCATCACGTATAATAATTTTATTGGGTTATCTAAGCAGCGGTGAAGGAAGAGCAGCGGTGAAGAAAGTCTCTTCACTGATCAATTTTTTCGTTTTCTATATATAAATTTATCGGTTCCTTCGTCGTCGCTTAGGTGGTCCAATAAAATTATTAAACATTGTGCCACTTAAAGGTGGTCCAATAAAATTATTAAACGTTGTGCCACTTAAAGGATGATTAAAGAGTTCTTTTATTTATTAATTTAAATGTGCTATATATAATAATTTTATTGGGTTATCTAAGCAGCGGTAAAGGAAGTATCTTCACTGTCGGTGAATTTTCCGTTTTTTATATATAAATTTACAAGTTACTTTACCGTCGCTTAGATGGTCCAATAAAATTATTAAATGTTGTGCTACTTAAAGGGTGATTAAGGGGTTCTTTTATTTGTTAATTTAAGTGCGCCATATATAATAATTTTATTGGGTTATCTAAGCAGCGTGAAGGAAGTCTCTTTACCGCCGGTGAATTTTCCGTTTTCTATATATATATATATATATATAAAAGAATAAAATTACTGCATTTACTTTACCATTAATTTATCTCCTTATAACAACCCCTCGTTTCCGCTCCCCCGCGGGCTCGCTATAACTATCCCTTAACCCCATCCAAATGAGCCCCCCATTTGGGGAACCAAGGCTGTTTAAGCTCCGTGTTTTGCTGTGTTGTAGAGCACAGCTGATCCGGCACTCGCCGAGGGGAGCCGTTGGAAAGGTTGAGGGACCAGCTGGATTCTGCTCACGTGCCAGTTCGGGGTGTGGGAGACAAGGAAGACAGAGATATAATTTCACCCTCCTTTTTCAAAGTATACTCACCACAGGATGGGATCCTGTGTGCAGCATTGTCCGCTGGGTGGGAAGTGGCTGGAGTGGAATTATCATGAAATTAAATGTGAATATCTTTTCGGTAAAGAAGCGAGAGGAAGTTAATGTAGTTAGTTAACAACCACGAAAACATACCCATTTTGTTGATTACAGAATCTCCAGAGGATTTGTATCCGTAACCTGCATTGATGTGGTTTTAAAGAGTATCACTAAATTCTGAGTTCCAGCATAATCGGCACCTCAGATGTTGACGAGGAAAAATTGTTGTGAACTAAATTGAGATGAATGAAGATGAAAGGACCAGCTGGATGAATACAGACACAAAGACTCAATAAATTGAATTAATAGTTAATTGCACTCAGATCCCTTGTAGTATGGAGGATGTATAACTTATCAACGCTAAAGTTTTAAATTCCCACTTAGACCCAATGGACTATCTAAGTCATCATGTTTTAATTATACTCAGACCCTCTGGTCCACGGGGGGCCTAAGTGAAAGTTTTAAACTTTAGGCATGATAAGTTATACACCTCCCATATTTCAGGATGTCTAAATATAATTAACCCTTTAATTAAACATAAGACGATTTTCGCATGTAACATTCTTGAGAAAATGTAGAGCTTGACTACTAAGAATGAACAAGAAAGACATTCACATGAGAAGAGGACGGTATCTTTGGAAGTTGGCCATTTCCTCTTTCACAACATTCAGTATCTTTCCTAACACATTGCTTGATCTGTTTGTTTGCAAGAGCAGAGAGAACACTTTGGCCACAACATCTGCTGCAGTTCTCCAGTGATATCTTTGGAAACTAGAAGATAATGGCAATGCTTCCCAGCAAGTAATAATGATCGACACTTTCTTAGCAAAGCTCTTCTCAGAAGAATGTTTAGCTTACTGGACCATGTCAAAGTCATGAACATAAGAGAACTGACATAGAACTTTTGAAAAGGTTGTCCTTACTTGCAATTATTCTGTCGGGAAAAATCAAAAATTTTCATCTTCAAACAGTACAATAATTGTACGAGCCGGGGAGTCACGGTGTTCCTACAAAGCTACAAAATATTCTTCGCTGAATTCTGGCTTCATGGACTTCTCCCCAGGTTTCCATCCTGCTGGGCAGACATCATCAGGGTTCTTTTGGACATATTGTAGTGCCTACAAAACATTTTTCAGAATGAGTGCATGAAGGAGAAGGAATCACACTATATTCAGGCATTTAAACTAGGTAATGCAAGGGTGTACATTATCAAAAGATGACATGCATGAGTCTCAGGGAATATGAATCAAACATCCAGACTAAATGCATAGATCATAACTTTTGAGTTTTCACATTCTATGCAGGCAACAGTCTCTAGCATGAGTTACACAAGATCAAATCTCTAAGATTGAAGGATCGGATATTAATCACTCTGTGTTCTCACTGTGATAAACTAACTCTTTTATGCTTTATAAAGTTTTTGAGTCCAGTTAAGTTCAACAGGTCCCTTTGCAAGTGTGATTCGTGTCCTTTTCACAAATTTCTCCCCAATCATACCCAATAATGCACGCAGTGACAGTAAAATCAAATGATGTAAAAAATGTGTGGACATGGGATGACCTCAGTTTTGTGAGGTTTCAAAACATGAAAGGCCAGCTATGTAGACCTCTTGCATTATATACTAGAGAAAGAGATGTTTATGAAACATCTTTAGCTCAACTGTAATTAAGTGGCTTGAGTTAAATATTCGTCCAACATTTATAGTTCAGCAGAAGTTATGAATGTGAAGGTTCGAAAGTACTCATGGTACAATCTATAAAGAAACATTTCAGAAGATCAACAAAAACAAATAAGATTTGAAAGGCAAAACCTAGCTTGACTTTCAACGACAAGATTCGGTTTATTTTTCCATAACCAGTAAACAAGTGTTAATTAGAGTTCAAGCCACTCAATAGTTATCAATTCAAGTTTAGCCTTTCCTATTTTTAGGCAAAAGACAAGATGAGGCTGCTCAGGAAATAAAGAACAAAGCTGGAGCAGGTCTAATCAGTTTGAAGCTTAAATCCTCCACACACTGCACCTCCAAGTACCCACTGCAAGGTCAGAGATCAGTTTGAGACTTAGCTCCTCCTAACACTGCAAGAAGTCTTGCACCATCTCCAACCCACACAAACATGTGAGGACAGGTGCACACACAAGCACAAGCACACACACGCACACAATAGTAGGAAAGCGAAGCATCCATTCCTAAACAATTAGATGACCTACAATCATAAATTGTTTCGACTCTACTGCCTAAAAAATCAAAAGTAGTCTCTTTGTCCTATTCAAACTCCTAACCGCTATCCCTGCACCATCACATGCACACACCCATGGTTATGCAATGCCAGTCATATTAAAAAAGTTCTTACAAGGATTGTTCCACAACCTGAATTTCTTTTATATTGGCTAGATTTATATCCATGAAGGTCAATGTCAGTCTTTATTTATTTATTTTTAATAGATCATAAAAGTAGTTGCTATTGGATTTATTTTTAAGTGAAAACAGTACCTGATCCGGAATCAATACACCATATGACTAAGATCGATTTAGTCATGTCGGATACCAATGGATATTTCAGATCTCCAAGCCCTCCTGCCTTTCTATCAGTTTGGACCCAAGCAAGATGGGAGAACTGTGAACAGGCCACAAAGTAAATGGTTCGAAAAATAAAAGAGAATGGAGCAAATTAGATGGAATTGTATTGGAAGCAGTCTATCTTCCAACAAGCAGATACAGGTCAAATACATGTCTTAGTTTTGTCTGAAACCTATCTAATAGAGTTTTTGTTCCCTTGTTGTTTATCAGATCTAGTGTGACGTTGGCCGATGATATATATAGCTTAGAAATTTCTATAATAACATAGACTATTGCTTATGAAGTGAGTTCATTTTGGATGAGTAAATTAATGCTGAATCCTTGACAACATCTGCCTTACATTTGAATTCGTTGTCTTACACAGTCACATATGAATTCATCTCAAATTAACAAATATAACCATAAAGCTTGACAACAAAGTTTTGTCCCAGAGTCAGACTTTTGAATCCCACTTCACCTATCATTCTTTCTACGAACACCATCTATGTCATACCAATGCTTTCTTCAATCTAGCCTAGACCCAAAGTGGAATGTGTTTACTTGCAACTAATTTTCAAAAAATCACGTTATTTAGTATCTTACTGTCTTCGAAATAGTGTGCTTGTATTATGTTTATTGACATTTAACGTGCGTGTATCATTTCCGTTTAAAAAATGAATGTACCACCTCTGATCGATGAGGGGTAGATACTGGAAATTTGTTTTCGAAAAACTGGTTTAGTAGTTGGGTAAAAATGGCCTGAGGTAAGTCCATTTTAACCTGATGAGCTTTTGTTCAAACAGGATGCAATCCTTATTTGTGTTTTCTAGATGCCAAACAAGTTCTCAAACAAGAAAGACTCAATACAAAAGGATGATATTTCAAAGAAAAAGAATGAGAAAATTATATATCAAGTTCTCAGGATAGATTCTGTTGCAATGCATGACATCTATTTCAACTCACTGCATCTGTATCTGAAAATATTTTCAGCTCCAATATCGGAATAAAGTATTACCTTCACAAATAAAGTACATGATTAAGATTATGTATTAGACTCAAAATCATATCATGGTCACATGATATACAAAAAACATACTAAAATTGTTAAGCAATGAGGTAAAGAAAATTTAAGGAATGAATAATTGGAAAAGAATATGCTACAGGCAAGCAAAAAACTTACCGCACTGTCAATAGAAACACCCAATATTTCTGTGTTTAGCTTCTCAGATTCTGAGTAACAGTCACTAAAAGCGGTAATTTCTGTGAAGAAAACAAAAAAAAAAAAAAAATTATTTGCTTTAAAATCCGAACCAAAAAACTTCTTATTCAACTTATTCCAACTTGAGCTTAACATCCATAAGTCATGAGATTGAATATTTACCTGTAAGACAGACGAATGTGAAATCCAATGCATAGAAAAACAAAATCACATTCTTCTTCCCAATATACTCTGAGAGTTTGACCTGTAACGGTAAAGGCATTTATCCGTTACAAAGATAGAACACAGTCACAAATACGTGAACAAATAGTAAATATCAAAGGATATCTTTCATAAGTTTTTTGTGAGACATTAAGATAAAAACTGAATACTAAACTGCAATCACGTGATGGTCCAAGGTCCCCTTCATAAAGAAAAAAAAAATCCCATGGGAGATATCAACTCACCTAAGAAAAGGAAAATAAACTTCACCAAATTAAGGGCAGTGGCCAAACTCAACAAAATCATAGCTCAGAGGTTCTTTGTTGGTTTCTTTGGGTTGGGACCCACTTGATTTTGGAAGTAAATCCAGTTAATGGAACACCTATACTTCTATTACCATTAGGTTTCCTAATAAATTCTGGTAATATTTTTATCCTCCTCCCAAGCTGTGAACCTGATTCAGTCTTCCAGTAGTAAATCGATCACCTATTTCAAGACTTTGCAGTCTTTTCCCATAATATATTTTTGTGTAGGCTTCTATTGCAAGATTCCAAGCCTGACATTGCGATATCGCTTTGCAGACTTATGTGGTACTAGTGGACCTCATAGCTTCATAAGTTCAGAACACTGCAACCATGAAACTAGTGCAGTGTGAGATCAATCAAATTAGCATAAATCTTAGACATGAAAATAGCCAATTGTGGCAAACTTCCTACATTTTCCTATCTTTACCAGACAAGTACTGCACAGTTATTTTTTTTCTCTCTCTTTTCACCACCACCACCACCCCCCCCCCCCCCCCCCCCCCCCCCCCCCCCAACCCCCCGGCAACCAAATAGAAAAAAATTTGAAAAAAACTTCCCTCATTCTAGAGGAGTTTCTATTCATGATTCCATTTGCAAATTGAGATGTTGACCATCATTGTAATTTTGTACAAATCAGAGGCACAAGGTTTTTAAATGTCACCGAGACATATCATGAATATTATACCAAATTTTAAAGTATCTGAAAAGAATACAAGTACCAATATTGTCAATATTACCATCTTTTACTAAAATTGTTGATACTATACATCACATAATGTCAATCTCTAATACCATAACATCTGCAGATACTGATAGCAATTGCAAGATTATAAACCTTGATATTAGTTAATACTTGCATATACAAATATGTAGGTGACAGGAACTTTTGTTTCTCAAAGATTTCCCAATAGCCTATCAAAAAGGATGCGCAATGAGAGGATAGTATTATATGGTCAAAGCTACAAATGACAAGTGTCCGACATGATCACTTTTAAATATGAGGACACAAGGACACATGGATACAACATTATACGTAGATAGCATACACAACAACCCATATTTATAGGAGCAAAAATCTCTCTTTTGCACTACTTATTTATATATCTCATAACATTATTTTTATTAAAAAGGAGAGTAGAAAAGTACAATACTTGTTAGTAACTTTGTTACTCTTTTTCCCTTATGAATCCTATTTAGATTTATTTTCTAATACTTGCCGTTCGTTTAGTACAGTAATACTTATTTCAACTTTTTTTATTAAGTAATTAATAGTGGGACACAGGTGTCCAAGTGCCGTGACGTGTTCAAATGTCTGGTTGTTAATTATCGATCTTCCCCCAACTTAGGCATGCTAAAAAAGACAGAATATTAAATGTTAAAAGGAAAAATTAACAATTTTCTTAATCTCTTCAAGGGTAGTGACAATTGTACTTTTTTTTGGATAAAATGGTGGACTTCAGCTGTCCCAAAGTTCATTAAAAAATTCTTAACGAAATAGCACAAGAAAAGGAAAAGAAAAAAGAAAATGGCTCTCCAACCTGCCAACAGTTACATAGTAGATTTCCTCAAGTCCCAAATGCAACCACAAACAACCTGTTGGCACCCTGATCGGTACCTTTCCCTCAACTCCAAGACAAACTCAAAACAAAACCACAATGTACTTTAAATACATCCAAACTCAACATTTTTAAGAATTTTAGACCAGGACTCTAAAGGGTGTTTGGTCCCCCTTGAAAAGCACAATACCGTACCCCAAACCTTGACTGCCACTTGTTTCTTTTTTTCTTTTCTAATTTAAAGATCCAACACAATTGTTTGCAATTTTCTAAATGATCTCAAATTACAAAAAAGATCAAGTTATAAAGAGAGTATAAATTTATAATAGTATACTTTTTCGGGTAGCTGTTATCTTCAAATTTATACTAGGTAACACGTTATGATGAGTCGAGCACTATACGTTATACATCTACTCTACGCAAGCTGCACTCCATTAATTGATTCAGCAGATCTCAATGAATAACAGTAAACATGAAGCTCAGTACAGAGATTTGATATAAATTTTGCATCATGGCATTCCACATTTAGACTACCAAAGAACTATCCTATGTATCAAATTTATCAAAACAGTCCGCCATGAATATCTCAAAAATCAAAATAAATTTCAACAATAAAAAATTAAGCACATAATAATTTATGAATGTAATCATATACGTAGGCATAAGTAGCATTATTTGGTGGCACTAGTTATGTTAATTTCTAATTAATAAATTGCAGGGTCTATGCTTTAAAAAAAAAAAAAAGATTATCAATGTATAACTTAATGAACTCCTGGTAAAAAAACGCCTCAGCCTCGAAATCCGGTGCGGGATTCCCAACCAATAGCAGCTCGCTCTGCAATTGAGATTTAATTGAAAAAAAAAAAAAACTTTGGGAAAAAAAAACAATTTGTTATCATTTCAAATCAAATAACCCTAGGTCCAGATCGAATAGAGAATCTCCCAACATCTAAACCTATAGAACCAAATAAATATAGAAACAAACAAACAAACAAACCAAGAATTTCCCCAAAAACAGCAGATAGCAGATGGAACCTAACCTCATTGACGGCATTAACGACGAAGCATCTTCTAGAAGATTTGGGTCCACCAACCACATGAAGAGACCGAGACCGAAAGCTCCGACCGCTAGGGTTTGAGAGACGGGAACAAAGATGGGAGTCAAGGTGGCCGTCGGAGACGAAGATTTGACGGGAAAAGGCCTAGGGTTGAATGAAACTACGGGAGTTGCAGAGCAGGCCATGGCCACTAAGCTCTCTCTCAAGAACTCGCTGTGGATAGAAGAGGGGAAGTGAGGAGAGAGAAAGGGCCGTGTCGTTTTAAATAATGGCGACCGGCGCCGCAGGAAAGCAGAGATCTAGGGGGAGGTTGGCGTTATCCTCAACCGTGGTGAGATTAAGGCACCACTTACCACCACCGGGGTCGAGTTAGTCTTACTACGTCCCGGCGGAACAGCTTATCGCTTGTCGGGATCATTTGGGAATCGCGAACCTTCTAGAAGCAACAAATCTCGAGCGGCCAGGGAACAAGACCGAGACATGAAACCTTCTCTTTTTTATTTGTCTGATTACAAAAATTTAATATATGATTTGACACTGGATGATCTTACACTCTTAGAACTATGATTAATTACTCTAAACTATCTGGCTGCTAAAAATTATCCCAACTTTGCTCCAAAAAGAAACAAGAAATATAACACTCATATGTCGCGGACTATGGACAACAAGATTGTAGACGTTCTCTCTTTCTGAGGGTAGATTTGTACAATGTACTCCTTCTTACATGTCCAATAGAAAGGAAATTCTAAATAAGCCCACATTTCGCTGAGTGAGCTCCCTTAGACAACTCGTAAGTACGGGAGTCTCACTTAGCAAAAAGGTGGGCTCATTTCGAATTTCCCCCATGGAGGTAGGTTATTTGAGTAAGAGTTGCTGCGTGGTTGTACTTCAACCTTTTTCTGTAAGTTTCATTATTATCATTATTATTTATTTATTTTTTTGTACTGTTCAGTGCTCACGTCTCTTCCCTCCACTGGCTCTATTCGAACTACCAATTTCCTTCCCTTTCCCTCGTTTTCTGCTCTCCGATTTTTTTAACCCTCATCATCTATTTTTTTCCCCCAATTTTTCACTGCTTCAATCAAAACCCTAACCCCTCTCGTCCACATCCGATCTCCCGATCTCCCCAAAAATCGAGGGTTTCATCTCCCAATCCCGCCGCCAGCTCCGACCGGCGGTTCCATCGGAATGTCCGGCGGCCGGGCAGCTGGGAGCCGGTCCGGGCAGCAGACCGGGCAGATCGTGAGGCCGGCGAAGCACCACAGGCCGCTCCCGTCGGCGAGGCCGCCTTTCGTGGCGCCGCACGAGTACCATCAGTTCTCGGCGGCTGATTGTCGGCGGGCGGCTGGCGATGAGGCGGCGGAAGCGATCGTCATTAGGCCTCCTGTGAGTTCTTACTCTGAGCTTTAGTTTATCTGTTTTTTTCTGTGCCGGTCTAGGTTTTTACAAAGTTGGTGTCTTTTTTAGATCTTTGTGATTTTTTGGTGATTTTAGTTAGTGAAGTGAACTTTCTGACCTTTATTTTTCTGAAAGTGAAACTTATTTCGTGCGGGGTTCAATAAATTGGGATTCTCTAATATCAGGCCCCGAGCGAACAATTATGAAGAAGCTAAGTATAAAGCTATTAAGAGTTTGATGCATTTCAACTCTGCTGTTTAAAGTTCGACATTATAGAAATACGGATGCTTTTGCTGCTTGATTTTTGAAAGAATTGTGAGCTTTCATCACCTATAGCAGCATGTACTTTAAATTAGACAAGCCCCATTTTACACTTCAGGTTTATAAAAGTCTTGGCAAATTGCTTTTACCTGTTTTGCTTAGTGCAGTGCAACTGAATTGTGATGCTTATATCAGTCTTAGTGCAACAGAGTTCAGTATGAGTTTGACGCAACATTGGGTTGCAAATGATTTATGCATGAAGTTCTCCTTTGTCTTCTTTGTTAGGATGCTTGCGGTTAAATGGAAAGTTGCATGTGGTAGCAGAATCGGTTTATAACAAGCCATCAAGTCTGTTATGTTTCTAAGCAAGGTCAAAGAATTGGACTTCTTTCATGTCTTGGGGAAGATTTCATAGTCCATGCCCCTTGTAATGTTGATCTACGAGAGTTAACCAACTATTATCTTTTAATTGAATTCATTCTTGACGATTGTTCATTTGTCACTCCCTTTTTTTCCAGGAATCTTTCCTAAACAAACAATGCAAACAGTTAGGCTTATTTAAAGCTTTTCTTACTGAGTTGTAATTATTTACTAGTTATCTTTTCTATTGAGAATTGCATTACCAGAGCCTTGAACAGTCGCATCATGATCTATGAGTTTTTCTGAGTCCATTTTAGTAGCAGCTTATTCTGAGTAGATGTGTATCCCAATCATCTTTGTGGACATTAGCAGAATCCCTCAAACAGAATACTGAGGCAATCTTTTTGAAGATATGTACTTGAATACTTTTTTTTGCTTCCATACCAGAGGACAATGTGATTGTAACCTCATCTCAATGAAGATAATGTCATTATGCTATAAAAAAACTGCATTTCCATTCAGTCCTCTTATTCTTTTTGTCACTTTTTTTGATTTACCATTTTTGTTTAATAGTAGGACATGTGTTTCAATATTCCTGTCCTTACTCATGAGAGCTACTATATAGTACTAGCAATTCCTACTCGTCTTATCCGATTGCATCACTGTTGTGAACTGATAAATAGAACTGTTAATAGCCGTGTACCCCATTCGCATGTTCCTAAATCTGAAGATTTATCCCAAACTCTGAATTCTTTTTCCCAGGTTCAATAGCATAGGTGGGAACGGCCCACCTCTCTATCTTTTTAGGGGGGGAGTAAACTCTTCTCAAGCCTCGAATCTATAAACAGTGTTCCATAGGCAAGCATCTTTACAACTTGCTCCCAGCTAGTCGGCTTCAAAAAAAAATTTATCACTCTTTGCGTTCATGATTTTTGTTAGTATCTCCTCTTCTCACTTATTATGTGTGCAATGTGTTCTATTGGGTTGTTTGACTGTATCTTGTGCCTTTGGAGTTGAACACAGATCCCTTTAGTGAAGTTCTCTCTTTTGCTCTTTTCTAGCCTTTTTTCTCTTGTTTCAAAGCAAATTGTAAATGGTTGCTCCTTGGTTTCTTCTCAAAACTATATGGATAACTTTCCTTACACCCCACACCATAATGTATCGTTGATGAAACAAATTATATTTGCTGACCAAGGAGTGAGCAATAAAAGATAGCTACCACGTATGGTATAACCAGTTGACTGTAATCTCCTGCTCAAGCTTGTGAACAATGCAGGCTCCCTTCATGTTCTTAATAACCATGCTCAAGCTTGCTTTGTCTCTCTGAAACTTCTTGTCTGTGTTCCATCCGTCTAGGCCATGAAGAGCAAGTATGTGTGTGTTTCTCAACTTTGTGTGGATATGAACAAATAAATAAATACTACTGTTTTTTTTTTCCTTGTAAAATTTACAAGATATATATCCTCTCCTACAATTTAATTAAAGAAAGACTTGGCCCATTCTGTTAGGCATTGAGATTATCTTTTAGTGGCTGATCTTGGTATGATAAAAGTGACATTTTATGTTCAGTTGAAGCGAAAACCTGAACAAGAAGACAAAGAAGCTGCAGAATCAAGTGAGCGGTCAACCAGCCAGGGATGTGCTGAAGCGGTTACCAGTCCTCTCCTAACCCCGGTGTCAGGAAAAGGGGGTAGATCATATGGCAGGTGTAAAGCTACAAAATGCAACAAATCCGGATGGCATACACCTATCTCTAATTCTCGTAAGGACTCTCCTTTTCAATGGTTGTATACTTTTTTATGTTCATACCTAGGACTTTCTTTAAAGAATTAGGCCCCATTTTCAGATTTATATTTATCTTATTTATGCACTGATTTAGTTGTTGCAATGCTCCTTGCTCAATGAGCAACTGTTCAGTCTAGTTTTCTCTGATTTAGAACATGTTGATGATAGAATGGAAAATGTCTTCTATGTGTCTGCAGGCTCTCCCAGCAATAATCTCACACCAACTGGTAGCTGCCGGTATGATAGTTCTTTAGGTAATTAAACCAATGACTTGATTTGTAAAAGTATACGACACAGAAGTTTGCTCCTTGGGAATAGAATTTATTTGTGGATCATATAAGTAAAGCTTGACAAAGTTTTCACCAAATGCAGTTATTGTATTTTGCTTTTCAGGACTTTTAACGAAAAAATTCATCAATATACTTAAACATGCTACAGATGGCATTCTTGATTTGAACAAGGCTGCTGAAACTTTGGAGGTTAGAACATAATCAGTAAATTACTTGTCCTGTCTCGACTTATTGAATGGTTACTGATATTGCAAGTGCAACTGTGTGGCATTTGTAATCTGAACTTACAAAAAGGTTTCTGATGTCGCAGGTGCAAAAGAGGCGGATATATGACATTACAAATGTTTTAGAAGGAATAGGACTGATAGAAAAGAAACTTAAAAATAGAATACGTTGGAAGTAAGAGATTACTCTTCTGTTGTAGCTCTACCAATTTTTTTAGTATGAATGCTTTTTCAATCCTTCTTCAAATGTTCAGACCTCAGTAACTGAATGAAATTCTTTTTCACAGGGGGCTTGATGATCTGCTGTCAGGAGGTTTGGATGCTGATATTTCACATTTGGAGGTATTGAGGTGAAACCAACTCATTTATATGCTCACTCATTATGGTACTACCTGGAATAGCGAGCCTTCAGATATGTGCTCTCTTGCAAACCTCATGCATATAAAGAAGTTTGTTACCTTTTTTTTTTTTTTTTTTTTTTTAAGATGGTTCAATCTGATACCTCTTTTTTTTTTTTTTTTTTTTTAAATTTTAAAAGCTGGAAGTTGAAAGGCTTGCATTGAAGGAGCAACGCTTGGATGAGCATATAAGGTAGAATGTTGGACAGTATGTAAAATGTGGTTAACTTTAATATACACATACTGAGAAATTCAATTTTTTTACAGCAAATTGCATGAAAAATTAAGGCATCTCAGCGAAGATGAAAACAACCAGAAGTAAGAATTTTATTTGTCATGCTTAGTCAAACAGGAGGCATTACATAACCTCATCTGTCATGGTCGGTCATCTGTTTATTTATCTATAGGTGGCTTTATGTGACTGAAGATGACATCAAAAGCATTCCTTGCTTTCAGGTTTGCTTTAGTTACGCACTTTTATTTGGTGATTTCCTGTTCTTCTGTAGTAATATCAAATGTTGAGGCAGCCAGTTTCCTTTGTGTTCATTGAATAACAGTATCTTCCCATTTTATATTTGCAGAATGAAACACTTATTGCAATTAAAGCGCCCCATGGGACTACCCTTGAAGTTCTGGATCCAGATGAGGCGGTATATGCAACAACGGAGTTAAAGCTTTAGTTCAGCTTCCGTGCTTCCTATTATTAAATCCTTGGTAATTTAATGTTGCCCCTGTACGTACAGGGTACTGACTATCCCCAGAGGAGATCAAGAATTGTTCTTAGAAGTACAACAGGGCCAATAGATGTTTACCTTCTAAGGTGATGCATACAAATCCCTTCAAAAGTATTTTTCCTAGCATGCAAACTTGAATTAGGATGTGTTCTTCAAATGATGAATTCGTGAAATATCTTATGCCTATATTGGCTATCTATTTACAGTAAATTTGAGGAGATGAGGGGTGCTGATACACCTCCAAGACTCCCACCTGCATCAAGTTCAGGTTCTGTACAGAATTCAGTGGGGCCAATAGTTGCAGAAGGTACAACAGGGAAGGAGACAAGTCTTGGGGTTCAAAACTCAAGGACGTGCCCAGAGTTAGATGCTTCAGATGATTTTGTTCGTGGAATGACAAAGATTATTCCTTCAGATGTCGATGTAAGTGCAACATAGCAGGCACATCTTGAATAGCTAGTTTAATTGTGTGAAACCTGGGAATGTGTTCTTTTTTTTTTTAATTGGTTTCTCTCTCTTTTTTTTTCATTGGTTCTACCCTCACCCAACAATTGGACATAACTCCTTGCAGACCATGGTTTTAGTTATCAGCAGGCACAAATATGTATCACAAAACTGTATTAGATTTTGAGGTACCCAATATAACATAGATTCTACAATATTGGTCTAAATTGCCGATACATCTAATATTGCTGATATGGTACATCCAATATACCGACTTGCTACCACAAACCATTGGTTGACACAAACATTGATTCCAAAATTGAAACCTTTCCATTGAAATTACCTCTTATTCTAGACTATAAGGATTTTAGATGTCGATCCTTGGGTATATGGGTTTAAATTAAGGTTTAAAATATCAAAATCATATTGGTATTAACCGGTCACTTATATTATCAAAATCAGCAATATCAGTCGTATTGTGTCAGGAATACCGGAAACATTGGCACTATTAGACTGATTTTACGGTACATTGTCTATTGGGTACCTCAAATATCAGCACCTTCAGGATGTATGGCTGGCACCTGAGCTGCTCATAGTTTCTCATCCAAGGCTTTGTGACGGTGTACGGAAGCGATTTAGAGTTTGTAGTGGATGAATTGGGGAAGAACTTAGGGTTTTGGAGGATAAATTAGGGTTTGGACCTCACGTCCAGGCGAATCATGCGCCCACTCTCTCACGAATCACTCGAGTAAAGATTTAATAAAGCAAATCACATGCTCTCAAAAGAAATCATATTTCACTATATATTCAAATTAGGATTTCACAAGCCATATGTATAGAGAATTCTAAAGTAACAAAATATCAAATCTATCCAAATCTCTAATCAAATCTAATCAAATTCTAATGCAACAAGATAATACCAAATCTAACCAAATTCTAATCAAATCCTAATCAAATCTCTATCAATTCTCTCGCGCTTGGAAATATTCACCACCTGGTGAATTGTGATAAGAAGAAAGTTAAGCACGGTCAACTGAAATTGGTCAATTTTCTCGAGATCTGGCAAACTTTTCTTTCAAACTAAATATAAGAAAATCGAATAGTTTGAAAGTCAAATGTATGCTATCTGATATTTTCATGGTGGCGACAGTAACAATTGTAGAAGGTCTGGAGAGAAATCAAAATCTTGCGCTTCTGTAGAAAATGAAGAATTTGAAAAGTGAGCTGAAAAGTCACTGAAAACACGATTCTCATGAACAGGGCAAATAAATGTTTCTTTAGTTGGCTCTGACAGAAAAACCGGATAAAAAACTTTTGGATCTGTGACGGGCTCTATGATGGCTTCGGTCTCAGTTATAACATAATCACCTAAATTTTCGGAAGCTGATGCGTCGATAATTGTACTTTTCGAAGTGCACTGATATTTGTAATGCCAAAATTCTTCACATACTGAACACTTAATAGATGGACACTGGTGAGTAGAGTGTCCATATCTTTCACATTTAGAGCATTATTTAAAAATAAGATACGATGCATACTGTGCACGAAAAAAAAATTGCAATCGTTTCCAAGATGGACGGGATTTATAATTGCTGAGGTACCAATCAGAACCTTCTCCAACTAACTTCAATTTAGCATAGTTGTATTTCTGCTCTGAAGTCAAAAGAAAATAACGAAAAAATTGTTTCAAATTACTTTTCTAATTTTCATAACCATTAGGGTCATTATAACCATGAAAATATAGAACTGCATCATATATATCACACTCCACTTGTTTGAAATCGACATCAATGTTGATGTATTTTCCAAAAAATATGAATCCCATATTTAAATTAAGTTCAGAAAATACCAAAATTGGAATGTATCGATTATATCTTGAATCCGATGCAAACCGGATTTCAAATGGCTTCACAATCATCCAAAAAACCCTTAACAGGTTTGGATTCTCCTTAACGGGTCTGGAACAACTGCTGCTTGCTGCTGCTTGGTGCTGCGCTACTGCTTGCTGCTGCAGGAGGAGAGGGGAAATTTGGTTTTTTTTTTTTTCTTCCTCTCTCTCTTTTTTTTTTACTTTTTTTTTCACTCGATTTTTTTTTTATCTCTTTCTCTCTTCTTCTTTGTTTTTTTTTTTCTCACTCGATTTTTTTTCTCTATTTTTTTTATCTGTTTCTATCTTCTTTTTTTTTTTTGCTCCTTTTTTTCAGATCTGATCTACTGTCAGTTTTTTTTTTTTAGTTTTTTTCAGATATTTTTTCTCTCAAATCTAAAAATAAAAAAATAAAAAAAAATAAGAAAATGGAGATGGATTTGGATTCTGATACCTGAAGATGTGGATCTTGAGCTCTGATACTAATTTGACGCAGGACGGGAGCGATTTAGGATGTGTGGTGGATGAATTGGGGAAGAACTTAGGGTTTTGGAGGATAAATTAGGGTTTGGATCTCACGTCCAGACGAATCACACGCCCACTTTCTCACGAATCACTCAAAAAAAATTTGATAAAGCAAATCACATGCTCTAAAAAAAAAATCATATTTCACTGTATATTCAAATTAGGGTTTTACAAGCCATATATATAGAGAATTCTAAAGTAACAAAATACCAAATCTATCCAAATCTCTAATCAAATCCCAAATCTAACCAAATTCTAATCAAATCATAATCAAATCTCTATCACTTTGGCACTAATTTATAGGGTTGAACCAAGCTAAAGCCCATTGAAGTATTTTGTATATCCTTTATCGTACACCATGCCTGACCCATTGTAGTGGACAAACCTTTGATGATGATGGCAGCAATTTTTAATTTTTATCTTTTGAGAATAGATGGTGGATTAAAACCCTGCTTTTCATAATAAGGCGATAACAGCATATTTAATCACGTGAAAAGGAAAAATTAAGCCTTCCTGCATGTACCATGCACTAGTAAGACAATACTCTTACATTGACATCAAAGCATGATGCTTCATCATGTTATGGGGGTCGCTTTATGATCATATATATTCTTTGATCCCTAAATTAAGGCCTAAACCTCTGAAAATGAACTTCTCTCAGGTACAGGTTATAGCAACCATCTAACCATAATTGTGCTTGTGCAATTAACCTGCAGATTAATCTTATGAAGTACACATTTATCATATGTAACATGTAGACGATAAATCTTATGAAGTGCAATTAACCTGCAAGTAGATCGTATGAAGTGTGCATTTATCTTATGTAACATGTGTTGCTAATGGAGCCCATTGCCGTAGCGGGTTTCGGTCAACCGAAACGGGTCCAAAACCGATCCAAACCCATTATGATATAATATATATATGGGGTGTGGTGCTAGGGTTTTGAGTGAGCCAAAAAAAAAAAAAGGGGGCCGGAAAAAGAAGAGGCGGCTAAAGCAAAATAAAGAGAAATAGGAACTGTTGTTGCTCTTTCATTGGCAGGTTAATAATTTCTTGGTTAAATTATTTTGCGGGTGCAATCAAAGGAATTGTTGTTGTTGCTCTTCTGGGATTCGGCGAAGGTTTGGCCAAAAGAGAGCAAATAATTGATGCTGTCACAGAATTGAGGCGGCCGTACTTATTGTTGCTTTCGGCTGAAGCAGGGATCTGCTTGGTTATTTTGTTTTGGATTTTCGGCGGTTGAAACAAAGAGGTAAATCACTGCAACAAAAGATTAGAGTTTGATCTCAAAATCTTGTGTGATTTCTTTGTGTTTTCTCTTGTGGTTGAGAACTAGAGTTTTGTAATCCTCTTTTGATATAGTGGAAGTTTTTCGATCGGTCCCCGTGGACGTAGACATATTGCCGAACCACGTTAAATCTGCGTGTTCTCTGTCTCTACTATTTTTCTCTTCGGTTAACTATTTGATTTCGCTGGTTGTTGCATTAGTATTATTCCGCTATCTTTTGCTAACAATTGGTATCAGAGCCCTGGTTCGGGTCACTCAGATCGGTGTTGATTTTGAGTGGGAGTTATGGCGGAAGATAGGAAGGGAGAAATTAAAAAATTTGACGGGACAGATTTCCAATGGTGGAAGTTGCAGATGGAAGATTATTTATATCAAAAGAATTTACATCAACCACTGATTGGAAAAAAATCAGAAAAGATGACTGATGAGGAGTGGGCATTGTTGGACAGGAGGGCTTTGGCGCAGATTCGATTGTGCCTGACAAAGCAGGTTGTGTTCAACGTCTCCAAGGAGAAGACCACTTCAGGTTTGATGTCAGCATTGGCTAAATTTTATGAGAAACCGTCTGCTTCAAATAGACTGTTTCTAATGAAAAAGTTGTTCAACTTGAGAATGTCTTCTGATAGTTCAGTTGTTAACCATTTGAACAAATTTAACACATTATGGGCACAACTTGAATCTTTAGATTTTGTCTTTGCTGATGACATTAAAGCTTTGATGTTTATGTGTTCGTTACCGGATAGTTGGAGTAATGTTGTTATGGCCATCAGCAATTCTTCCAATACTGCTCTTAAATTCAATGATGTTGTGAGTACAATCATGAATGATGAATTGATGAAAAAGAGCATGGGTGAGAGCACGGTTTCTACAAGTACTGTTCTGTCGGTTGAAAATGACAGACGAAAGGAAAGGGGTAGAAATTCAAGCAGGGAGTCGAAACAAAGAGGAAGATCAAAATCTAAAGGGAAATTCAAGAAAAAGTTAGTGTGTTGGAAATGTAAAACAGAGGGTCATATGAAGAAGGATTGTCCAAATAAAGACAAGGAAGGAGCGAATGTGGTGAATCCAAGTAAAGAGTATGATGACTTGTGCTTGTCTGCTCATACAGAATCGAGGTCAGATCTGTGGTTTGTGGATTCAGGGGCTTCGTTCCATTGCACTGCTCGCAGAGAATGGTTTGAGAATTATGTCCAAGGTGATTTTGGACATGTGACTGTTGGTAATGGGCAGGAATGCAAGATTGTCGGTAAAGGGACAATTCAGTTGAAGTTGCACAATGGTGGAAAGTTGCTTTTACAAGAGGTTAGGCACATACCGGATTTGAAGAAGAATTTGATATCTGTTAGCAAGCTGGATGGCGAAGGTTATCAAATCTCATTTGAAAAGAAACAGTGGAAGATCAGTAAAGGAGCAATGGTAGTGGTCAAGGGTGAGAGAGTGGGAACTCTATATTTACTCTCAAGCTCGGTGGATTACGTTGTTTCTTTGGCCACCGTGAAAAATGAGAAGGCTACCTTATGGTATCAGAGACTCGGCCACTTGAGCAAAAGCTACATGAGGGTATTGCAATCCAGAGGTATGTTGACAGATATGAAAGATACTAATTTTGATTTCTGTGAGAACTGTGTGTTTGGAAAGCAGAAAAGAGTTAGCTTTATGAAGGATGGCAAGGAGAAGAAAACCGAGAGATTGGAGTTGGTGCATACAGATGTATGGGCCTTCTTCGGCGAAGTCTCTTGGAGGTAATTCTTATTTTGTCACTTTCATAGATGATGCAAGTAGGAAAACATGGGTGTTTGCACTTAAACAGAAATCCGATGTTTTCAAGATCTTCAAGGTATGGAAAGCTCTTGTTGAGAATGAAACAGGTTTGAAGGTAAAATGTCTGTTGTTGCTCTTTCATTGGCAGGTTAATAATTTCTTGGTTAAATTATTTTGCGGGTGCAATCAAAGGAATTGTTGTTGCTGCTCTTCTGGGATTCGGCGAAGGTTTGGCCAAAAGAGAGCAAATAATTGATGCTGTCACAGAATTGAGGCGGCCGTACTTATTGTTGCTTTCGGCTGAAGCAGGGATCTGCTTGGTTATTTTCTTTTGGATTTTCGGCGGTTGAAACAAAGAGGTAAATCACTGCAACAAGAGGTTAGAGTTTGATCTCAAAATCTTGTGTGATTTTTTTGTATTTTCTCTTATGGTTGAGAACTAGAGTTTTGTAATCCTCTTTTGATATAGTGGAAGTTTTTCGATCTGTCCCCGTGGACGTAGGCATATTGCCGAACCACGTTAAATCTGCGTGTTCTCTGTCTCTGCTATTTTTCTCTTCGGTTAACTATTTGATTTCGCTGGTTGTTGCATTAGTATTATTCCGCTATCTTTTGCTAACAACATGTAGATATCTGCTTGTGGCAATTATTAGTTTTGGGGATCAGATTTGCTTAAAAGATCAGCAAATTCCACCTGTCTTGCCAACTTTGGATGAATGCTCCTGCAGAACTTCTAAATACTGCATTTTATCCTGATAATCATTCCAAGACCTTTTCCTCCCTATCTCCCTTGTTTTTGTTTATTGGTAGACAAAGATTTTGCGATGTATATGATGCAACTAATATTTTGAACATGAATTATAATGCTTTGCAGACCGATGCAGATTACTGGCTTCTTTCGGATGCTGAAGTTAGCATTACAGACATGTGGAAGACAGCACGTATCCTCTTAATATTTGTTCATTCTTTCCTTTAGCCTTTCTGTGTTAGTTTACATTGCTTGAAGAGATACCTGTAATCCTTGATTCTGAATAAAGCGGAGGTTCAATGGGATGGGATAAGCAGAATTAACCCAGATGACTTCATCACTGGGCCAGACAGCACCCCCGTGCCTCAAACTCCATCTTCTGGTGTTATTGAAGTCCCGTCGAAGTCAAACACTGCTCCAAGATGAATGTAATAATTATAAAGTGAAGTGCAAACTAATTCACAGTTTTGGTTGTTGATAGTTCTAATGCAGATCAAGGGCCTTGTGGTCTTGTCATTGCTGAGGGCTCCTGTGTCAGGAACTGCAGTTTTGGTGGCAACTGGATGTCAAAGGGAGATGCTGTTGTAAGTGAGAACTGTAAATGGTCTGATACAACAGACGGAGGTGTAACAATACAGCAAGTCAACTGTACAGTCTACATGTCGTTACCCATGATGCAGCAAAATGAGTTCCAGATAAGAGCTTCTCCAATGTTTTAAAGCATTTAGGTCATGGAGCAACACGACATTTATATTAAATCAATAGAATATCATAATATCTTACTTGAACAATCTTCATAAGGTCAATTCAGGTTTCTTTACTGCGAAGATTTCAAAGTATTACACCGTAATGGGCATATATCTCCTAACCTAGTATAACATTTCTGCCTGATTTCTGAAAGTTTGTTCACTTTTCAGTCTTCTCAGTCTTCTTCCCTATCCAGCCAGCGACGATTGGCGTGAGTGCCACAGTTGGCGGAAACCTGATGGGGGATGCAGCCTTGTGCGCGGCATATGCAAGTGCAAAGGTTCCAACCTTCCCACCGGTCTCATCCGTTGCAATGCCAACCTGTAACAACAAAACTCTCAGCTTAAAATTGTTCAGTTTCCTGAATGTTTGTTTGTTTGCTCATTTGATTGTTTGTGGTGTCTGTGACCTTGCTGAGAAGAGATTGGACGTCGACTCCGGCACTGATGAGCACATAGCAGAGTGCAAAGGAGATCAAGGAGAGGGTGATGGAGGTGGCCAGGTAAGCACCTCCATACTTAGCCAGTAGCTCCTTTGCTTGGTCTGTCCTTGATTTCTCTTGCCCATCCCCTTCACCCTTTGAGCTAAATATCTAAATATAGAGAAACTGTTGAGCTTGTCTATTGATTTAAAAATTAAAAAAAAAAAAAAAAAAAAAAAAAAACATCGAGGTTGTTTGATGCTCACCTTCCACAGTCCGACCTCTAGGCCATACTTCTGTGTGATTTCGTCGGGCGAGGAGGGGGTGGCCTTCGATTTCTCCTTTGTTTCTTGGGCTGCTTGGATTTTGAAACGATTGGGGAGGGATTCGGGAGAGAGTTTTGGTTGGTAGCGGGTGAATTGGTGGATTTTGGTGGGAGGGAGTGATGATATCAGGAGAGCTGAGGCCATGGTGATTGAGCTCAGAGGCTTGACACGGTGGAGTAGAGGAAGATAGGGGTGTTACTCCTTTTGGGCTGCATGGGCTTATAATGGGCCTATTGTTCAAATGACGTTCTTGTCCATGCTTGCTGGACCGGTCTGGGAGAGCACCAACCGCAGGGATATTTTGGACATCCAGCTAGCAGCTCGTTTTATAGGTCCGGAGGAGAGACAAGTCGCACAATTAGGAGCTCATGTAGACTGGGTCAATTCCAAGGACTTCAATTAATTTACTTTCATTTAATATATATACATATATATATAATAGGAATGTGTCCAGGTTAATTATCAAAGTTAAATCTATAAATCGATATTGCTGAAAATTAAACTTAGAATCGTCTTTTTAGAAGCATGAAACATTACTGAATAGGCTATAACAAAATTTCAATAATTTGTTTTCATCTTAATCATGATATTTATGAAGTCTTCGTCCCTGGATATTTCTAGTTCATCAAATTGGGCTTAGACTTGCACGCCTAATAGTTCTAGTTAGCTGGTGAAAAAAGCACCCCTTCTTGTTTCTTTGATGAAATTGTATTACAATTACAGCAACAAGAGCTGGGAGAGAAATTAAATAAATAAATAAAAATTCTCACAAGAAAAAAACTGGAAATGATTCCAATTCGCTGTGCTTTCTAGTTGATTGCAGGAGGCTATTTTGTTTCCCTATTTCCTTTCTCTTCTCTCTCTCTCTTTTTTGCTAGTAAGAGGCCACAAGCCTATATCCTCTCATGCCTCACTCTACAAGCATCTAACGCATAAGTTTAATGAGTCTGTGGAAACAACTTTTGCTAAGTCATCTTCAATCCAAGTGGGCATGCATATTTCCCTCTCTAGAAATGCTGAACTCATATCTGGAAGTTGTTCCTAATTTGCTCCTAATTAGCCAAGCATCCTGCAATAATGGTTCATTGTTGTCACCCTTTAGAAACAAATTGAGGATACTCTGAGCATTTCCCTCCAATACATACAAATTGGGGATATCTTGATCATCCCTCTTCAACACAATCTGTCATCTTGGAGTAGCGTTAGAAACCCACACCGTAGCCTCTCATATGCCTCTAATATTTGATTCCGGCTCTAACCTCAAAGCAATATGAGTACTTCCTACTCTAATGAGTGGGTTCATATCACTCCACACAACAAAACCTGCCCTGCTTGTTTCCACATTTAGATGAGGCATTTTGTGTGCCAAATTTGATATTGGACCGTTACTGTTCCAATTTCATCAGAACTGGGGAAAAATTGAACATTGCACATGCTGATTGTCTGCAACTTACAAGAACATGTTAAAGCATGTTATTCTGCCAATAACACCTCTTTTCCATTTTCAACACAGAGGTTCTAGGTTTACATTTGTTAGACAATATAGAAATTTTTTACTTGATTCATTAATTAATCAATTACAAGTATAAGTTGAACCTACATAAATCTCCTGCGACTTCATTGTCAAACCAAGTGGAGTACGGTCACGCTAAAATAGAAGAGAAAGTATCAAGTGATCCATGAGCATGGCCGGTCATAATTAATGAGATCATGAACAAATGCTTAAAATAGAATGGTTCCTCTTAGTCACAATTGATGCTTGTGAATTTTTATGAGAATATTTGCTTGTGAGTTTTTAAGCAAGTATTTTGAAGTGTTGTTAGAACATCCAAAAACGCTTGGATAGGTGCTTGGAGAGTTTTTTTAGACCATTTCAAATTGGAGTATTTTGAAATATTCTAGATTATTCATACAATTTTTTTTTTTTTTTAAGTCTCGGTCACTTGTATTCATTTTTCTAATTGGGTATATTTGTCTTTGTATGTTTATGAAATCTATGAAAAAGTTTAACTCTCAAGTATACAATTGAACATATAAAAACCCATAATCAGAACACTCTAAAACACGTATTACTAAACCACTTCAAAATACTTTGGTTTTGACATTCAAGCACATTCTAAGATATTATCGAACAATAATCAGTACTTCTCTATATTTGAGAAAGTATTAATTGGATTATCTACATCCTATAAGGTGGACAATAAGGAGATATCCTCCATGTGATTTCGAATTATCTCAGTTTAGTTATGCACTCCATTTTTTCCAAATGACTTCAAGAAGAATGGAACCTAAAGAATCATTCAAAGATAGCAGGATAAGGATAACCTAAATAACCATTCAGCGATTTTTTTTAAAAAATCTATTAGCTTTTCCAAGACAGAGTCATGCATACTCGGGAGGGCAAAGCCTGCCAGAACAAGACACGTGTCAGCTGTCCGTACCCCCAGCCGCCAGGACCAACAAAGAAACAACCAACCTGGTCCGTGTCCAACAACCACAGCAACCGTCCATATTAAGTCGCCAGAGCCAACAGACACGCTCACATGATCCCTTTGTCTCCACTCTTCTCTCCTCTTTTCATCTCGAGCCATTTGTTTGTGGACAAAACAAAATAAGCAGAAGCTAGAATCGTGAACGCTGTCTGTCTATTCAGTGTATTGGAGAATCCTATTGTCACGTGATCAGGATATAATCGCCCATAGAAGTTGAGAACAAGAACCAAATTAAATATAATCCTTTTGTACAACCTTTGACCGAATCCTAAGATCGAAGAATTTCTATAAATGTAGTAACGTTCAGATTATCAACGATCTGCTTATAGGTGGACGAGTGCAAGGATAAGCCAATGGTTTATTTTATTTAAAAATTTAAATTAAAAATAAATTTTCATATTTTTATAGTTCACAATTTTAAATATAATGGACCGAAAATTGATTCTAGAACACATCCATTCTCGACTTCTTCCCTCTCTAATAATAATTTTCATTATATAAATTGCTAGACAAGAAAGTTTGGCAACACACAGTTGTTTAAATGGACACACCAAACACGCCAATACTCAATAAGAAACAAAATACTAAAAAAGAATAAAATAAAAAGCGCAATACATCAGTAAAATACTAAATGAAATAAAGTACAAGGCGTAATAAATCACTAACTCTCGGTTACAAGGCACCGACAAACTTGGTCATACGGAGAAGGAAAAATTATATATATAATTCAAGTTCAAATTGCAGTTGCTTGTTCATATATGCAACAGTCATAGGATCAGTTATTAATTTTGAGCTTGAGGAATGTTGAAGTTATGAGCTAGCTCGACTATCAAGCGACACGATAACCAATTAGGATTGCTAGGACAATAATTGCTACTGGTTATTCTAAAACGAGCCATTTCCTTAATGTAATATTTGTGAGAGAGCCGAAGTTGTCAATATAATACAACAGTGGAACATGAGGATCTAATAGTTAATTGGCGGCCCCTCCGGCAATTATGCTCACATCCAATCCCACTAACAATATTATAATCGAAAATCAATCGAGATCTTACTCCAAATGCTCAATCCAGCTGCCTTAGCACTTTCAATATCCCAGCGATTCAAATGGTAACGAGCAGTCAACAGTGCAAAACAAGGACAACCCCCAAGCTTTAGAAGCTTGAAGTTGAATCTTTAATCTCCCATAAGCCAGGTTTTCGATTTAGTTGAAGCACTAGGCCCGCTATCGTATCAGGTTAGTCTGGATATCACTAGATCCAGATCCGAATAGTCATTGGGTATCACTTTCAGAAGCGGACCATACCGGTTTCATTTGAACCTGATCTATATATTTTTCAAAATTACAATGATTATTAAGTTGGAAAGTTCGGTGTCGGAATCATATCCGTTTATTAATTTTTTTTTTTTTAAATGTTCTAATTTTGTTTTCTATTAATTTCTATTTTATTAGTAAGATTTTATTAGTTTTTAAAATGTTCTAATTTTGTTTTCTATTAATTTCTATTTTATTAGTAAGATTTTATTAGTATGAGGTAAGTGACCTTAGTATGAGGTAAATGAATAGTTTCAACATGTCCTATCTTTTAGGATAGGTTTTAGATTCGGTATCTATCTTTTCATAAATGTAGGGACCAGATGAATTGGGGATCCAAGGTGATTCTCTTTTGGTTTAACCCAACGCTAAATGCTTGGGATAAAAACTTAGTACTAATTGTTGTTTTTGTAAGAGGATATCAAAGTTTTTGTAATGCTCCTAAATTCTTTACCACTATATACACCCAATATACGCTGCCCCATGCATATGTATGCGGCCCCACAATTTAGCCTCATGTCCCGGAATCAACGGTCACCAAAAAATATCGAGATACGGTAGCAACTGCCCACAGCGAGAGAGCTTCGTCAATAATTGCATAGAGAGAGAGAGAGAGAGAGAGAGAGAGAGAGGCCAGTATAAAGCCGCTCCCTTTCATCTCAAGTCCCCATCCAATTCTCACCCACCCCACTACCGAAGAGATGCGCGGCGGCAGCGATTTCGAGCTCCGGCACTGGCACCCGCCCTCCCGCCCAAAATCCATCGTCGTACCCGACTCCCTCCACCTCGATCCCTTAACCACCCCACCGCCGTCATGTAACGGCGGCTACACCAGCCTCGCCGAGCTCATCACCTCTCCTCCCTCCGCCGCCGCCGTCAACTCCCCTCCCGCCGCAGAGATCCGGATCCGCAACCGCCTCGTCAAGCACGCCGCCTATGCCTACCTCCAGCCCACCCCCTCCTCCACCGAGACCCGCCGCCGCCGCAGCTGCTCCCTCCGCCGCGCCCTGGTCGTCGTCGGATCCTGCTTCGGCTGGCTCCTCAACCTGATCCGCATGGACAGCTGCCGGTGACGACGTTAGCACCCATACCATGGTGACTACCGGCGTGTGGGGTCAATTAGTTTTTGGTCAGTTGCCGTTTCGCTTCTGTTTGTCTTTTGCGCGTGTAAAATGGATAGATAGAGACAACAAGGGCGAAGGAGGAATAATGGAATCAATTCATTAAAGCAACAAAAATAAAAATAAAAATAAAAATGCTGACTTTAATTCTGGCGCTATTTGTTCTGTCTAATATTTTATACTTTTTACAAAACGAGAATGGTATGTATACATTATGCGTTTTTTACGTTTTCCTGTGGTGGTTGCGGAATCGCGGGAGGTTCACGCGAGAGGCGCGAAGGGCGTGCTCCACTTCGGGGTTGAGGTGCATCTCGTCGGCGGTCACTTCCGTGCAGTCGCTTTGCTCTGACCGTCTGATCGCGATCGGGTGCGGCGGGGCTGATGGCTCCGGCGCCCTCGGTGGCTGTAGCATCAATCAATGAAAAGGGTTAGTTCGAATTAAGCAGCTCTGTCGGTTGAGCTCTCGAACAGTTGAATCCCAATTTTTTTTTTTTTTTTTTTTTTCTTTTTCCCCAACATTGGTTTGTTAGTTAAATGTAAAGTGACTAACTTTAGATGAAGAAGCCTCTAGTTAGGCTGTTGTGGCCCATTGGTTGCTTTTTTTATTGGTATCACTTGAGTATTTTACGAAATATGGAATCCTATGTTATGGCCCATCGTCTGCTTTCGAAAACAGGCCCAATGTGTACTTAGATTCGGCACTTTCGAACACAGGCCCAATGATAGGCTGGTACGTAGATTAGTCACTTTGGGCCGTTTCAGTGCTTACATATTCAAACTTCTAAAATTATGCAAGTTAATTGCTAATTTCGCTGGAGGCAGAACCGACCCTATTGCTGCATCTCTTGCTAGTTACGCTTATATCTAAACTAGAAGATATAACTGCAGTGGTTTCAATCAATTTCGAACTCTAGGTGGAATGGAATTAGCAAAGTCGTCAACTACAAACCAATTTCAAACCTCTAGGCGCAATTAGCAAAGTCTTCAACTACAAACCATCAACTTAAGAGATCTGCAATTGTTGGTTACCTTCGCCTAGTCTCGGTTTATATCTCTTTTCAGTCATCAGAGCAATACTAGTGATCAAATTTCATTGTAAAATTGATCTCTCAATGTAAAACACAATACGTTTGGGCCCTTTGCGGTGGGTTACGTAAGTTTACACAATTGAATTTCTCTACATCCAATTTCCACTCTCCCCAGGATTTTAAGTCTATTGGAGCAACCCAATTCATTACCAAAAAAAAAACATATGCTAAAGCCGAAAGGTCTACTACTTAAATAGACATATTCTAGATCGTATTATCATGATCTCCTTTCCAAAATTTGAATTGGGTCATAAGTTGCGGGTCAATACCAAGTTGACGATATGGACTAGATCAAACTCATACAATATATTCAACCTTCAACCAACCCAATTGACCGGTGTTGATTATGTAATTAATGAACTCAAATTTATTATCAAGATTTGTTGTTAGGCCATCTAGCTAAGCTAAAAATACCAAACCAATAAACTAAGCTATAACTAATTATCAACTACCTCACTACCTGTGGTGCTGATGATGATGATCCAGCCGGCTGTGTCGTCACCAAATGGAGAAGCTCAAGAAACATGTTCTTCCCCTGATCAGTGAAGTTCTTGATGTAGAACAGCAACAAATCCGCGGATCTCGCCCTGAATCTCTTCAGCTTCTCTTCGATGTCTGGCTCGTGCTGCACCACCAGCGGCCGCAGAAACGCCGCGTAAACCCAGCACGTACCCTGCAAAGCGAAAAAACCATTCCTTTAGGTCAAACAATTACAGAAACCACAGTAAAAATCTCCATATATTTTTTGATGATTGTCACCTTTGTTTTTGGGTGCCATAAGTAGATGAAGAATGCTAGCTTGGTCTCAGCATACAGTGGCAACCTTGTGAATATTCGAGAAATCAGAATTCATTAGAATCTAGAATCTTTTTGACCGTTTTATTTAATTTAGAAAAGAGAAAATGATTACCAAGCGACGAAAATATCGAAAAACCTCTCGAAAACCGTCAGGATCGCAACGATCACCCTGCCCCCAAAAAAATAAAAAAAATATATAAAAAAATATTTATTGTACTCAAGCTTTAATTGACGAAACACACAATCAAACCCAATTCCATCTCAAATTTATCGAAATTTCGCTGATCAGCGATCTGGATCCAGCAGAATTTCTTCAATTAGAGAAGGAATCTTACCAGTACTGGCACCAGAACTGGAGCTGCCCAACGACGATACCGTCACGATTCTCCAACGCCTTGAAGCATTCGAACGCTGGATACATGTATCCAAGCATCATCCTGCATTCAACAATCAACTCCATAAATAGAGTCAAGGAATCAATAGCATCCAAACTCCAGTAACAACAGGACTAAGAGCACTCACCCGAGAACTCTGGTCACGAATTCGTTCAACATCCTCCCAAATCAAGAGATTGGGGGTGGATTTGAGAGAGATTTGGGGAAGAGAGAGAGAGAGAGAGAGAGGTTGAAGGACTTGAGATTTAACCAAAAAAATGGCCAAAAAAAGAGAATTTAGATTTTTTTTTTTTTTTTTTTGCCCTTTTGATTTTGATCTCAGATTTCTTCTTTCTTTTATCTGGAGTTTTGGGAGTCGCGTCAAGCGAGGAGAAAGAGAAAGCGGTAGCGGTTGCTTCCGGTGGACGACTCCCTCGTAATTTAATAATAGAAAAATTCTTCGGACTGAGGAAAGGGAAAGATAATTACTAGATGCGCGCCCCATGTTTTTCTTAGAGCCCCTAATTTTAAAGTTAGACAAAAAAATTTCCTCTAACGTTTGTGCTCCTTAAGAAAAACATGAGGAGGTCCGGTGATCTCTTGGAATCGGAAAATTCTAAAGGCGCACCACACTTGACTTAGTGAGCACCATTTTCTCCTATGTTGGTGCTCACTAAGTAAAATGTGGTGCGCATTTAGTGTGTTCCCTTGGAATGATTGGGGGCAATTTGTGGGTTAATTACGAAACTGACATTGTTGGTGAGAGAAATCTTAATCCCATCATTTAAGCTATAAAAAAAAAAAAAATCACGACATTTTGTATGTGAAAGACAAAACATGCGATTCTAAGCGGTTCCTCCGAGACAAATTCAAACAAAATTTTCTATGTGGTGTCGATTTTGTTGCCAGTGAGAAATTCCGATTAGATGCAAAGTTTATTTGATACGAGGAGTTTTTCTCGTACTCTTATGGAGCTATCTAAGAAAACTATATTTAGTTTTCGTCACGAGAGAATGTAATTATTGGAATTATATCTTAGTAATGATCTCTCTTTTTGATATGTGTGTCAATTTAGATTGGTTACCATTTCGTCAATGGAGGGACCTTTCTATACAGGAATGGTAATGGATGCATCAACGGGTCAAATTTTGGTTCATTATATACAAAATTTTAAATTAAAAAAATAGAATTTTTATTTATAATTTAAAATTTTATATAAAACAGGTCAAAATTTAGTCTGTAGACACGTCCGTCGGGACCGACTTGGTTGTAATGCAAGTTTTTGCTCTACCTGATCCCTCCATTTGGTTAAAAGATTTGAGGTCAAGTATGATAATTAGACGTAGGGTTTAGAGGGTAGACCTAGTGAAATACACCTATTTTGTTTGGTCATGTGAATATTATAAATATACTGTGATAGTCTATAGGTCGGTCATAGCCTATAGGTCAGTCAAAGGCAAACTATTCATTCGTATTTTAAAACGAAATATATTAATTGTTATTACCATTTAATAAAGATCAATGATCAGCATTATAAAAGTAGGAAACATATATTTGTATTAGGGATAAACAGAAGGTAAGAGCCGCCAAGTAGGGCTGCTCGTAAAACCGAAAAAACCGAACCGAATCGCAAAATCGAACCAAACTGATTGGTTCGGTTTATTCGGTTTTCGGTTCGGTTTGGTTTAAAAACCGAAATTAATTACGGATTTCGGGTCGAGTTTCGGTGGCTTTAGCTCCAATCGAAACCGACCGAACAAATCAAACTTTTGGAATTGTTACTTATTTTTTTCTTTGATTTATTTTCAATGTGTTTTTCTTTTAAATTTTTAATGAAAAATATTTGATTGTTATTTTAATAGGTAGAAAAAGAAAAAAATAGAAAGAAAATTATTATTTTTCCTATAAAATACATGCGTTTATCATCTAATTAGTTTTAAACCCTAAAAACCGAAAACCGAACCGAATTTTCAGTTCGATTTTCGGTTCTCACTTTTATTCGGTCGGTTCGGTTTCGGTTTTATATATTCGGTTCGGTTTTCGACTGGGTTTTTTTAAAAAACCGAACCGAACCAACCGATGCTCATCCATACCGCCAAGGTCCAGAGATCACCAAACTTCGAACGTCATGGGAGCCCTGAAACCGATTGAATTCCGACCGTGATTAGAGGCGGTCAAATTCTGTCGGAGACCATCGGTATCCAAATATTAACTATACAAATTGAGGAAAGATCAGGAAGCTAACTGTATATAATTTGACTACTTTAAGTAGGAGTACGGGAGTTGGTGGTTCTTGGGACTCATTTCCTCCCTATCTAATTAATTGGTTTAATTATTTAAATCAACACAAAGATTAAGAACACTCTTGATTATCTCACTTTTTTCTATTGGTGCTGCTGAATTCAACAGAACAGCCTTTGAGTTCCTTGGGACTCTTTGCCTTCACATCTAATTAAATTTTTTTAATTATTTAAATAGCACAAAAAATAAGAGCACTTTTAATTAATTCTCCCACTCTTTCTCAGTTGGCGGTCCCGAAATTTGATAGATGCACTTTCTGACTAAGTAATACTTAAATTCATCTGATCGTGGAATTTGATGAGCCGTAGCCTTTTTATTTCTTTACTAACAATTTATTGTAGAAAATTAATTAAAAGATAATTGATCAGAATTAAGTTATTTATTTATTTAGGGATACGTTTGTTATGTGTTTATAATGTTATATCTAGATCATAATCTGCTTGGTCTATTGAGATTATAAATTTATAATATTGGTCGATTCTGATACTTAATTTTCACGTGGTACCTGACACGTTGCATGGAAATATTAGAAATATCCAATAGATTACAGTTGGATGGATGTAGAAGAAGAAATCAAAGGTTTTAGGTGAAGCAAATTAGCGGGTGAGACGGGTCAAACTGTAACATCACAAAATTTGGGCAAAATCAATGGAGGCTTAAGCAAACAGTAAAGAAACTTCCTAGGGATTGGGATGGAGTGGGGGAGCAGTTGACAGTCATGGCAGTTTATTTAAGCAATATATATAAATATACACATCGACCGGTGGTGAAGTGAATTACTTCATCGCTGTTTAAGCCACTCAATAAAATTATTACACGTTCAAATGACAGTTAAAAAAATTCTTTTATTTATTATTTTGACTGGCACCACGTGTAATAATTTTATTGAATTACCCAAACGACAGTGAAGAAATTTCCTTTACTGTCGATGAGTTTTCCATTTTTTTCATATATATATATATATATATATATATATATATATATATATATATATATATATATATATATATATATATATATTACTGTAGGTGAGCCGCCAACTCAGGAAAAGTTACGTGAGCTAGGTGCAAAATTATAACGATTCAATGATTTTTCTTCAATTTTTTTACAATTACAATCTCTATCTTCTTAACTTCTTTCGGATTAAATTTCATAAGTTTCAGAGTTCATTTACCCTTTCATCAAGTGCATACAAAAAAAATTATTCATTGAAAACCGTTAATTTTGTTTTAATTTGATGGAGCTTCAAATCAAAACTAAAACCCAAGAAATTGGGTATGAGTGAACCCTAGGGGGTCGAGATCATAATCTAAAATAAATTTTTAAAAAAAAATTATTGGAGATAGTGGAAATGAACTGCAGCTCAGGTAACTTGCGTAAACTGTCAGCTCATTTCCATTTTTCTCATATATATATATATATATATATATATATATATATATATGGTATTATAGTAGGTGAGCTGTCAGTTCAGAAAAAATTACGTGAGCAAGTGACAAAAATAAACCGATCCAATAATTTTTCTTCAAAATTTTTTAGAATTAGTATATCTATCTCATTAAGTTCTTTCAAATCAAATTTCTAAAATTTTCAAGTTTATTTACCCTTTCATCAAGTGAATACAAAATATTTTATTTATTGAAAACCGGTTATTTTGTGTCAATTTGATTGATGACAAAATCGAAACTAAATCTTAAAAAATTGGTAGGAGTGAACCCTAATGGTCGATATTATAATCCACAAGAAATTATTGGAGATAGTGAAAATAAACTGCAGGTCAATTAATTTGTGTGATCTGTTGTTAATTTCCATTATATATATATATATATATATAGAAAATAGGAAATTCACCAGCGGTGAAGGGAGTTCCTTCAACACCGCTTAGGTGACCCAATACAATTATTATACGTGGCGCCACTTAAGTTAATAAATAAAAGAACTCCCTTAACCACCTTTTGAGTGGCGCCATGTGTAATAATTTTATTGGACCACCTAAGCGGCAGTAAAGAAACTCCCTTCACCGCCGGTGAATTATCCGTTTATATATATATATATATATATATATATATATATATATATATATATATATATATATATATATATATATATATATATATATATATATATATATATATATATATATATATATATATATGAGTAAACGAAAAATTCACCGGCGATGAAGGGAGTTCCTTCACCGTCGCTTAGAGGGCCCAAAAAAATTATTACATGTGGCATCACTCATAGGGCGGTTAAGAGAATTCATTTATTTGTTATCTTGCATGACGCTATGTGTAATAATTTTATTTGGCCACCTAAGCGGCGGTGAAGGAACTCCCTTCACCGTCGGTGTATTTTCCATTTCCTCTCTCTCTCTCTCTATATATATATATGAGGAAACGAGAAATACACCGACGGTGAAGGGAGTTCCTTCACCGCCGTTTAAGTGGCCCAATAAAATTATTACACGTGACATTATTCAAGATAACAAATAAATGAATTCCATTAACCGTCATTTAAGTGATGTCATATGTAATAATTTTATTGGACCACCTAAGCGGCGGTGAAGAAACTCCCTTCATCCGGTGAATTTCCCTTTTACTCATATATATATATATATATATATATATATATATATATATATATATATGAGAAAACGGGAAATACACCGGCGGTGAAGGAAGTTTCCTTCATCGCCGCTTAGATAGCCCAATAAAATTATTACACGTGGTGTCATTTAAGAGAGTTCATTTATTTGTTACCTTGAATGATGTCCCGTGTTATGATTTTATTGGGCTACCTAAGCGGCGGTGAAGGAACTCCCTTCACCGCCGGTGTATTTCCCGTTTTCTCTCTATATATATATATATAACAATGGATTAGTTTTATTTTTTACTGACTAGATTCCTGTACACATGCTTTTATAACATTATTTAAATCTAGAGTGCATAATTTCTGACTTGATTTGTGATATCGGTGCTGATGTGTTTCTCATAAATTATTCTATTTCAATTATCACATGATTAATTAATTAATTAATATTTATAAATCGATCATTCGATGGAAGAAATTGAGCGCAAGTTTACAGTTGATAGCGATAGGCCAGCCATTCGTTTATTCTATTCAAAATTTTAAATTAAAAAATAAAAATTTATAATTCAAATATCGTTACAATCTCAATAGAGCAAATATTTCGAGAGATTTATGGTTCCAATCTTCAATATAAAGAACCTTACAACAATGATACAAGTTTGAAATTCATCTAGGTCGAATATCTTTACATCCTATTTACTTGTTTTTTTTTTGTTACTATACAACAACATGTTACTTGCCAAATTTTCTCAACTCTGCTGGATATTTGATTTTTAAATTGACATGACCAACCTAATCCACAATTTTGAGCATAAAGTAATAATACTCTTTGACAAAAAGATGACTAGCAGTATTAAAATATCTGTCACTCAAAAAATAATAAAAAAATAAACAACTTGAGAAAATTCAATTATCGGAATAGAAATCCATTCCAATTGGGAGTTTCTAGATGCGCGACATCTTTTTCTTATAGGATCCTATAATTTAAAAAATAAATAATTATTAATTTTTTTATGAAAAAAAATCTCGGACCCTATTTTTCTCATTGGGTTGTTGTCGCCACTATCATCGTCATTACTGTCGTCGTCGCGGTATTGCCACGATTGCTGTGACAGCAACAATCAGCAGCTCCTGCTACTGCCATCGTCGCTACTGTTGAGGGAAAAAAAAAAAAAAGGGAAATGGCAATTTTAGAAAAGTGAAGAAAAAAAGGGTTCACTAAAACTCAATAAAAAATAGGCACACTAGGAGAAAGATAGCGGCGCATTTAGAAACTCCTATTCCAATTTGAGCCGGAACATTGTAACGTGTCGGTCGCTTGTAACGGCACAGCTACAATCGGTAACTCGGGCGATTCGACTCGCTCGAGAATCGTAGAGAGAGAGAGAGAGAGAGAGAGAAAGCGGGAGACTCATGTTCTCTCTCCTCTCATCTTCAATAATTTCTTCAACGCTCCGCTGCGTCGCGTGCACCCAACAACAATTCAGCCCACCAGCAAAGTAAACAATCATTTTGCCCCTTTTTCATCGCAAAAAAGGGCTTTTTTTTTAAACATTGCTTTTTTTCCCCTAAACCTCTCAATTTTTTTATTTTATTTTATTTATTTATTTATTTTGCATAATTGCGTCTAGGGCAAAGCGTCTATTTCGTGCTGGATCCACAATCTACAGGTAGTAATCGATCTCCATTGATCTACCTATGTACGCAATTAGGGTTTCATTTTTCTGTTCTCTTTGTTCAGAATGGAGGAGGCGAACTTACAATCGCTTAGGAGGAAGCAAGCCAGTGAGCGAGTATCCATAATCTCTTGGTACGACTATCTTCTCTGCAAATTTTCCCCTTTTAGAATCATTTCGTTGATTGTAAATGTATTAATCAAAGTTGCAATCTTCTAAATTTGTTGCAGCTTCTCGACTGAATTGCTCGAGATTCGCTCGGAAGAGCCCACAATGCATGTTGTTTTTGTCCCTGGGAATCCAGGTTGGATAAAGGAATGAACTTTTATAAATTTTGATTGTAATGTGGGTGTGTTCTTATGGGTGTCGACTGCAGGTGTTGTTTCGTATTACAGAGATTTTGTCGAGTTTATGTATGAGCTGCTCGATGGGAATGCATCGATAACAGGCAAGGATTACGAACCAAACATTGTGCGTTGGTCTGTCATGTACTTCATTTGGCTGATTGCTTCATTCTTTGTGACGAGAACCAGCTATTGGTCATATTGGCCATACGAGAAAGGTGGAAAACTTTTGTCAGTCTTTAAAACCTTCTGTTGTATCTTTAGGTTTGCTTTGGCATCTTACTCTTCGATTATCATATTAAACATTAGTATACCACTATGAAATTTACAAAACTGACCCACTTTATATTTGAGGCCTGCTGATTATATGCTACGTGATTACAGAATTTTATGGAAATATATCCTAATGAGTTTTCTATGAAGATAATGAATGGATTTGTATGTGCTATATTGCTAGATATTATCTTTTTTTTTTTCCTATTTATTTAACCAAGGAGATAGACCTTAGCTGAGCTGAATTGAGGATAAGGATTCATGAAACTAACCCCAAAAGCTTGGGAAAAAGGCTTTGTTGTTGATGTTTTTTAATGGGAGAAAGGCTTTGTTGTTGATGTTTTTTAATATATCTGCTTTATATATTTCCAGTGTTAAATAGGCCAATGACTTAAGCCATACTCAAGTGCTGAAGGATAAGTTCCCCCCTCATTACTGTTAATGTAAATATAGTAGTATGATATAATAGTAGGAAAATACATGTGGATATCCTATTTTCTTATTAGGTCAATGTATTCGTGACATGTTATATCCTGTTTTCTTATTAGGTTGTGATTTTTTTCCCCTAAAACTTTCATGTTAAATTATAATGGTCACAAGGATGTGATTAAATAATAGCTTGAACTATGTTCCAAATGTCCAGCACATGGTATGAAATACATTAAGCTCCCTTAACTCCTATGTATTCATACAATTGGGTGAGATATTCATGCTTATTGCTTCTGAAACTTTTATTTTTGTTACCATTAACGAAATTTAGTATTATCAAACTATGGTAATGTGTTTTTACAAAATGCTTGCTTTTGTTGGTTTTACTTTAGTTTATTGTGTCCCAGCCCTTTAAGGAATTGTTTTGGCTTATCCATGTCCTTGCACACACCACAAACATGTGTGTACACAACCATGGTCATGCTGCATCCACATCCTAAGTTCTTCAAGATTTGTAGAATCTTTGTCATGTTGGTGTCCTATGTCCATGTCTGTGCTCATAGTTTTTCATAACTGACAAACAAATAGTAGTTAGAGTTTTTTTTCTCTCTTCTTCATTATGGCCTGGCCTGTACTTGGGATAAAAGACTTAGGTGGTGTTGTTGTACTTCTTCATTATGGCCTCTATTGTTCAGACCTTTGTCTTCCATTTCTCTTGGGGATTCTTGGTTCTTGTTAATAATTGGCTGTGGAAGTGAGACTTCTTTAGGATTTTGATATACCGAAGCAGGAAGCATAAGTTGCTCTTAAAACTCTAGGAATTTTGTTTAATCAATTAGGGAAGCTATTAAATTTGCAATCCATATTTCAACGGATTGTCATCGGTCATTCTATTCAACAATAGGTCATTCTATTCCACAATCATTTTTAGAGCTACTGAAGCATAACAGTCAAGAAATCTTATGCTATGTTTGATGCAATGTTTATAGGATTGGGAGGATGGAAGGATGTTCTCTCTACAAGAGCAAATTAATCATAAGGTTTGCTTTTCTTGTAAATTTGTATTATCTTTATTACAATATCCAGTCACTTGGTTTCAAAGTCAGTCAATTCAGCTAATGATGTTGAACTTACTCTGACTATTCTATTGAGCTCAGTCAATTCAGTTAATAATGTGGAACTTACTCTGACTATTCTATTGAGCTCCACTTCTTCCATTGTAACCTAACATTTTTATTATTCTTTTTGCTCAAGTTTCATGACAATTGGAGTCTTGTAGGTAGGGATGGTAATGGACGCGTCCATGGGTCAATTTTCGGCCCACTCTATACAAAATTTTGAATTAAAAATGAAAATTTCATTTTTTTAATTCAAAATTTTGTATAAGAAGGGCCAAAAATTGGCCCGTGGATGCGTCCATTACCATCCCCACCTGTAGACCTTTTTTTCTTATTTTTTCATGGATTTTGCAAATTTCTAGTTTAATTTCCAAAACCATTCATTAAGGGTAACCAACCTATAGAAGGAGATGGGAAAAGGTTTTCATCATGATGATTATTGATGTGCACTTCTGAAACATTAATCTGCAACTTGCTTTTTCACTGAAGTTTTAGATTCTTTTTGCCAGCTATACAACTTTGAATATGGAGTCTGTCTTTTGTTCTTTTACCATGTGGCCGAGTATATTCTGTTTACTTTACCTCCTTTGAACATTCTTTGTGTTATTTCTCAGTTTTAGCCAGAGCCCTGAGCACTGTTATTTAATGTTGCAGGTGGATTTTATCAAGCAAGAGCTTCAAAGTGATGGACCCCCCATAATTCTGGTATTGTCACTGTTAAGATTAGCTTTTTCTTGCAAATATTAATTTCTTATAGTGTTATAGTATTTACTTTTCTTATATTGTTATTGTATTTATTCGATGAATGATGCTTAATAGACTCATAGTGATTGGAAGAAAAGAAAGAGAAAGATGGTTTAATATTGCCTCTTCACAAAGATATTTATTGTAGTTGAAGTTGTTTAGTGAAAATCTGCATAAGTTTGTATGCTAGCAATCGAAATTACACTGTCAAATTGATATAGTTTGCTCATGTGGTATATATAAGGATTAGTCCACAAGTGGTACCAAACCCAATATGGCTTCCATTGTATCGTATGCACATTTTGGACATTTATATTAGTTTCTACCTGTCACTGAGACCAACATCGTGGTCCCATTCAAGGTTGTGCATGTGCATGTATTTTGATATTTTCTTTGAGAAGCTAGGATGGAGCTAGAGCTCCAGTCATAACATATATATAATATAAATTGTCTTACAAGATAACATCCGAACTTTATCATCAGGAGAATCAAATGCCCTGAAACAAAATATTAGAGTACTGATGTACCAAAAGCCAACTGAAAGAAAACTGAAGATATGATTAGGCATAAACATTTCTATATCTCCTTTTATCAGCTTTCCTTGATGCAGCAGGAACCAAGTTATTCACGACCTCCAGAGGTCACAACTGCACCATCAATCTTGTGCTTCTTTGGTAATTTCAGATTTCTCTATTGTGAAACAGGCTGAGATGAAGATAAGCCAGAAACAGAAGCAGATCCATCCAAATTATATTCTGAGCTGCCAACAAAGCCTTACCTTCAACAGATATATGACATTGTTTGTTCTTTTAGAGCAATGATTATAACCTACTTGTTTCTGATCGTGTTGGGTTAAGTTAATAGTTCAAATTTACCTTGCAAGACACATAGGTTACTTGATTTGTGCAAGGAGAAACTACAGGACATGACATTCTTCAATTTATCGTGGGACTTCAGATATTTTTTATTATATGGGACCCGAAAACACTAAACAGATAAAGGATGCTTTTCACTGAATTACATCAAGTACGTCTGTCATTTCTGCACCGTTGCTTCCTGCTAGTGCATGCTTTTCTGCAATATTCCCATGAACTTCAATATAATTGTTTGTCATTATGCACCACGGATATAGGATTCTGGCAGTTGCTACCATGTATCAATGGTGTCTCTAGAAGTTCTGTCATGTATCCATGTGTCTGGCACCTGGAGAGATGAAATTTGTAGTGTCTGGTGAAGTGTAGGTCTGGTACAGTGTATGTCGAACCTTGTTAAGATTATTCTAAGAGTTACCTTACAATTACCGCGGACTTCTTTTAACAGGTAGTTGTCCTGAAGGTTATGCTCATCTATGGATAGTATATACACTATTGACTTTGCCCTATTCAATTGCTACTGAAATGGATTTCTGATATAGCTGTTTCCTTCTATGTGTAACTTTTGTTAGGTGTGTGTGTGTGTGTAAGGTCTTTATTCAAAAAAGCAAAGAGCTTTTGTTAGGTGGTAATGTCTTTTTTTGAAGGTTGGATATTGGTTAAATAGTTATTACCTTTATCTGGTTTCGATTTCTGGAATAGCTTTTTTTACTAAAAAAATATCAAGTATTTGTATATGATGTCTTGTATCTTTTTTGAAGGTTGGACATTCTATTGGTGTATACATCTGTATTGAAGTATTTAAGAGACTTCCACAACAGGTCATCAGTGTTTCGAAGTTATAGTACCATCTGTCTTCCTCTGATTCTCTTACCATGAAAACTTAACTTCTTTTCTCCCTCCTTGTGTGTTTTTACAGGTCAAGTTTTCTATAGGATTATACCCGTTTTTACGGAAAAGTGGTTCCCCAAAGCAGGCTATGATCGAGAAGATAGCAAGGTAATTATAGGAGTATGCTTCTGGAGAACTTCGAAGTCTGGGTTCGTATTACTTTTATTATATTGCATTAGCCTAAAATTTTCTACCGGTTTTAACAAGTGACCAGGCAACTACAATCAACAGTTTTGTAACAGTGCCAAGCTAAGAATATTATATATTATGAATCTCACTTTTTTAAAGGAAATGTATATATTATGGATCTCATTTTTTTAATTTACTAATGATTTAAGAGGTTCTTAGAAATATATAATTTTAGCTGTAGGAAAAAGAAAACATCTGATGGTAACTAGTATTTGAGTGACTTGAATTTTTGTTTGTAAGCTGATAAATTTATATAGATCAAGTTGGACGATTTGAATCTTTTATAGAGATGGTCCATGATAGGGTTCTCACGAAGCTTAGTTTGAGAACTATTCTCATAGGAGCTACCTCATATATGTATATTTGTGTGTTTGTGTATTATAACTTTGTAAGGAATGATATATCTAAAGTGTCTCTATATAAAGTTGTTTGTGGAGGCACTTCTAAATCTTAATAATGAGGGTGTATGTGAATGATCAAAAATGTTAGTTATGATTTTTATACTCTAAATAAGTGGTGTATAAAAAAATCATATTAGGCACTTCTTCATCATAGATGAAGAGGTCTCATTTGTTCCATTGTTGAAAAACCGTTCATTTTGTACTATTATCCAATATAACGGTCAAAATATATCGAAAATGCAATGATTTTTTTGTCCACCACCATTTTAGAATGTAAAAATCACAGTTAACGGTTTAGATCATCCACATCGACTCTCTACATTAAGATTTAGAATTGCCTCCATAGGTAACTCCATGTGGAGACACCTTAGATACACCCCCCCCCCCCCCAAAAAAAAACACACACACATATAGTAAAAGTGGTTACATATTTTCTGAGTCTCCAGCATAAGGTACGTTCTGCATCCACTTATGATATCAATGGTTCAATTAAATGAATCTCCAGCATATGGTAAGTTTTGCATCTCACTTATTATCTCAATGGTTCAATTAAACAGCTAGCTGATTTATGAACTTGTATTTATATTGCTGTGACAACCAAGGCCTTGTTATGATGGACCTCCAATGGCATTTATTTGTAAATAAATGACTTATGACTTATGGAGGTTGTTGACAAGCTATTCCTCAATATAGAGAGCATAACTAGTTGTTAAAAGCTTCCATTGTGCACTTTTTTACATTCAAACCTCATGCGTCAGTCTTCTATTCTTTGTGGTGTACAATTGGTATGGTCTATGTGTGGTACCAATCATGGCGAAGTTCAATTTTGTAATGTCCCTGTAACTGACTTTAAAATCTTTCACCAAATGCCCCAGCTTAAAACAGGACATCGGTTCCTCAAGTAAACTAAACTTCTTGATAACAAAAAGTCAAAAAACTGAAACGGCATGGCTTATCTGCTTTCCCGTCACTTTACATAGTTGCCATACGTAAAACTGAAGCTTGCTGAATTATTTCGTGGTTTGTTTAGTTCCTACTTGGCCAAACTCCTTAAAGGAAAGGAAGATTCTTTGATTTCTTAAATACTCCTTTTCAACTTGCAGGTCATCTATTTTAAGTTCATTAATCAGTTCTTTCATTTCTTTGCTGGGCGTCTTTCCTGCCTGGGCTTTACGTACACTCGTAAGAAGAATTCTTGGGCAGTCGTGCTCTTCTACAGCAATTGATGCTACATGCAGTCACGTTCTGCAGGTCAGGTTCTTCCTTCAGTTATTTGCATATGAAGCTTTAGGAGAGAGCTGTGAGCTCTCTTTACTGAATTGATAAACAAATCCTTTAATGCGTTCCAGAATTTGAAGTCTCTTACTTTAACTTATTTGTTTTTTGATTGAATTGTTAGGAGGGATTATGAACTGAATTACTAGTGTGATGCTTCCCTCTTCAAGTTGGACCTGGTCTTTTAACCAGGTTCTCTATACCACCAACCCCACCCCCACAACACCCCCCCCCCTCGGGGCCCCGCCTCTCTCTCCCCCAACCCTTCCCCCCACTCCCACCCGAATTTAAATATATTTTCATATGAGTTGGCCCATAAACATGTTCTTTTAACCTGCATGCATCCTTAAAAGCGTCTTGTAGAGTGCTGAACTAGAGAACTTTGAAACTAAGGGATTATCTTGAAGAAGTCTGGAAATATGTTAGGAGCTCTAGGAGTACATTGGTTAAAGGTTAAAGTTTCCTTTCCCTTTGCTTGCTCTTGCATTGCATAGGTTTCAATTTTTTATTTTGTTACCTTGGCTTCTTGCTATATGCATATTGTGGTTTGCCCTTATCATAAGTGAATTTATAGTTATTGATGCCTTTCATATGTGATGAGGTGAAAGGCTTACTGACTTTTATAGTTTAAAATCATGCAGTATCGTACAATGCGCAATGTCCTTTTCATGGTTATGACAGAGTTTGCACAGGTACTAATTAGTATGTTAATTTCTTGTAGTTTGTTGATATAAATCAAGTCAATGAATATGCATTCTGTTATATATGCCTGAGCATAGGTCTCTTCTATTTATTTATTTCTAACCTGGGACCTTTCTTTATGCAACCCTCTACTTTACCTTTTCTATTTATTACTAGTACCAAGTTATTTTGCTTTTGGACTTAAATTAATGATAATAGTAGTAGTAGTAGTAATAACAATACAATACCATTACTTTCGTTAATTTTTCAATACCTTTTTTCAACAGTCATGAGTTTTTGTTGTCAATTTGTCACTGATGTATTTGTAAGGTCAGGAGCGGAGCTAAGGGGGAGGCAATTGTCCCTACTGAGCATCTAACAATTACCTTACAATGTAATATCCCCATAGTAGAATTAGTGATGATTGACCCTAAAAAGCCAAAAAAGAAAAATACTCTAGTGCAATAAGTCTAGGTAAGCATAATATTTTGTTTTTTTACATAAGATCCTTAAAAAAAAAATTAAAATAATATCTTTTTATTAAATAATTAAATATATAGACCTCTTCAAAATTTGTTTTGGACCTCAGACCCGCCTCGTAGACCTTGGTACCAACCGCTGTGCCTTCATGACAGGGTCAAACTTTTTTCTGGTCCATTGTATACTGTCTGTGGTAGTTCAAATTTTAAAACGCACTGCTAGCGGATCTGTTAATCTCAATCTTGATGGCTATGTGATTTGAGGGAGAGAAAGCTAGAGATCCTTTTTGATCCATCTGCTGTTCTACAATTCCCACTCTCCTTTCTTTCCCGTCACACACACTTTCTATCTTAGACCAAAATAAAATAAAAATAAAAAAGCAAAGAAAAGGAAAAAGAAAATGAGAATCAGACTTCTTTTCCTACTGCTTCCTTTTCTTCTCTTATTTCTCTCTTACCATTTCTTTTCCCATTGATATCAACACACGATGCGAATGAGAATGGGAAAAGACTAAAAAAAGGAAGCAAATTTCCATCTCACCAATTTCTTTTTCTCGTTATGTTAATCTTCTTCTCTTTTAATGATTCCATCATTGTCGGCGGCAAATCCTCTTCTTTAGAAAATGACAATGGTAATGACAACCCACTGCTTTCCGATGTCCCCTGCAACTGGAAGCCCGACTCCAATCTCAATAGACCTCTCATCCCTACCATACTTATTGTTGTCGCGAGGTTCTGACCACCATTCCCTACGTCCTTGAACAAACTTCGATGCTGAGGACAGATGAGAGCAAATGGAAGTCGTTTTGGTCCTATGTTCCAAACTCCATATACCGGTGGCATTTTTTAGATGAATACGCTGAGGTTGTCACCAGAGTAGCTGGCTGAGAGGAAGCAGTCGAGCTTCCGCCTGAGGTCGATTGCAGGATCGAACGAGAGGAGGATTCGGCGCTTTGTGATAGTGGTAGCGAGCTAAGCGTTGGTGAGACCATAGGATTTCAGGAGGTGGAGGATAGAGTTGAGTTCCGATGGGGATTTGATGGTGATTTGTTGGGAAGAGAGGGCTCGTTGAGGAGCGATAGGTTCCAGGAGTTGATGAGGTATGAGATGGTAAATGAGAAAAGAACAGTGAGATGATGGCTTCACAACTGAAGCTGTTTTTGTCAAATGTAGCTATTGTGAGACCTCAGATCTCACTTTCTGATTACTGGAGAAATGTTGGAGTAAGTTGGAAATTTTGAACTGTGGCATTTCCCAAATGCAGCAGTGTAAGAGGTGCAAAAAAAAAATAATAATAATAATTCAGACCCACTATATAGGCCGGCGATTAAAGCCAATGAGTACATGGCAAGTCATAATCTAGATTTCAAAATAAATTCTGGGGAGGTATATATATGTAGTTATTTATTAAAATACTAATATTTCAAAAAAAAAAAAAAAAATCCTCTTTAAAAGTTCTTTTTAACATATTTATGTTTTTGAAGTTGTAAATTTATGTATCTTCCTGAATCTTCAAAAAATTAAACAAGTCAACTGCTTCACTATTTAATATGATAATAGTTCTAATGCGAGTGTTTTTTGCCTCCATTAGACAAAGTCCTGGCTCCACCCCTGTGTAAGGCTGCTACATTTGGAAACATTGCTCTGTTTCTCTGATAGGTTTTGATGTTAGATTGAGTAGCAATAGTTGGTAACTGTTAGTTTTCTTCACATTAAATGGGCATGAACTCTTGCTTATCGTTCTCGTACAATTGCACTCATAATTATGTAGTTTTATGTACTAGATAATATCACTTTATAAGTTGTACAAATCTCCTGCTTTAGTATAGATTTGAAAGTTACAAGTAAATTTGAATAACTTTTCTTTCTTTATATGTTTTAATGGATTAGTGGAAGATAGGATCAGTTGAGATGTCATTAAAGTGCATTTGCTAGAAGCGAGCCACAAGACCATCAGGTAGGAATATAGTTCATTTTCTACGTGACTATTCACCAACTAGGGGCTGAAGATCCTAATTCCATCGGTTGAGAAACTTCTTTTAAAACAATAAATACTCTGGTTGTTTTCGGTGGATGTTGACCTAATGCTGGTGTAGGTGATTAGCTGAAGCTATATATCCTTATAATCAATCCCTTTTCCTACTAATAACAAATATTTTCCTGTTCCTCATGAAATTAAAATCACCCATAAAGGAAAAGCATGTTGTACACTCTTGCACATTTATCAATTACAAAATTTCAAGTGCATCAAATGCTTTCCTCATGAGTCATGACATTATCCCATTAATGGATGGACCATACACCAACTCAAATTTTTAGGTAACTTTCAGTTACGCGGAGAATGTGTGGCCATTTGACTGTCGGAGAAACTCACTTTACGGTAGATAGTAATTTCTCAAATTCTCATAGTCGAGATTATATGATGCTATGCAGGATGCAGCTATGAACCATTCCAATGGCTATACAGTTTTTTCTATTTTACAACTAATAATCTATACCCTTAATTTGGTAGGACCTGGAACTTATGTGGTAGTTTCTTGTTTCTCTTAGACCTACGTAAATAATTAGGTATATAACATATCTGCTAACTGAAGAATTTATGGAAAGTTGTTAGGCTTTAGTATAGTTTGTTGGAACCAACATATCAGCTGTCAAAGCATTATTTAAAACTAATTTTGTATATGCTTTTGCAGCTCCAAATGAGAGTGACTTATTTCAAGTCCTATTTTTCTCCTTATACTACTTAGTTCACCAAACTAGGGTTTAAATGCTGCATGTATGACTTGTCCGATCATTTTTGTTATCAAAATCGACAATATTGGCATATTGTATTAGCGATGTCTGAAAATATCGACAATATTAGACCGATATTATATGGTGTCATTTATGTGGTACCTCAAAATCTGATGTGATATATATATATATATATATATATATATATATATATATATATATATATATATATATATATATATATATATATATATATATTAGTATTGATTGTTTTTTAAAACCTTGATTATATTATTCTAATTATGATCTACTAATTTCAGCTTTCAGAAGAGCCAGATTGGTCGTTCATGAAAAAGAAGCAGGACCAGATAGCATTCTTGTATGGTATAGATGACCATTGGGGCCCGTTATCAGACTTTGAAGAGGTGACTAATGTTTAAATATTCATATTTTGAAAAAATATTTAATGCCAAAAAATCACTAAATTTTTATGATATGCATTTGGTGAGGTCAAGGCAGAAATTTAACCATATATCCTGTAGGTTAAAGTATTGGAGAAAACATGCATGCGTCCTAAGGTTGAAAATTGTAGGCAATAGCAAATATGGGCATGTAAAAATTAGTTAGTTCCTTCAACTCATGCCACCTCTCCAGAGGACATCTCCTTCAGCTTGTACCTCTCCTTATAAACTCCTAACTTTCTACCCAATTCCAAAAACCTATCAGAAGCTCCCAAAATAGCTCGAGTGGTATATCTTTCCTGTTTATAGGCTGCATGTTGGACTTGCAAGTCTACAGTCATGAGAGTTCATGTTTAATCTTTATAATAAATAGTTCACATTTACTCTGTTCGCTGGTTTTAGACTCAAACTTAGCTTCTATACTCTGAATAAATTTGCAATCAGCATATCACCATTTGGTTGAAATTTCAACGGTAAAAAATGAACACATTGCTTTGTTAGTAAATGAGAAAATAGCAAGAAAATTTGTGGGACATTTAATTCCCAATCTTACTGCATATCCTCTTTTATTTGAAGCAAATACCTAAAGTTTGTAACTGACACAACATGACTTTGTCTGTTTCGAAGATTTCAAAGCAGGTTCCGGGCGTTCAGCTATCGATTGAAGAGGAGGGTCACAGTCATGCCTTTTGTTGTACAGAGGCCGGATCGCTATGGGTGGCTCGCCACGTAACAAGCTTGATCAATAGAATTCCAAATTAAATCGAGATCCAGGTGAACATTTCCATTCTCATGATGCTTGTTTAGGAATTATGTTTGAAATTCCATGGGATCAGCTTCTCATGTTATCCTATATTTCAATTGTTGGGAATACGGTAAAACTGAAGATCAGAGTAAAACTTATCCCCACTTTCTGGTTGTTTAGAAAGTCGATGATTACATCGACTCACACTGCAATCTTCTGTCTTGGTCATTATAGTCGCTAACAAAACAATCCTGAAGAAGTCAGGATCGGTGAGTCCTCATCTAACTGATGAGCTGATACCTCACAAGGGCCAGTATTTATTTGGGTCTCAGTGCCGGTCAATAGTCTTTGTCGACGTCAAAGTTTCAACCAAGCTTTAGGCTGATCGTTTTCGAGTGCCTTAACATATTCATGGTTCTTCTTGTTGACAGAGCAGGATCCAAACCCATCCAAAATCTTATTGTTGATATCTATGTTGATATGGTCTGAAAGCATTAGGATGAGAAGTGGCTAATAAGATCAAACTTACCACTAAAAATATATCATTTTCGTGGGCCTAAACTATAATAACAAGATGCAAACACAAAGTAAGTCTTTAAAACAAGAACGTTACTAGCAAAAAGATAAAAATAAAAGATGATAATTATAATTTAGTCTAAGATAAGATTGAGGCAAGGGATTACATGACCCAAGTCTTTTATGTTAATTAATGACAATAAAATTTGACTATGAGAATTTTTTCATGTGAACAAGGTATAGGAGACTTCTCTATGTATATTATTATTATTATTATTATTATTATTATTATTATTAGGTTCTTCATTGTTATCTTATTCTATTCTAATTTCTGATTACAATGTATTAATCAAGAGAATTCTTAATCAATATGTTAAATTTCCAACTTGTGATTCCCATAGGGCTTGTGGTCCAATTTTCCTGTAACATTCCATGATTTGTTCAGATGTTAGCTTTAGAAATGGCATGAAAATACCTAGTATCCTTTTTTATTTGATAAGGACACGTAAATAACCGTCACAAACGGAGACCGATGAGGATGAGGCCTGTCTCTAGTGGCATTACCTCTCTCCAGTTTGTGAGAGGTCCAAGTTCGATTCTAGATAAAAAAAAAAAACGTATCATAACTTACTTGGTACTTTTTAGTTTCGATCAATTCTAGAGATGCTTTCTATTAATATCTCATCCCCTTTCCTTTTCTTGCTGCAAAGATTTGGAAACTGCACCCGTTTCTGCCATGGCCTTTGATTGGCTAAAAGGGGAGTTTCTAAAGGGGGCACACCATTTTTCCTAGTGAGCCCACTTAATAACCGTCCGGAGAACCAAAAATACCCTACAAAGTGGTGTGCCCCTTTAGAAACTCCCGCTAAAAGCCAAACCACATAGCCATAGAACTTGCTAAGTTGCTATATAAATGTAACTTATACGCTAGAGCAATTAAATTAAACTTACAAAACTCACTTGTATAAATTTGGACTATTTGCTTGGATTTCGAAGTTGAGAAATAGAATTTTTCATCCCCTTCATCAGTGTTTGCTTCACACTACTTGCAAGTGGTGTTGTAAGTTTTGCAGGTAATGTTGTAAGTTGTAATTTATATTACTGTAACAGTAAAAGTTGCAGCAATTTATATTACTGAATTTGGCTTGAGAGTTACAAGATGTGACTGGAGTTGTAAAAATTTTCAAATATTAATTTTTTATTTTTTAGGGTTATGAAAAATAAATAATATAATCACTGTAAAGAGATAAAGTATATTACACATTTTTTCGGTAACTGAAAATTAAATAGGGGTATTTACTAGTTTGTCCCTCAAATCTTTATATATTGTGATTTTGCCCCTCAAATCTTCATATTTAGAATTTTGCCTTCCAAATCTCATAAGTTACAACAATTTTGCCTCCCTCTCTAACTTTCCCTAACACAATTAAATATTTGACAATTTTATCCATCTTTTCCTCTTTTATTTTCCTCCTCTCTTCTTCTTCTCTCTTCCTCCTCTCTTCTCCTTTTTTCATTATTTATCCTCTCTTCTTTCTCCTCTCTTCCTCCTCTCTTCTCCTTTCTTTCCTAACACAGTTAAATACTGAAAGAAAAGAGGAGAAATAATGAAGAAAAGGAGAAGAGAGGAGGAAGAGAGAAGAAGAAGAGAAGAGGAAAATAGAAGAGGAAAAGAGGGGTAAAATGGTCAAATATTTAACTGTGTTAGAGGGGGGGGCAAAATTGTTGTAACTTATGAGATTTGGGGGGCAAAATTCTAAATATGAAGATTTGGGAGGCAAAATCATAATATATAAAGATTGAGGGACAAACCAGTAAATACCCCAATTAAATAATAAAATATGATGCCACTTTAAAATTGATTGCAATTGTAATCACTAACACGTACACCGCGCAACCCTACAGCCCAAGTGAGTCACTACAATCCACAAAGTACAAAAGAAAAAACGAACTCACGTGTCCTATAGGGTTCCCATAATTCCCTTATCAATTGAAGTAAAGATCAGAGGAAGAAGAAGACTGAACCGTATTGGAGAGGACGGCCCTCGAAGATCGCATGGCCCCATTAATTCTCCCCTACTTGGTCAAAACCTCTCTAAATTCTCAAAACACCCCTACCCAAAAAAACTCCTCTCTCTCTCTCTCATTCTCTCTCTCTAAAACTCTTCTACAAGCAAGCAATAAGAAGAGTCGCGCTTCGCCCAAAAAGCCAACATTTTTTTTGTTGGGCAACAGGCCCCACAAGAACTAATAGCCACTACTACAATATAACAAAGACAGTAAAGAAAATAACTGAAAAAGACAAGAGGCACAGAACTTACGTGGTTCGGTCAATGTGACCTACGTCCACGGCCGGAGAAGGATCCAAAATTTCACTATTTGTGGAGAATACAAATACAAAATACAAAAGTATTTTTGGGTATATGTATTGATTTTGGTGTGAGGAGAGGATGAGAGGGGGGGCTTAATTATATAGCCCTCTCCCCCCCTTCATTTCTTAGCCTCACCGATGTGGGACTAAAGGGGGGAGAAGGCCACTTAACAAATCTCCACCTTGGCCTTGACCCGAACAATTTATGAATTACTCCATTTTCTCCGGCAATGCCCTAACAGGCAAAATCACCAACTGTAAATACCAATCAAGTCCAAATACTGTTTGAACTTGTAAACTGGAAGAGCCTTCGTAAACATATCTGCTGGATTGTCCTTTGTATTGATCTTCTGAATAAGGACCTTCTTTTCTGCAATGGTATCACGAATGAAGTGATACTTGATATCAATATGTTTCGTCCTCTCATGATACATCTGATCTTTAGTCAAGTGAATTGCACTTTGACTATCACAGTAAATGGTAATAACCCCTTGCTGTAGAGATAACTCGCCGAACAAACCTCTCAACCACAAAGCTTCTTTAATAGCCTCTGTAACTGCCATATATTCTGCCTCAGTAGTGGACAAAGCCACTACATGTTGTAGAGTAGCTTTCCAGCTGATAGCACAACCTCCAATGCAAAATACATAACCTGTAAGAGACCTGCGTTTGTCGAGATCACCGGCGTAATCTGAATCTACAAAACCAACCAATGAGTTATTAGAATGTCCAAACTCCAAACAATTGCTTGAAGTACCCTTCAAGTATCTGAGGATCCACTTCACAGCCTGCCAGTGTTCCTTGCCTGGATTTGCCATATACCTGCTAACAACACTAACTGCTTGTGAAATATCTGGACGAGTACAAACCATTGCATACATGATACTTCCAACGGCACTAGAATAAGGAACTCGTGCCATATAATCAATCTCTTCCTCTGACTGTGGTGATTGAGCAGCACATAGTCTAAAATGACTAGCAAGAGGAGTACTTACTGGTTTAGCGTCTCGCATGCCAAATCTCTCCAAAACCTTATTGATATAATTCTTCTGGGTCAGGAATAATTTTCCAACTCCTCTATCACGTCTTATCTCCATTCCAAGAATCTTCTTTGCTGCTCCCAGATCTTTCATTTCAAATTCGCCATTTAATAAGGCCTTCAACTGGTGAATTTCTGCAAGATTCTTAGCCGCAATGAGCATGTCATCAACATATAATAGCAAATAAATGAATGAACCATCATTTAACTTCCGGAAGTATACGCAACTATCATACATGCTCCTGGAGAAACCATGACCCAACATAAAGGAATCAAACCTCTTATACCACTGTCTTGGAGACTGCTTCAGTCCGTACAAGGATTTCTTCAACAAACATACATGGTCTGCCTTACCTTCAACTTCAAAACCTTCAGGCTGCTTCATATAGATTTGTTCATCTAAATCGCCATGTAGAAAAGCTGTCTTGACGTCAAGCTGTTCTAACTCGAAATCAAACATGGCAACCAATGCAAGTAATACACGAATAGAGCTATGTTTTACAACGGGTGAGAAAACATCATTAAAGTCAACACCTTGTACCTGACTGTAGCCCTTTGCAACCAATCGTGCCTTATACCTTACATCTTCAACACCTGAAGTTCCTTCCTTTCTTTTGAAGACCCATTTGCAACCAACTGTTTTCTTTCCCTTCGGCGGCGTCACAAGATCCCAAGTACAATTCTTGTGGAGAGATTCCATTTCTTCATTCATAGCTACCAGCCACTTTTCTGAATCAGCACTCTGAATTGCCTCCAAATAGGTGGAAGGTTCACCGTCTCCACCTGTTTCCTGTGCCACTGTTAAAGCATATGCAACAACATCTTCATACCTTTGTGGTGGTCGAATCTCTCTTCTTGGTCTGTCTCTGGCTATGGAATATTCCTCTACTGGTTCATCAAGATCTGGTTCATCAACTTGATCTCTTTGACTCGTAGAGGCTCTTTGTGAAGAACTTGCATTTCCAATCTCCAACTCCACCTGCTTCTGAGTACTATCATCCTTTTCTGAATTACAAGACTCTTTTCTAGGATACAACATAGATGATTCATCAAATGTAACATCTCTGCTAATTACAAATTTAGGTGATTTGAGATCAGGACACCATAATCTGTATCCTTTCACTCCAGAAGCATAACCGAGGAAAATACATTTCTTAGCCCTAGGCTCTAACTTTCCCTCATTAACATGCATATAAGCAGAACACCCAAAAATTCTTAAATTAGAGTAATCAGCAGGAGTACCTGACCAAACCTCCTCTGGAGTCTTGAAATCAATAGAAGCACTTGGAGCACGGTTGACAATGTAGCACGCCGTAGCAATGCTTCTGCCCAGAAATCATTTGTCAACCCAGCATTTGAGACATACACCGAGCTCGTTCCAAAAGAGTTCGGTTCATGCGCTCGGCCACACCATTCTGTTGAGGCGTCATTCTGACAGTGTAATGCCGAGCAATTCCTTCACCCTTGCAAAACTCATTGAAATCTGTACTACAGAATTCCAAGCCATTATCTGTCCGCAGCCGCTTAATGTGTTTTCCTGTCTGCTTTTCAATCAAAACCTTCCATTGTTTAAAGGTCAAGAAAACATCACTTTTATTCTTAACAAAATACACCCAAACCTTCCTTGAATAATCATCAATAAAAGTTAACATATACCTGGCACCACCCTTAGAAGGAACACGAGATGGCCCCCAAAGATCAGAATGAATATAGTCCAAAGTACCTTTTGTTTTATGGACAGCGGGAGAATTGAAACTAACCCTTTTCTGCTTCCCAAAAATACAATGCTCACAAAAGTCCATCTTACCAGTACTTTGACCACAAAGTAGGCCTTTCTTGCTTAACAACGTTAAGCCTTTCTCACCCATGTGTCCCAACCGCATGTGCCACAATCTGGTAATGTCAACATCTGAGGATGTAGAGACCTCTGCAGTACCTGTAACAGTGGATCCCTGCAAAATATACAAACTTCCAGACCTTTTAGCTTTCATCAGTACAAGGGCACCTTTACAAATTTTCAAAACTCCACCTTCAGCTGAATATCTACACCCAAGAACATCGAGAGTGCCTAAAGAGATGAGATTTTTCTTCAAATCTGGAACATGTCTAACATCAGTGAGTGTTCGGACAATGCCATCATACATCTTGATTCGAACTGTACCTCTACCAACAACTTTACAGGCAGTATGGTTGCCCATCAAAACAACTCCACCATTAACAGGTTCATATGTGGAGAAGTTTTCCCTACTGGGACTCATGTGGTAAGAACAACCTGAATCTAAGATCCACTCATTATTAGACCTGACTTTATTATCTGTTGCTACAAATATAGTTCCTTCATTCTCATCTGCTGCTATACTAGCTTCAGCGGTGACACTGCTATTTTGTACATTTTTCTCCTTATTTTTCAATTTATAGCAGTTAGCCTTAATGTGCCCCTTTTTCTTACAATAATTACAAATCAAATTGTAATGTCTGGATTTTGATCTTCCTTTGGATTTGCTACTACTAGGGTCTCTATTTTCAGATCTACCACGAACAAATAATCCCTCTGCTTGACTACCACTAGTCTCCCCTGTGATGTCCCTATCAATCTGCTCTTTAGATTTTAATGCAGATTTAATACTATCATATGAGACTGAATCTTTCCCATAAATCATAGTATCCCGAAAATGTTTAAAGGACTGGGGAAGGGAACATAATAATAAAATGGCTTGATCTTCATCTTCAATCTTAGCATCTACATTCTCCAAATCCATAATAATGGAATCAAATTTATCAAGATGAGAGAGTATAGATGTACCTTCTATCATCCTCAACATATACAACTTTTGTTTCAAATAAAGTCGATTCTCCACCGTCTTCTTCATGTACATGGTTTTCAACCGATCCCACATACCTTTGGCTGTCCTCTCATTGGCGACTTCCTGCAAAACCTCGTTAGAGAGATTCAAAATAATAGCAGATCTAGCCCTTTTATTTAGATCTGCAAATTCTTTCGCCGTCATCTCCGGTGCCTTATTCTCCTCTCCTTCAAGTGCTAACTCACATCCATCCTGTATAAGGATGGCTTCCATTTTGAGTTGCCACATACCGAAGTTGACACTCCGATCAAACTTTTCAATTGAGATCTTTGTTACTGTCATGATGGCTATGAAATATGATACCTGATTAATAGTGACGCGGGCCCCACAAGAGGTGAATAGTGACAATGGGCCCCACAAATGAATAGTGTCGCTGAGCCCCGCTAACAGAAGGTACTTATTTTCTGATGTGGAGGATCCACGTTTAGTGGCAGCCACAGAGCATACAATAAGCACTTCAATGGGCCCCACAAGAGAATAGTGACGCTGGGCCCCACTAACAGAAGATACTTATTTTCTGATGTGGAGGATCCACGTTTAGTGGCAGCCACAGAGCATACAATAAGCACTTCAAAAAAAAAAATCTGGCGCTCTGATACCAGTTTGTTGGGCAACAGGCCCCACAAGAACTAATAGCCACTACTACAATATAACAAAGACAGTAAAGAAAATAACTGAAAAAGACAAGAGGCACAGAACTTACGTGGTTCGGTCAATGTGACCTACGTCCACGGCCGGAGAAGGATCCAAAATTTCACTATTTGTGGAGAATACAAATACAAAATACAAAAGTATTTTTGGGTATATGTATTGATTTTGGTGTGAGGAGAGGATGAGAGGGGGGGCTTAATTATATAGCCCTCTCCCCCCCCTTCATTTCTTAGCCTCACCGATGTGGGACTAAAGGGGGGAGAAGGCCACTTAACATTTTTTTTCTTCCTTTCCATCATTTTGTTCTCTTTTCTCTCACGAGCAACTGTAACGTCCATCAATCTTAATCTCCTTTCAGCCTCCAACTCCAAGATAAAATTTTGACGCTTACCCATTTCTCACTGTCCGCCAGTCCTTCAGACCCATGTCGTCGAATCGCCGGAAGTTCCACGTCAAGCATCCGGTCGTCGTCGACGTTGGCTGCAGCTGCCGACGACCCAAGCTCTCATCTTTTTTCTTGTCTCCTTTCAAAAAATCCCACAACAACAACTATCAAACCGTATTCTCCCCTTCAACAGCGAGCCTCACCACCGCAACGACAGCACCAACCAACACGAGCAGCTCGTCGTCATCGTTCTCTCCGTCCAATTTCACCTCCTCTCCGCCGTCCCAAGCTCTCTACAGCCCGAAGCAGGGCAGCAGCAGGAGGAGGAGGAAGGAGCAGCAGCAGCAGCTGGTGGAGGAGAGCGTGGCGGTGGAGAAGGAGAGCTCGGATCCGTACGTCGACTTCCGAGACTCGATGCTGCAGATGATCGTGGAGAAGGAGATCTACACGTGGGAGGAGCTGAGGGAGCTGCTGCAGCTTCTCCTGTCGCTCAACACGCCTTACCATCACCACCTCATCCTGCAGGCCTTCGCCGAGATCTGGAACGGGGTTTTCTCTCCGGCGCGGCACCGAGCGGCACCGCGCGTCATCAATTTCCGCACGTGAGAGGGGGATACGATTAGAGGCGCTCGAGATACTGTCACCACCCAGTGGCACGTGGAGAGGGGGAGTTTCCAAAGGAGAACAGTATTTTTCCCAGTGAGGATGGCAAAATTGTAAAAAAAGGGAAAGATCCATTTGGTAGCTGCTTGCTTGCTTCATATTAAAATATGTTTGCTTTGCTTTTAGGTTACATTTGCTCAGAAGAGTGCAAGGTGCTCTGTAGTAAAGTAGCAGTTGGTAGGGGAAATTCTAAATGCGCACCACATTTTACTAGTGAGCACTCGTAAAGTGATTTACAACATAGGGGGGAATGGTACTCACTAGAAAAATATGGTGCGCCTTTAGAATTTCCCGGTTGGTGGTGATATTGAAGATAACAGTGAATGTTAGATTTCATGCATGAATATTAGAGAGAGAGACAGAGACAGAGACAGAGAGAGATGTAAATCAAATGCAAGAAGCATGAAACTTCTTCAATGCATCGTTATTTCCTTCATCAGCGTACGAGTTGTGTGTAACAAGTAACGATCCCAACACTCCTAGAATATTTGACAAAACATGTAAAATTATAATTATTATTTTTCGATAGAAAAGATAATACTCCTCCATATTTCACTTATCTATATACTTGGATCGGTTCATGTCTCATGCTACTTTGAAAATGAGTCATGACCAGGAAAAATGAGCATAGGCCCATGCAAAGAATCCCTGGATACTTTTTCCAAATGGTGCGAGAACAACTTGTATTATTATAAGTTTTTTAGGTGAGAGAGTAAAAATTTGTACTCTAAGAAAAAAGAGACAAGTAGAGAAACGTGAGAGAGAGAGAGAGAGAGTGCATGAGAGTTCTCTTTTAGGTGAGGAGTTGATATTTGTTGCGTCTGTCTCCACTTGTAATTAAGAATGTGATATGGTCACTAAATAATTAGATAAGTTGATGGTAATTAAGAGATATGAAATTAGCATAGTCTGTCGTATGCAAAATTTTAAATTGACAAAATTATAATATATGCAGGTCCATTCATGCATTCAACTTTCCCATGCATGCATATTCCTGAAATATAGTAACTTCTTGCAGTCAATATAAAAAAAATAAAATAATAATAATAAATAAATAAATCAAACACCGGTGACATTTATAATTAAGCATTTAATTACGTCATGGGACCAAAACAAAGGATAATTATAGATGCACTCCCCATGTCTCTAAGGGCACATCCGTAAATACCTCCATAAATTTGAAAATTTAAATTTTTTTTCTAAGAGCACACCCCCTTCTTTTGAAAATTTATCCAGTCTGCCAAACTGCTCCTCCTTCACCGCTCCTAACCCTAACATCTTATAGCTAAGGTGAGGAGGAGCATATAATAGCATGCTTATAATTAAAAACAACTTTAGTTGAGTGTGCACTTAGATATTTGGAGTGTGTATTAGTAGTTACCCTAAACAAATTGGGCTAAGCTCGAGGGCCTTAGATGGCAGTCCTTGTGCCAACGCTTAGCTTGGTGCAGATTACTGATCCCAGTAAGAGGTTAATTGTCCTTTATCATTAATTCTCCATGTCCTTATTGACAACTTACTGTATAGCCAATAAGCCTTGTTTCTATTCGTATTATTAGATATTCCAACTTTACTTTCTACTGAAAACTCATTTTGAATAATATTATAAAAATTACTCTGCGGGAGTTGACTAGCGAAAAAAATTAGAAAAAAAAAACGACTTACTAAATCTATCTCCAGACAGTCTCAAATAGCCTTAAATGCAATAAAAGATGTTGCTCCCTCTATGCGGGAAATTCTAAATGAGCACACCACTGGATTTAGTGAGCTGCCGAACGGTTTTTAAACACTGTTTATGCATTAATCCCTGACCAGAGTAAAAAATATGGTTAAAAAAAAAAGCAAATTTGTAATTTTTTACTATGTTATGAGGTGGAGCTCACTAAGTCAAGTGGTGTGCTCATTTAGAATTTCCCCCTCTATGCCTTGATTCTTGTTTGTAGTAAATAGGAAGTTTTTTTTTTTTTTTTTTTTCCTTTTTTGGCTATTTCAGGGGGAAAAATAAGTTCCTCCGGTACTTTGTTTAAAAAAAGAGGTTTTTACGTATAGTTCTTTTAAATATTTAAAAATTAAACTTTAGTCTCTTAAATCTTCATATTTTGATTTTAGTCTCCCCAACTCTTTAGGTTACTTCACTTTAGTTTCTCTAAGTAATTTTTACTACGAAGTTCCCTTTATACCTTTGAAAGAGAGAAAAATATTAGTTATTTCCCTCCCTTCCATCTTCCTCCTCTCTTCCTCTTCTTATTGGGTTTTCCTCTCCATTGGATATATGTTTAGGAAAAGAAAAGGAAAAATGAACAAAGAAAAATTAACTGGGAGGCAAGAGAGGGAGGAGAAGAATTGAGAGGGAACCTAATAAGAAAAGAAAGAGAGAAAGAAGAGGGAAGGGATGGAAATAACTGATAGTTTACTTACTTTCAGGGCTATAGCAAAAAATTCGTGTAAAAAAATATCCAGGTAAAAGTAAAGTAACTTAGAAGATTTGGGAGACTAAAATCAAAATATGAAGATTTCAGGAGCTAAATTTTAATTTTTAAAGATGTAAAGGGCCTATATATAAAAACCCAAAAAATGAAAAAAATTTACCTTTGATGCTATATATATATAGGGGAATTTCTAGATGGGCACAATTTTTTTCCTAGTGAGCCCACTTTTCCTAGTGAGCACACCCTCTCTTTGGAAAAGAGGGTTTTTCCCAGTGAGCCCACAAATATCTCTAAACTATCCTCCTCTCTCTCTCCGATTGATTTCTTCTTCTTCTTCTTCGTCTAGGGCAGCACTCCAAAATTGAAGAACGAAGAATGGGAAAAATGGAAACAGACTTTTAGGCGAGAGAGAGAAGGGCGCGAGGGATGAAATGGGTGAGGAGAGAAGGATCATAAGAGCTTCATGTCTCGAGCTTCACAAATCGCCATGGGTTTCTTCTCTATTTCATTTTTTTTGTTCACAATTTCACTCTCTCTATCTTTGAGAAAAAACGAGAATTTCTATATGCTCCCCGATAACATTGCCGCCCCGCCTTTCCCCTCTCCCCCCTCCCCCTCTCTCTTCCCGATAACTGTTAGCCAGGATGAATTGGCTTGATCCAGGCTAACTAATCCGGATCAGGCCAATCCATCCAGGCTAACAGTTCCGGATGGTTAAAGGATAAAAGAGAAGGTGAAGGAGAGATAGTTTTGATTAAAAATTTTGATGGTAAAATAGTAAATAAAGAGAAGATTTTAAGTGGGCTCACTAGGAAAAAAGCTGTGCCCATATAGAAACTCTCTATATGTAGTATTACTGAAGTAAATGGAACCGAGAGCAGGTCGTTATCGATTGGATTATCAAATTAAATGGTGTACGTGACACTAACCAGGCTCACGAGTGACAAGTGACAACCAAGCAGCCAAATTAAAAAAACCAAAATAAATGCAGAACTTCAGCGAAGATACAGAAAGATTTGATCAACAGTGACAGCAAAGGATGGATCAGGCTCAAAGTTTGTCTGGTCCCGAGATAGAGACACCACTTGAGGGTTGGTTCCTGTTTGTTGATAGTCACAAGCCACCTCAATCTAGGGCAAACTCAGCTTGCTGCTACCCTCCATCGGCTACCTGAAGAAATCAATGCTGAAATCTACCGACAGGGTCTTGATTTTGACGAGCTCTCGCGGGCTGCAGTGAGTTTGTGTTGCATTCATGTATCGTTAAACATTAAGTCTTTAAGTCGATTCACTAAGTCAAAAGTAAATAAATTAGGTGAATAGAAAATGGGTTCAAAGTGGAATACATAATAAATGAAACAAAAGAAAAGATAGTCCCACGTTAAAAGTCTAGACTTGTTTTCTATTTCCTTCTTTTATCTTTTGTAGACAAGAAAACTCTATCTCCAAATAACAGTTTCTTCTGTTTAGTTATGTAACCTGAGAGACTAACGCCCACTGTAATTAAGAAACATATCGGTGGAGACAGTATCATGGGAGACTAACGCCCGCTGTAATTAAGAAACATATCGGTGGAGGGCGAATCGGTTTTAATAAGATAGAGTTCAACGCTAGTTTCGATCAACTTCTAGTTATCATCCAAACTGTAATCATTTTCTACATACACTCGTTCTTCAAACAGTGACGTATTCTGACTTAGTTTACATATACATTATTCTGTCTAGTAATTTAAACTAATAACCTATATATATAGATATATATTATAAATATAGATATTTTGTTGCTTCCAAAAGTAAACTGTTTATATAATATCAAATCGGATTTTTTATCTTTTGTTCAGTCTCTAAAATTATCTAGTAACATTTCTGGTTCAAGTAGTTAACAATTTTCTAATCTTAGAATTCTTATACAGTATTTACTCTGTCTAATAAATTTCCAATAGTTTGTATCAGTTTAGTTGTACAAGTCGAGTCCTGAATTTGGATCTTTATTGGTGATCTGGTTACAAGTCTCACGAGATTGATGTATGGGATAGATTAATTCTGGTTTCACTATTTCTCTACGAGAAAACAAATCTCTAGCAGCATTACTCCGATCCAGCTTGTGAGAGATTTTGGATTTGACTCTCAGTGGAGATTTAATTTGGATAATATTGCCAAGGCTTTGCCAACTAAAAACGCTTGTTTGTCGATCATCTCCATTTGACTCACATATCTATTTGTACGTTTCTTTAGAATGAGATTGGTTAGATCTAAACAAAAACTTTACATCTTTGTTTAATTTCCTAGAAAATTAAGATGTTTATGATGAGATTATAAAGTCCACTGATGTGAGGTTTTGTTTTTCTTTTATTGCAAAATCTATTCAAATTATTTGGTGTAATTTTCAATCACTACATATTATTTAGCAAAGATTTCTTGGATTTTGTAGGATGCGATGCAATTGTAATTAATTAAGCAACCAAAACATTAATTAGCACCTCGGCCATCACACAAAGACCCTCATAACACGAGGATAAAAAAAAATTACAAGCACAAGATTTGCTCCTAATCCAAAATTACACTCAAATCTTTATTTAACCTTGGGTCTAATGCCATTCAAAGTTGAGACACTCCAATTAATTATATATCCATAATCCAAGTCTTAGATTGCTTAATTTTACAAAAGTGAGGTCTGTTTTGTTGGTAAACTTAGATTCATTATTTAGAACGATCGAGGCGCATAATGTAGGTTTGATGATTAATTATTTAGGAGTAATAGGAATGTTAATTTGTATTAATTAGTGGTTAATCGTTTGCTTTGGATTAAGACAAGGAGGGGATCGATTTAGAAGTAAGTTTCTGATCTGATCCAAACAAACAAGCCTCATGCACACTAATTATACTATAATATAATATGTAGCAAAAAATATTTAAATGAGCAAATAAACAAACTAAATCATACAATTTTTCATATTTGAAGCACGAGAATCAATCTCCCATTTCCATATATAATGTGATGAAACTTAGGTCATAATTCATTTGCGCATTTAACAATTTCTGAATAATTTTTACTAAATTTAAATGCGTGAGCTGACGAGTAGAATCAAAATTAAATTAAATTTCTATTTACCAAATTAAAGTTCTGTGTTCATTTTTTTTTTCCCCAACAAATAGTAAAAATTTATACATGTAAAAAAGTTTAAATTATTAAATTAAATAATGGATATTATAGCAAAACAATCTAGTTTTTAAAAAAAATAAATCTCAATCTCCGAATAAAGTTGAAGAGGAGACTGCATGCATGCTCTCTCTCTCTCTCTCATAATTGATATGATAATTGATGAGATATCCCAAGTTGCGGGGGCATTTGTCTTTTTGTTTAGGCCCATTGTTGTCTCAGCTAACCGCTCACACAAATTATCTGAGCTGTAATTTATTTCTATTATTTTTAATATTTTTTTTTTAAAAAAATTGGGTTAGATCTCAACCTCTAGGGTTCACTCATACTCAATTTATTGGGTTTTTATTTTGATTTGGTCCTCCATCAAGTTAACACAAAATTAACTATTTTCAATAAATAAAATATTTTGTTTGCACTTATGAAAGGGCAAACGAACTCCAAAATTTATGAAATTTAATCCGAAAGAACTTAAGTAGGTAGAGATAGTAATTGTAAAAAAAAAATGCAAAAAAAAATATTGGATCATAATAGTTTTGCCACTAGTTCACGTAAATTTTTCTAAACTGACGACTCAACTACAGTAATTCATATATATATATATATATAGAGAGAGAGAGAGAGAGAGAGAACGGGAAATACACCGGCGGTGAAGGGAGTTCCTTCACCGCCGTTTAGGTGGCCCAATAAAATTATAACACGGGGCGTCATTCAAGATAACAAATAAATGAATTCTCTTAAATGACACCACGTGTAATAATTTTATTGGGCCACCTAAGCGGCAGTGAAGGAAACTTCCTTCACCGCCGGTGTATTTCCCGTTTTCTCATATATATATATATATATATATATATATATATATATATATATATATATATATATATATATATATATATATAAGTGGTCCAAATTATAACTACATATGTTTGTTTCCTGATGATTAGGAGTCACAATCATTTAAATTGTGCATAAATTTTTTAGAGGTTGAAAGCTATGCTTAACTGTATACATAATAATTCGTACATATATATAAATAAATATAGTTATAATTAGAGGCTATGCTACTAAAACACATTAACGCTTACTTAGAGGTTGTTTGCAAGTAATAATTATATTATTGATAAATGAGATAATTCTGATATCTCCTAAAAATATGAATTTAAAATTTAAACTCTTTGTAACTCTGTTTACTATTTATGACTTCCAATCTAAACTAATTAAACGTAGTAATAAATTAATTAACCTACCATCATACTCCATCTGTACCAAAAATTAACATAACGACAGCAAAGTTAGTTAATTAATTATTCAAAACAATTAATCTAGATTATCATTTAGTTTAATATATTAATTCATAGTCCAATAACAATGAGAGCCCATTACCTCTGTTGAAGTACATAAATATGTACATATTCTTTATGAGTTTAAAATAATGTACCGCCCTTCAACTCTGTGGGAGTTTCCAAAGGAGCACACCATTTTTCACAGTGAGCCCACTTAACAATTTTCAATCTGAACAAAAAAAAATATATACTAATAAGTGGGCTTACTAGAAAAAATGGTGGTGTGCTGTTTTGAAAACTCCCCTAATGTGCTTTTCTGAACAACTCTAATTTTAATTTACTCATCAATTTTCAATTTAAACAGTTTTTTTGTCAAATTTTAATCCGCTCTATACAAAATTTTAAATTAAAAATAATTTTTTTTTTACTTCAAAAGTTTGTATAGGATATAATAAAACCCTAATTTCAGCAGACCGAACTTGAATCTAGGAAAAAATTGTAACTAAAATAGGGCTTTACTATGTTTATTAAATATTTTTTTAGTAATTTCCAAATGTGACTCTGAAACTTCTCATTATTTTAAGAAATTTTTTATTTTCAGTAAAATTAGACTTTGAACTAAATATAAAATAATTATTCACAACCAAGATGTATAGAGAGATCTCAAGACCAGGGATCCATTTTTACTCCCACAAAAATTAAATAATTAATTTACATTGAGATTAATATAACGATATAATCTTAAATCTCACCCCTAAAAAAATTAAAATAAAAATTAAAAAAAAAAAAAAAAAAAGAGTCTAAAACTCTGCAGGCAATGGCAAATTGAGTCAACAAGCTCCAGTCCGCTCCTCCTCCTCCTCTTCAATCTCAAGAGAAGTTACAACAGAAGAAGACATGGTGGAAGAAGCAACAACCATCCCATCCCCATAATTACCAGTACAGGAACGATCATCGGAATCAGCGGCGGCAAGAGATTGTTTAAGCAGGAGGTCAACAAACGCTGCAACGATGAAGCCATGGTTCTTCTTGGCGTTGAGCTTCAAGTACCACACGAGCAGCTCCTCAAGGCAGTCCCACGAGCACGATCCCCCCGGCCGCATCATCCCGTGTGCTGTCACCATCTCCTCCATCGACCTCCGGAAGTCCCCGTACGGGTCCCTGCTCTCCACCGCCACCGCCATGGCCACGCTCTCCTGTCCCAAGCTGGGGGGCGCCTCCACCTCGATGTCTTCTTCTTCTTCTTCTTCTTCTTCTTCTTCTTCACAAGATTGTAGTTGCAATATTATACCTTTGTTATTAGTTTTAGTCGGAAGTATGGACGAGCTTGTGTGCCCGTCTGGCTCGAACAGGAGGCGGTCGGCCGAGCGGAGCAGGCCGCGGACGATGGTCTCCTCGGAGGAGTCGAGAAGGGTCTCGTCTATGTCGGAGGAGGAGGAGAAGGCGTCGGCGTCGGCGGAGTCCAAGTAGATGGAGTTGAGGGTCTTGAACATGTTGGTGGTGGGGACTGGGCCGGAGCGGAAGGAGTCGGTCCTGGGGGCCTGCTTGCATGAGGGCCAGGCCCATGAAGATGTGGATGAGGAGGTTGATGAAGAAGAGGAGGATGAGGAGGTGGAGGGAGTTGCGTCTCCTCCACCTCCTCCATTGTTATTGGGCTTGAAGAAGAAGAGAGAGGTGAAGTTGAGTTTGCTTCTTCCCATTTTTTGTTTGGTTTTGGTTTTGGTTTTGGTTTTGGGAGACAGATCATGAGAGTTTGTGGGTTTTAAATTGGCTGTAGATGCAATAATGGAGATGTGGGGGGGAATTATGCATTTGGGTGGCAATGTTGGGGTTTTTTTGTAAAATTGGATAAATTTTCTTTCATACCCCTGGTTTACATTTCATTTTAAATCCAACCCTCTAGTGTTTTTTTTTTAACCTTTATCTAAGTAAAATATGTAGAGTTTACGTGTTTCTTACCGAATATGCAAATGAGATAAATACGAGATTAACTGAGAAGAATGTAAATGTAAGATATCTGATTTATGATAGTTAGCATGCACTAACTTTATGAACAACGATATGTAATCGATCAGGGGTGTCTAGAAAAGAAATTTTGTCAGAGGGGCTTGTTCGTATAAAATTAATTGGCAAATAGCTAGGGTGCTAAGCTCAATTCTTCATATCAATTTTTTAAAAAAAAAATTATGAACAATGCAGGGTTTGGGGGAGTTTCCGAAGGAGCACACCATTTTTCCTAGCGAGCCCACTTAACGACAGCAAGAAAAATTCTGACATAAAATACACTAATAGTTTGGTTCACTAAGGAAAAATGGTGTGCTCCTTTAGAATCTCCCAGGGTTGGAGGCTTGAATAGCATCTATTCACTGCACACCCTCTTGAATAGTGTTTTGAGGATAGAAAAAGAGGAGAAGTTGATGGATGGAGCAGTAGACTAGCATTAGTTTGTTGTTAATTTTTTAATCTAATCCTTCAAATTAATGTGTTTTTATATTAGTTTAGAAGTGCCCTTTGTCTCCAAAAAGAACATGCAGGATTGATAGTTTTAATTAAATTATCCCCTGATTAGTTGATTCTATTATATAATAATGGCTGTAGTCCGTTGCAACTTCCTTGGGGGTAATTTAACCCTTTGAGTCAAATAAAATAAAACTATCCAAAACTCTCTCTCTCTCTCTCTCCTCAATTATTAACAGTTTATTATCAGGATGAAGTCCTCCTCACAAAATTATGAGAATTAAACTTCTTCACATGGAAAAGCATGATGCTGGTAGACAACGAAAACTTAAATAAGCCGGTCCAAGAAGAAGCGGTGCAGGGCTAAACTAGCACTTCACGTCCAAACGGGTGCGCGCCATATATTAGTGCGTCCACCACTAGGTGCGTGCCTCTGGCCAGCCCCGCACACCCAGAGGCACATACAGCCAGCCCGCGTGCGTGCCCAGGGATGAGAGGCCCGTGCGCTTCTAGGTGAAAGCACGGCATCGGTTCTATATCCACCAAATCTGTTATAACGTGTACTAAAATTTTGGAAAGATATGTTGTAACTTTCCACTCGTATCGTGGAATTTGCTACTCCGACTACGGAGAAAATATGCGACGAGATATGGGACAAAGTCCAAAACTGAAAAGAATTCTTAAGTGTGTCAACTATTTTCTCCCAAGAAAATAAAGAGAAGCTAACGAGCGTTCGGATCATTAACGGAAAATAATAACTAACTTCTCTCGTAGTCCAAGAGCCATGGCAACCAAAAAAAAAAAGAGTCATCGCTTTTCTTCCCTGTAATCCGAAATTAAAATTTGTACCTTTCTTTTTATTTGTTGTATTTTATTTGTAATGGAAATGGAAAAGAAAGTGCTAGTACGAGACAATGGCATACTGAGATGCTAATTACTTTGATTCAAGAAAATTGTGAATATTTTTGCCTTTACAATATTTATGATGCTGTTATTGCAAAGTTTGAATTTAGAAAAGTTGGTCACGAAATTTCCATGCATTTATTGTGGGGGAGTTGAAACAACATGAGATCAAATTTATTGCCTTCACTTTACTCAAAAAGTAAAAAAGTAAAAAAGAAAAAAAAAAGAAAAATTTATAGCTTTTGCTTGGCTTTTGGGGGGATTAATAAATAAAATTCCTCTTTAGTGAATAGAGTCACATTTGCCCTTATCTACCACATGCTTGTGTATCAATCCTTAAGGGATGAACTTATAAATTGATAGAAAAGAAAAATTAATGAATGAATATTTAATTTTTTGCAGAGACTTTGCTGCAGAGATTTATAAGGTATACGTCACATTCTTACTAAGTACTTGTGCAAAGTTTTGTCCAAAGTTTTGGTGAAATGTCAGAGACTTCAATATGATACTAAAACAATCCAGTTTCAAACTCTACCGGTTTCTGCCATCAACTTGCAGGAGCATTTTCAAATACAAAATAATTTTTCTCAATCCTGTATTTTGTATTTTAATAAATGTGCAGCTATTAATAAAGTTTGGCTCATCATTTAAGAAATGTGAGTTCATGATATAAAAATAAATAACGAAACTATTAGTTTATTTGTTGCTATATATTTTATATAGGTACTCAAAATGGATTGGTGATTGATTTTTAAGTTTCTTTGTAAATCTAATTACCGTTACATTATCTCACATACGAAATATTTATTTTTATCTTTCTAATTAAATTTGAACCTTTCTTAATATTTTGAGTGAGCTAGTTTAATTCTCTTAGAGAATTACTGAGTGTGTCCCGTGTTTTTCTAAGTGAACTTCAAGGAGGTTTACTGTAACTTTTAGGCTCACCAAGAAAAACATAGAGCGCATCTAGTAATTCTCATTCTCTTAAGAAGAGAGGATCATATGAACAAACCTATAATAAACAAAACTATCGCTAATCAATCAATCAATCATATTTTAAATGCTCCCCCAAAAACTAAACCATGATTTTTTTTTTTTCCCTCTTTCCCTTTTGATATAAAACAAAATTAAGCATGATACTTAATCAGCACAAAATCCTGTTGGTAGGGCCCTTTGTCTCTTGTTAGGGTTCCCCTAGCTCCTTCTGACCAGGATTAAGCCCAACTAATGGAGTATTAATTTTTCAATTAGGGGGCAAAGTGGTCTCTAAGAATGGAATATTTGTTTAAATAAATTTGTTGATAATAGTTTACTTAAAAAACAAAGATTAACATAAAAAAATAAGGATTAAGCACCTAATTTATTAGCACACATTGAGTTGGCCCCTCAAGGTTGGATATTTATATGCATTCCAAGCTTAACACAGTATTGAAGGGATTTTGATTGGTCTTTTTTTTTTTTTTTTTAATTTTATTTTAAATCTCATTTGTAAGGATCATTGATCCAAACAAAAAAAACAAAAAGTGACTCTATTGACAAATAGAGCTTCTATTTTGTTTCTTAGTGCCTTTAAATTATTTATATACTATTTATTTGCACTAAAATAAGTAGGAGAAATAAAAAAAAAAAAAATCTATTTTTACTTTTCGCACGGGCGTGCAATTATAAATCATTATCTATGCAATAAACAGTTCTTTTATAGTATAAAGTAGATATAATCGTAGCGTATTGTTATCAATGAAATTATTCTTGCTCGATTAGATACCTAAACTAACTAAAATAGATTAGTGGTTTGTTAAAAGAAATTAAGGGAAGAGTACGGAGCCAACAACTCCCATTTTCTCTTTTAACATTGCCGCCTACAAATTTCTCAGTGCACATGCCAAAGTTGTTCATATCATCAATTTTTGCAGTTAGAACCCTAATTAAACCTTGAATTGAAATCTAGGCGTTATTCTTGGAGGATTTAGAGAAGATTTAAACGGTTCATAGACCGAACAGACTACATCCTCTTGTATCGATGGCCAAAAACATCTCACTCCGCACGACTTAACGAATCCTTAGCTACACTCTCACCCGCAACAAAATCCACATAATAGTCTGTAATTCGGGAAATTCACCGACGGTGAAGAAAGTTACTTCACTGCTGTTTAGGTGATCCAATAAAATTATTACACGTGGTGCTACTTAAAATAATAAATAAAAGAACTCTCTTAACCACTCTTTGTCTTTGAATGGCGTCACGCGTAATAATTTTATTGGACCACCTAAGTGGCGATAAAGGAACTCCCTTCACCAGCGATGAATTTCCCGTTTCCTCTCTCTCTCTATCTATATATATATAGAGAGAGAGAAATGGAAATGAGCTGACAGCTCACGCAATTTAGCTGAGCTACAGTTCATTTCCACTATCTCAGTAATTTTTTTAAAAAAAATTTCTTTTGGATTATGATCTCAACTCCCTAGGGCTTACTCATAACCAATTTTTTAGATTTTAGTTTTGATTTGGTCTTCCATCAAATTAATACAAAATTGACTGTTTTCTATGAATAAAACATTTTGTATGCACAAGGGTAAATGAACTCTAAAATTTATGAAATTTAATTCTAAATAAATTAAGGAGGTAAAGAAATTATTGGATCATTATAATTTTACCGCTATCTCATGTAACTTTTCCTAAGCTGGCGGCATACCTACAGTAATCCTATTAAAGAGAGAAAGAGAGTACCTATGATAGTGATAGTTATGGATATGAATTAGTAGTTTTTCTAAGACATAGCCTTGAAACGAATACAATTTCTCAAAACAAAATCCAGAAACATCCTTATCATGAGATCAAAAGCTATTGAGGAAAATTCTGTCCCCGAACAACCTTTATAAACACTCTGATTCCTTCATTTTTTTACAAAGTCTGCACACACGTTAGCTTCTCGGCATATATGATGAACAAGAACTGATAAGATTCCATATTCGATACTTGGCTTCAAGCTAGTTTGTTTCCAAACAAATTGTATAATCAAAATCCTTTTTTTCTCCATGGATTTTTTCAAAGGCCTACATTTATCAGCCTCAATTGGGGATTAGGGTTTCCATATTTGCTACATAGTCCAAACAATTAGTTACCTTATTAACTCTCTTTGATGGTTAATTAGTTTCTCTTAGGGATGTTCAGTCAGTCAATCGGTTAGAGTTCGAAGTTTTTCAATCGGATTCGAGAGTAGAAGGCTCCAACCATTGTCAGAAAATTATTCTAAGAGTAGAGTGAAATTCATTTTTGGACGTTCAGTTGGTCGATCGGTAGGAAATCGGAGTTCTCCGATCGATCCGATCGTAGAAGGCTCCGATCGGAGCCAGAAAATTTTTCCGACCGAATTCTAACTGATTTCGGTCGGAGTTGAGCGAAACTGATAGAGTCGGCGGTTGTGTTCACCCCAGTTTCTCTATTAAAATGTTGACAAAAATCAATCCAGGGTCAATGTGTAACATGCCAGAAAATATTATTTAGAAAACCAGTGCTCTTCCAACCAAAATAGAGTATGCATGAAATAAAAAAAATAGCATAAGAGAACGTGCTTGTCCTGTAGAGATTAGACTAATATCATGCTTTTATCAAGTTTGTTAGGGAGTGATGTAGTTGTCGTTTGTTAAAAAGTCCAAAATACAAGGAGAAGATTTGAGTGGAAGAGGACAATAACATCTCATCTTTATTCCCTTGGCTTTTGGGTAAGGGTGCATGTACATATTATATTCCCTATATTTTTAAACTAGACTTTGTTCAATTTTTTAAATAATTTACAATTAAATACGTATATAAATCTTAGCTTAAGTGATATCACCCATTTCAATTTATAATAAGTTATGAATTTGACTTCCGATGGTGACTCAATTTGGATAATATTACAATATACACATATACACATACACACATATATATATATATATGACTTTGACTAGAAAAAAAAAAAATTGATAGTTGGTTAGTGAGCAAAGCGTCTTTTCTTTTATTTATTTATTTATTTTTTTGGGGTGGGGGAGGGGAGTGCATTGACAAGTCAGGATTTGGGGTACGAGCGGGAGCGGGGATGAGTTGGGGGTGAGAGGGTTTTGTTTGGAGAGGGAGAAGAGTAATTTGGGGAAAATAGGGCATGCCCTAAGAAAATACCAATATTTCAAAATGTCTTGGTTGCGCCCTTGAAAGCAGGGTGCCCTTAGGATACCATAGGTGTGCCTTTAGAATTTCCCAACCTTGGACCCAGACAGCCTAAAGCTGAAAGCCCAGTAGCCTGGGCTTGTTTTGACACAATTGGTAGTTCTTCTTTACTGGGCCCATAATCTAGGCCCTGGTCCCAAGCTAACTTATCAATCGAGGCATAAGCACAAGGGTAATTTCTGCTAAACTTTGTTCCCTTTCTCCTAAAACCCTCCCCCTCTCAGAAAATTCGATTTGAGCACACGACTTTCCTCAGTTGGCTCCCTTTTCTTAGTTAAGAAAGGGGATTAGACTCTAAAATGTTTTTCATGCCGTTCACATATTAGTCCCCATACAAGTTTATTATCGTTGGGGCAATCCCCGACCAGGATAATGATAAACTTCTAAATTTTTAAAAACTTTAAGACATGGGCTCGCTGATCAGAGTGGTGTGCTGAAATAAAATTTCCCCGCTCTTGCCCCTACCCAAGGGGAATTCTAAATGAGCCCACCCTCGTGCTAAGTGAGCCCCTCCTAAGCGGGCGCATCTAGAATTTCCGCTTACAAAGTTATTTTATTTAACCTAAAAAAAACTCTCTTCTTTCCAGAATTGAAGCAATATGATTCAATTTAAATTGAGCTCTCCTTCAAATGATCAACTCTCTAATTCAATTTCTTAAATCCAATTTTTCGTTCAGCAAGTCGATTCGATGTTGTGTCTAAATAAGCCTCTTTATATATACACAAAGAAGTATATATAAGCATACATGTATATATATAAATAATAAATTCGATATCAATTGAAGAGAAATGTTTACTAAATTAATTAAAATTATAATTTTAAATAAATTTTATTTATAAATAAAGTTGGAACTTAATAACTTATCGGAACCGAATTAGTTCAGTTCAATTTCAATTTCCATTCTTAATCAATTCTGTTTGATTTTGCTAAAATTGACAAGTTCGTATTGAAAATTGACTAATACTCACCTCCAAGTAGCTAGCCAAACTAGTGCACCCTTAGGTTGGGGAGTTTCTAAAGGAGCACAATATTTTTCCTAGTGAGTCAAGTTTAAAACGACCTAGACTAAAAGTCCGATTAAAAAATACAGTATTTAGTGGGCTCAGTTGTAAAAAAAAATGGTGTGCTCATTTCGAAACTCCCCTTCAGTTGGGGAGGTATTCGGTGGGAGTCCACCACATCTAAAACAAAACGGTGTGGCAACTTCTCCAACGTTACAGATCCAACGGCCAATATCCACTCATCAGCCAAAGTGCATTGATACATAGATCCCATTTCTGTGTGCGGTGTTTTTTTACTTTATTTTTTTTTTCCGCTTCGTCGTCTCTTTGATGCATCTCAAATGTTGTCCCCAGTGATTCTAGGGTTCCACTGATCCGATTCGTCGATCTCGGTCTCGTTCAAGGTACCGATCTCTCGACAGTCCTTCTCTTTTCGATTCTTTTCGTTCATCGATTAATAGATTAGCGATGGAATAGTTAGGGTAAACTTTTTCTCCGTGATGTATAATTGATTCTTGTTGGTGCTACGTTATTGCTTTGATTTGAGGATGGTAACTTTAATTCAAATTAAAAATGAGTTCTTGAGTGCTGTTTGTGGCTTTATTTTTGAATATTTTTTTGGTTATTTTGTTAAAGAATTTATCTAGGGCAGAGAATTGGAATGCGTGTGAATGTTCGTAAAGTCATCAGTAGGTTATGAATGAAATTTTGGTAGAATATTTTATTTATTTAATTGTTTATTTTGGGGAAGAAATCTAATTTTAGGTAAGGTGGGGTTGATTAATTATTTGTTCGGATATCAAAATTCGAGAGTTATATGAACGTTGTATCTATTTGCTATTAGAAATTTAATGTATTTTACCTATTAATGTGACATTTACCTGATTTTCCTGGTAAAGTTGCTTCCTTAAACTAAAACTCACTTATGTAGAGATCGTTGGCTTGTTCCTCTCTCTCTCTCTCTCTCTCTCTCTCTCTCTCTCTCTCTCTCTCTCTCTCTCTCTCTCTCTCTCTCTATATATATATATATATATATATATATATATAAACAATTTGAAAATTTATTTTTTTTCTTAATAAGGCTACCCCCCCACTGCGTTCATGCCTTTATTTTAGCAATTAGCCAAAATGAGTGATACCACTTGAATGTTATCAGGGAAAATATCTCTATTACCTCCTAATCAGATAATAACTTAGGAACATTGTAAGGAACAATTCTCATTTGACCCCGTAAAGACATAGACGTGATTATTATAAACAATTGTCAAGGAGAAGCCTTGTACTATTATGTATTGAACTATGTACAACAAATGTTGAAGAGCATAATCAATGAAATACAGAAGTTCAACATTGAAGGACCTAGTTTTAAAGGAAGATGGTGTTTTGTCCTTATTGACATATATAAGCTTTGAAAGTTGAAACATGTCCGACAAATTCAAAACATAAAGCTCACATGAAGAAAACAAACTCTTCAGAATGAAAGATAATTGCTCAGCAGTGTAGCAAATTGAAAGACACTACAATGCAAGTATCTTACTGTACATGGGCAATCCCGAAGGTAGACGTGTTTATATATGGATTTATGGTCCTTATCATCATGGGGTTTATCCTCCTTGTTTGAAGTGCTGTCTAACTAGTAGTCATGTCGTATCATCATGGGTTTATCTTCGACATGATAAATTCTGAAAAACACGCAAAACTACAATGACAACAAAAACTTTATGTTTGAAGTGGTGTCTAACGTGACACGGCTCTAAAGTATGTATTTTTGCTTCGTGGAATATATCCACATGAGTTTCTAGTTGGTATTATCGTACGCTCTAAATGTGATTGTTGCAGCAGTTTTGCTTGGTTCCATATATTGTGCCATTGTGTGACATTTTGGTCTTAAACTAGTAGTCATAACTGTCTTATGTGACAAAATATCATCAAATAGAAATCTGAGAGCTATATCAGAGAACTGTCTTAAAGCCTATGTGACATTCGGCATTATTATTATTATTATTATTATTATTTAGTAAATGTTCCATTTTGAAACTTGCAAAATGGTATGCTCAGAAAGACATGGCATATTCAACTTGACAGCCCCTTACAAATAAATCATGTGCCAATGAGGGGGAAAAAAGAAATGAGAGACAGATTTCCTCATGTCAAAAAACATGACAGATTTTCAGAGGCAATTAGAATCTCAGCTTGTCAAGGAACTGCTGAGGTAAGAAAATGAGCTCCTTTTAAGATACGTGAAGAGTCAGACCAGTGTAATTCATGATGCCAGTTTCCAGATTCCTGTGGCTGATCCACCAGTACAACTACTTTAACTAGAAGCAAAAAATATCTACTAAAATCCCTACAAGCTAGTTTTTTTTATTTTTTTTTATTTTTTATTTATTGCGGTTATCTTAATTATACTGTTTTTTGCTCAAGTATTATTATAGGAGATTATGGTGTCTTAATGAAGGTGCATATCAAAAAGTTTGTTTCCATTATCAGAGTACAGTATGCTACTCACCTGTTTCCTTTTTCTTTGTTTTTTTTGTTTTTTTTTTTGGGACATGAAACATCCTGTAAGATCTGAGAAAGTGTGATACTATTTAGTCAAACAACCTTTTTCTTAAACCTATTGAAATGTTTGTGTCATTATAATTCTATGCAGATGTCTTTGTATGTGGGCCATATCCCCCCTCACGTTCAACATGAAGAGCTTGAAAGAGTTTTCCGGAAGTTCGGGCGCTGTACCTTACAGATGAAAGATGGATATGCTTTTGCAGTCTTTGAAGTTAGTGATGATGCTGAGGCAGCTCTCCACACATTGCGAGGTAAGAATATTTGCGGGCAGCAATTATTGCTCAGTTGGTCCAAGAAACAGCCCAGGCTGTTTCAAAAATCTAGAAGGCTAAATAAATTTTATGAACCATATCGAAGGAGGAACTTCAGGGAAGAGGGTCATGGAATGGGGTCAAGGGTTTCCCGAGATCGAAGAGATTTTTCTGCAGGAAGCTCCCATGTACGAGCTTACAACAGTGGAAAACATAGGGACGAGGCGCTCAATAGAGGAGCTGGTTATGTTCATGAAGATATTGATGATGTTGAAGAGGTGACAGACGTAGCACTGAAAGGGAGACTGACAGATGATGGAAATTCAAGTGAACCTAATCCTGTGGCAATTGATCGTTGGGGTGAGCCTATCGGTGATGGGGTTACTGGAAATGAAATGCATAATGATGATGAGTTTGATCGCTATGAACCTTATCATGGTTATGATGAAGAAGACGAGAAAGAAGGTAACCAGATAGCTAATTCTTATGGTTCCCCATATCATGTGAGTTCTCGGGGAAATGGACGGAAAGAGCACCCAGTTGATGAAGCTGACAAAAATGTTGATAATTCAAAGCCTCAGCGAGCATGCTATAACTGCGGTCTTAAAGGTCATATTAAACGTCACTGCCCTGAGAAGGATACTAAGCAAGAGAAATTTGGCAGGTTCAGCAACAAGAGAGGTGAAATAAATTTCAGAGACAGAAATGATGGAAAGCTAAAGATGCCTAGAACTAGTTCATGGGGAAGACTAGATGGCACCAGAGATCCTTTGGTGTCGAGTCGTCAAGAACGGAACAGAAAGGAATCTCATTCTGGAAAGTCTAGAAAGTTGGTGAGCAGGAGTAAGAATGTTTCAGAAAGAAGTGAAAAGAAATACCCTAAACCTGGGGCAGAGTCTCAAGCAAAGAAGCGAAGTAAGCAGGAACATGCTCGAAAAAAAGTGCTGAAGAAACAGAGCACAAGGAGATGCAAATCTCGGTCAGTTTCTTCAGATTCTTCTTCAAGCAGCTCTCAGACTCGTTCTCGGACCTCAAAATCCAAATCTCATACCAGTTCGCAATATTCTCACTCAACATCGAGGTCAATATCCGCCAGGTCTCACTCAGTTTCTTCTCATTCAAGGTCTGCTTCTGTCTCACCCTATCGCAAATCTAAAAGTATTAGATCAAGATCTAGGTCAAGGTCAAGCTCGCACAGATCACTGTCTTTATCTGTTTCATTGGACAAGCAGCCTCCATCTTCCCCATTGAATCTTAAGGTTTCTGAGGATAGGGTGTCACCCAAGCACAAGTTGGATCAACCAATAAGTCCCGGTTCTAAGCATCATCTGAAAAACAATATGGAGAGTTTTGAATTAGAAGATGTAGATAGCCCGGTCACTCGCAAGGTTAACTATGCTACTGATGGGGAACAATCAGGGGATATTATCAATAAGGCCCACTATTCTGCACCTACTTCTGGATATGAGGAAAGCTATTCTGGTATAAATTTACCTAAAGATGCTGCTGCTGTTTCCGAGGATCACAGAAAGAAGAGCAACGGACAAGAAACTTTGTCAATAAAACCATATGAGCAGATTGCAGTTGGTTCCGAGGGAAGAAACCCCACTAGAATTACAGCGCAGGAAATGATCTTTGCTCTGAAACATTATGGGCTTCCAGCACCTGAGGAAGGTGAGCCAGGCTTATCTGTAGAGGGATACTTTGGTGCTGCTAGGTTATGGCCATGGGAAATGATATATTATCGGAGATTAAAGAAGGGTCCAATTTCTACTGAGAATTATGCAAGGAGACTTGAGCAGAACAAAGAATTCGGTATTGTAGATAGGTATATTAGAAGCAGTAGTGGTTGGGGAGAACAGGAATGAAACTATATGATGTAAGGCTGCTCGGACCAGCAAAATTAATGATGGGAAAACCTCCATAGTTTCTACTACTCACTGCATTGGGAATCTGTGACCAGGTAAAGAGATTCGAATGCTCTAAACTGATATATGTAGTAACTCTTGATATTGAATATGATATTGTAGTTCAGAGACTCTTGCTTATCATCAGTTAAAAGATAACCCATTGTTTGAATCACTTTCCTTATGAAACTTCTTCTTATTGCAGTTGAGTATAAACATCAACTGTTCTTCCTTTTCAGGTGTTTTTGTACTTGCTATTTTTGCTGGTGGAAGATAAAGCCCGTGCCTTAACTACAACTTTTTTTTCTTTATATGTTAATGAACTGATCAACTGCTTTCATCAGTCAGGTTAAGAATTAATGTGAATTGGCTGCTATCTATCATACTTAGAGATGATCGACTTTTCATGTAGTCCTTCACATTTTTGGTTCTTCCTGGCTACATTCTGTGGTTCTATGATCCTATCTATCCGAGCATGAAATAAATCTTGGAAACAGTGCTCGTAGCATTCTATTCTCTGAATGTAAGGAAAAAAGTATGTGAATGTAGCAGGAAATGTAGAATTTCCAGTACAGAAGTTTATCTCTTGCATAGTGTCTTTCTGGATGAAGGCCATCACATCTGTTTTTACGCACTTGCTTAATGAATTCCTGCACCAGCTTAGAGAACATTTTGTTATTGTGTTTGACTATGCCCACTTAATTAGTATATCTCTGATAGTAGTCACCATTCAGAATGTCAGAAGAGGCTGAAGGAAATTTTGTTGTAAGTACAACAAAACTCAGTAGAAATTTGATGCACTGTTTGCAATATATCAATCCTTTTGCGTGTAACTTTGATGCACATATGTTACTCTGACTAAATTGCATATGTACTGCTGAAGCACATCTTCATGCAAATCACTGCTAGAACTTCTAAATTCTTCTGACTAGTTGTCAGATTTTGGCCAGATTCAGCATCAAGAAAAGATACGCCTACAGTTATTTCTCCTACTTTTTGGTTTTGGCTTGAATCCTGGAGTACGTGGCAGCTAGTAATGATTGTCCGGCATACTTACTATATTTCGGATTGGATGGGTGTTCTTTGCATGCCACTATGTATTCTGTGTTGAATGAAACATAGATAGTGAAAGTCATCCAAGCTCAAAAGATTCTCTTGATTGGATTTGGGTGTAGGCCATCTTTCTAAGTAACCAGAGGACAAGAGACATTGCTGTGAGAGGTATGTTGTTAACGACACCTTCACAATTTTTACCATGCGGCTGATATCATTTTGTGTTGCTTATCAATCAGCATTTATATAATTACTGAAATATGACTCTTTCGTGTGAGAGGTTTTGGTCTCTTTTACTTAAATCTTAACCATATATATATATATATATATATATATAAGATATAAATGAATTCAAAACGATAACTCAAGCTGCACTTATTTGGCATATAACCTATGGAGAATTATGGTTTACTGAATGCTTATTAAAGCAGTGTTAGAATTTTGTTGAACCATTGAAGAAGCTTTTGTTGTTTCATCTTTTATGAGCTTATCTAAAATGTTTGCTATTTAATCTGTTCGTACTTCTAATTTACTTATATATAACATTTTTTATGCAAAAGAAATCGAACTATGTCCCTGTAATGCACATCTTTATCGGCCAGATACAAAATCAAAATCACCAACTAGATTGAGCCGATTAATGGATTCACGGCACATCACTTCATGAACCACATTTGACATTTGTGCCTGCTGTAGCTTGATCAGACGCTCGATCTTTGACCTGAGCTAGACCTCATTCTACCCATTTGCTGAATGCGACCCCACATTTCCGATTGTTCGCGTGTTTCGACTGTCCTTTTAGACAAGAAAGTTAGAAGATTGGTTGAACAATGGTTTTGGTTATTATTATTATTATTATTATTATTATTATTATTATTACTACTATCATGGTTTTTGTCTGTATATGAAGCCATACATTATTGCTCATCATCATCCAATATAACATGCTATGCATGTAACAGAATTCGTAGATCACACACATGACAAAAAGCATGTTGTGATGTTCTGTTTATTGGTCGGTTCACATTCACAAGACTTGACTATTCGATTTTCCGAGGTAGGAAAGGTGAAAGATAGCGAACTAGTCCTGCTTTCTAATAGAGAGCTTATAGTTATAGTACTCTCAAGTCCTGCTTTCTAATAGAGAGCTTATAGTTATAGTTACGGAAGGGGAAGTTACCAGGGAACAGAAATGTAGGCAATGTTGACGAGGATGTCGCAAAGGGTTAACAGGATTAGATACCTAGAAGTTTTGGATCATGAATGGTTTGACCATCTTGACTTTGTGCAAATAGACCCAGGTCTGGTGTAGGATGGTTAGATTGTTAGGTAGATTGTTGCAGCAGATGTTTCTTTCTTCTTTCTTTTGGCTCGTAGATCTTTTGCTTGATTTGTTGAGAAAAACGCAGGCATTCAAATTATCCAACTGCAGAGGCACCGACTCTCTATTTGCACTGCACACATTAAGGGATATTACCCCATCTGACAACTCCAGTTAAGAGCTGCAATGAGGCCTCTATCAGAAACTGTTCAGTAGTCTATTCACAATGCTGCAATGCTAATTACGCTACTGATACTGTACTATTTCTGCTATTATTGTAAGACTGACATGTGTGCCCAATATGCTTGAGTCTAGTAGTACAGTAAGTATTGATAGAGATGTGTGCCCAATATGCTTGAGTCTAGTAGTACAGTAAGTATTGATAGAGATGGTATTAGTTATTTAGTTGGATTTGATTTGATTTGATTAGTAATTTAGTTAGATATTGGATTTTTAGATATTTATTTTTATTTTGTAATTTGCTATAAATATTTATTATAAATATTTATTGTAACTTTGATTCTCCAGAACTCTAAATTTTTCCTCAATTTCTCCACCACAAATTCTAAATCGCTTTCATCCTGCGTCAAATTGGTATCAGAGTCCAAATTCAACTCCATCTTCTTCTCTTTCCATTTCTTTTTTTTTATTTTTCTTTTTAGACTCGAGAGGGAAAAAAAAGAAACAAATAAAAAAAAAGAGAAAAAATAGAGTGAATAAAAAAAAAAAGAGAGCAGAAAGAAGTAGGAGCAGAAGAAAAGAAGAAAGAAAGGGAAAGAGAAAAAAAGAAAAAGAAAAAAAAAAAACTCTTTGGGAGTTTCCAAAGGGGCACATCATTTTTCCCAGTGAACCTATTTAATAACTGTCCGGCAACCCTGCAAAGTGAGCTCATTAGGAAAAATGGTGTGCCCCTTTAGAAACTGCCAAACTCTTTCCCTTCCCCAAGGCAGCGGCAGTCCCGCCTTCTGCTCCCCATTCAATCAACCTAAAGAGGGAAGAAAAAGAGAAAGAAAAAAAAAAAAAATCGTCTTTTCTTTGTTTCCCCAAGTCACCAAGCTCTCGTCTTATGCTTCCCTTCCGCTCCTGTTTCTTTCTCCCCCACAGGAACAACATCTTGACCCTACTCCACCCAACAACAAAAACCTGTACCCATCAGCAGTTCAAACCCGCTTCGGCAAGCTATTGATGTACTCAATCTAATTTCGGATTCAGTTTAATAATTGGAGACCCGATTTTAGAAGGAAGCATATTTAAATGGATTCAAATTTTAGCATTGTACCCAACCCGTTAAGGAGTTTGAACGTGATTTTGAAGCCGTTTGGACCCGGTTCGTATCGGATTCGAGCTATAATCGAGACAGTTTATTTTCTTTGGTATTTTCTGAACTTGCTTGAAAATTTTGGAGTTATAAGATTCGTATTTTGTGAGAAATATATCAACACTAATACTGATTTCAAACAAGTGGAGTGTGATATATAAGAATCAGTCCCATATTTTCACGGTTCGAGTGACTCTAATAGTTATAAAAATTGGGAGAACTATCTAGAGCAATTTTTCTGTTATTTTTCTTTGACTTTAGAGCAAGAGCATAATTATGTTAAATTGAAGTTAGCGGGATAAACTTCTGATTGGTATCTTAGCAACTATAAATTTTATCCAACTTGGAATCGTTTTCAGCTTTTTCTTCGTGCACGGTATGCTTTGCATCTTGTCTTTAAATAGTACTCTAAATATGAAGGATACGGACATTTGGGTCATCAGTATCCTTCCATCAAATATTCGGCATGTGGAGAATTTTTGCATTATAAATATCAGTGCTCTTCGAAGAGTCCAGATATCGATATATCAGCTTCCTATTATAATTGAGACCGAATCCATCATAGAATCCATCGCAGATTCAAAAGTTGTTGATCGGGTTTTTCTATCAAAGCCAACTACAGAAACATTCAATGGCTATATTCATGAGGATTGTGTTTTCATTAACTCTCCAACTCACATTCTAAATTTTTCATTTTCTACAGAAGCGATAGTTTTTGAGTTATCTCCAGACCTTCCACAATTGTTACTATCATTACTATTGGAATTTAAGACAACATACATTTGGCTACAGATTTGTTCGACTTCTTATACTTAGTTCAGTAGAAAAGTTTGCCAGATTTCGAGAAGTTTGATCAGTTTCAGTTGACTGTGCTCGACTTTTTTCTTGTCGCCATTCACTATGTAGTGAATGTTTCCAAATGTAGGAGAATTGATAGAGATGATATTAGTTATTTAATTAGATTTAATTAGCAATTTAGTTAGATATTTGATTTTTAAAGATTTGTTTTTATTTTATAATTTGCTATAAATATTTATTGTAATTTTGATTATATGTATATGATTTTTTTTTAGAGCATGTGATTTGTTTTATCAAATTTTTTCTCGAGTGATTCGTGAGAAAGTGGACGTGTGATTCGCTTAGACCTGAAGTTCAAATCCTAATTTATTCCCAAAATCTTAAGTTCTTTCCCAATTTCTTTACCACAAACCCTAAATCGCTTCTGTTCTGAGACAAGTATTGTCCTCCAATACTTAATTTGTTATGTTTTAGTAGCACTAGAGTACTCATGTAATTTACCTTGCGCTTTTCTTGCCAAGGAACCTTTTGAACCTTGTTTTGATCAATATAAAGGGATATTGCTATTAATTGTAGTCTGTTTATTAAGTCAACAACTTCACAAAAAGGAGTCAAATAAGGAGATGTGCAGCGCAAAGATAACAGAAGATGGTATTCTTCGGTGTGATGCATGCATGAGATGAGATGTAGGTGCATCGGCAGGAGTAATGGCGCATTACATTGCATTTAGTAGAGCCATTAAGTGTGTGTCGCATGTATTCAAGGTTTAGGTGAATGCAGGAAAACAGAAGCCAAGGGGTGGAACAAGAGTGGCAAATTAATTGGTATTTATCGATCTGACATAATCTTTTCCTTCATTATTCTCAACTGCCCTCAATTACTCTTGCATTCAATTTTGATTTTCAATGGTATTTTCTATCCGAACGAAATTAGTCTTCAATCTCTTTGAATGCCTCGCTCTAGCTACCTAAACCCCTCTTCTTCTTCCTTCTCTCTTCTCCCAGTCCTATCTAATGCCTTTTGTACGGTTGCATCGTTGTTATCATATATTTACAGAATATTTGAGTGCATAATATCCTTCTCCACGTTACGTTTACAAGTTGTTTGCAGAAATCCCATTCAATATGATCTGGGGCTGATTGAGATTTAAATTGAATGAGAGAGAAGCTCGTCCATGCAAGAGTCTCGTGTGACTGTGAGGTTAGGAAACATTATGGATAGAACTTACTATGTTTATATAATAGATTATATATTATATTATATATATATAAAAAAAAAAAAACAGGGTTTGTTAAGAGAATTTGGGCTGTTCAGGATTGGCCCAGTTTACATTGGTCTTGAACAAGAGAAGGGATGGACAGTGCCCATGTCCTAAAATAAGCCTAGAAAAAGACACGACAACCTATGACTATATAGAGGGCAGAACTAGAAGCTGAAGTAGAACCAAGATCATCAGATGATAATGGGCATACAGAAAAAGGGCATACAACCAACAAACCCTTGAAAACTTTTACCAAACTTTCATTATTCATTTAGCTCTTCCTATTCTTCTTGCTGCTCTTGCTGTTGTTGTTGAGGAAGTCCAAGAGGACTGTGCTCTTGCACTTGGGGCATTTGGGGTCCTCTTCTGCTAGCATGACGTACATCAGGCACCGAGGGCAGCCTGCAAGCACCATGGAGGTTGCTTCCGGGCTGCTGGCAGCTTCAGACGACACGCACGAGCTTGGGGACGTTGAATCGTTCGGAGACCCCTCGTCGTCGTCATCCGCCACTCTTCTTCTTGATGTGTCCCCCTGCATCGTCGACCGCGACAGGTTCAGCTTCAGCTCCCCCTTGGGGCTCTTGCCGTTGTTCCGATTCATTCTGACCGCCTCCTCCGCCTAAATGAATTCAACTGTCGATGACCATAAAAAACGATGGAAATATGTTTAGTAGAATCAAGAGGAACCAAGAATCACTGATTGTTGGAAAAAGACTGGATCGAAGATAGTTATGGTACCTTAGACGGAGGTGAGAGGGGGTCGAGACTGATCGTAGTCGGGTTGCGGCTGCAGTTGGCGGAGAAGGGAGGCTGAGGTCCTCCCACCTAATGATGGAGACGGTGGTTTCAACAGAGGAGTTGTGGTGAGGGAGGGGATGGTGAGCGGCTAATGCCATTATATATATAAATACATAAGAGAGAGAGAGAGAAGATTGGGGAGGTATGGGCTTTTCTTTAATACAAGACAACAATACAACAATGAGTGAATGAATGAGTAATTAATTGCTTTGTCTTCCCTTTCCTTTTCTGTCTTTTTTTAGTTTGTTTGAAGAGGTTGTGATATTTTTTTTTTTTTTTGGTTAATTAGGTTCGAGTATCGGTATGTTTTTGTCAATGATGACAAACTGAAATGAAAATCGAAACATAATCGAATTTGTTATTTGGTTCCAACTTTTAAAATAAAGCTTATTTAAAAATTTAATTTTAATCATTCTAGTAAATATATTTCATCAAGTTTGTTGGATTTATTATCTAAGATGTTTATCTGCATATGTATATATATTTATATAATGTATATGTGCATATGTATATGTATTTATATAATGTATATGTGAATGTTTATATATATAAATATGTGTATGTATATATGTTCGTGTAAATTTATATTTTTTAAATAATTAGGTCGGTTTCAAATTTTCGAAATTGAAAATCTACTGACTGAATTATTTTTGTTTGGCTCGATTTTACTTATTTGGATCGGTTTTGATTTTGATAAGTTATTTTAGTTTTTAACCAGACTATGCGCACTCGCAAAATTGTTTTTTAGATTTGACTGACGTGGCATATGGAGCCCACGTGCGGGGATAAATGAAAGTCAATGCATATACGCGTGATTGTTTATGACTTGGTGGCGAGATTTTGAGAAATGTTATTATGATTTTTTGTATGGTTGTATATCAGTGATTTTTAATTCAAAATTAATGGAGTTTGTTTGTACTGTGAGGAAAAATTAAATGGAAAATTAATAGGTGAACGGAAATTGTGGGTCAAATTGGGAGTAGTGCCTGTCCACTTGCTACACTATTCAAAGGAAAAAAAAATCATATAAATATTGTGTGTGATTGTGTGTGTAAGTATCTTATCGTTTTCATATTAATATTAAGAGAAAAAAATAAGAGTTATCCATTTTATTCATGTATATAGATAGCATATAGTTAAACTCGGTGTAGGCTCAGATTTGATTTTGGATGACTTGTTTTAATACTTCCTAGTTGATCCAATAAAATGAGGAGTCTAAGCGAAACCGATATTATTTCTTATCTTATCTTTTTCTAAATATTTTTTTCCCCTCTTTATTAGGCTTGGAATCTTAGAGAGATCACTTCTTCAATCAAAATCATTTATTGATTTTTAGAGATGACTACAAGTTATCTTTGCGAAGCAAAGTAAACGGATATTGAATGCACATACGGATGTCATGTCGTGGTAAATTAATTAATGTGGCTTAAACATTATTCAAACTTTAGCAAATGAAGTCTCTATTTAGAATTTATGAAAGATAAGAGACGTGTAGCCTCACAACTCATTTTGTGACCATAAGATATGCACGTATTAATGGTGACTTGTTTGATTCATTTTAAGAGTAATTATTTCAAACAAGCTCTCTTACTCCATTCAAACTAAGCAATTAGTCCTAATCCTTTTCTTCTAATTGCCTCATTAAAGAGTTTAGTTGAAGAAAGGTTAGAAAAAATTAAAGGTTGAATTAATTGCATTTTGCTTTTGTTTTCTAAGAAAGATAAATAAAAATGTTCGTGAATCTTTTTCTAATTGCCTCATTTTGTTTTTGTTCTCCAAGAAAGAAAAACAAAAATGTTCGTTAATCAATTTGGTTAATGATGCAAAAAATATATGTCTGTACATTAACCCTTATAACGAATAATTTAGAATAATATTTGGGAATCATTAGAAAAGGAATATAAGTAGTTTATTTTTTTCCTAGAGATAGAAGAAAAACAATTTCGAAGAAATGTGAAATCTTTGTAACTTCATCATCAAGAGAGATGAGTTAGAAAATAGGAAAATTTATACATTATTTAACAAAGTTACCTAATCAAAATAAATCATATCAACAAAATAATAATAAAATAACATCTACTCAAAATGGAATAACTATGCTCCATTATTTTCCCTTCCTCTTTAAATCACCCACAAACTCAATCAAAATCAAGGCACAAAAATAAGGGGAAAAAACACCCAAAAAAAAAAAAAAAAAAATCTATATTGTGGGTCAATTCCAATTTTTTTTTTTTCAATCTTTGTGATCTCATTCTGGCTAAGTGCTCAATAATAATAATAATAATAATCCAGACTGAGTCAATTTAACGCAAAGTCAAATTTATCTCTGCTTATGATGTAAGTAGCTCATCAATGGCTCTCTCAATGCCACAACTCAAAAGTAAAAGAGAAATTAATAGTAGCCATTCAATGTAGAGAAATTATTTTTTATTTTCATTTTTTATTTTATTTTTTTATATTTTATCTTGCCTTTGAATTTCTCCACCATCTCTCACGTTTCCTTGTAGCAATTGAAGGTAAGGGGTGAGAGAGATTAATGAAGCTTTAAATTTTTTTTTATCAAACTTTAAGTTTTAGTTGTATAGTTTTGACTTGTGTAGCTAACAAGACATGGTTTAATAATGGCTCTACTTAATTAATAATTAATTAATTAATTAATATGTAATTACTTGAACATTTCCATGTGCCATCTTTTAAATCTTGGCAGGTCTACAGAGAGAGGTGATTAATCACATACAGGCAACGGATTAATGGTGTAATGAATTAAAAAAATTTCAAAGGAAAGGCATTCATTGTGAAGATACCATATAAAAAAAATATAGTGGCATTCAATTGAAAGTTTCCAAATTATTATAATTTTATTGTTTCCAATAGATTACCACCATATGAAGAACTCTTCCTCAAAGTCCACTAGATTTTTAGTCCATATGATAAGCTTGTTCTTTTTTATCTCCTCTAGATTTTTCTCTTAAGAACTTGGCATGTAGATTTACTAGTTTGTCAATTGACTATTTTTACCTCGGTTAGAAATTAACACGAGCCATAGCGGTTTTGAACTCTAGATCTTTTGGACGGCCGATTTTATAAACTATGCTGGTCAAAATGATGCTTAAATTATGTATTGTTGATTAATGTGTTGAATTGTAACTATCCCTACTCATCATTTGAACTATATCTATCTTCATGATACAACTTCTTATTTGATGACACATAGGGAAACTAGGACCAAGCAACAAAAAAGCATATATTAGAATTGAAATGGTAGAGAAACTCCATCATTGAGCTCCTAGTTCAGGAGTTTCCTAATGAGGATTCTAAGTTTTGAAGAAGGAGAAGAAGAATAGCAATCGGAAGCAAGCTATTATTCACTACTCTTAAGAAATTGGGCCCATTATCAATCTTGGCGATGAGAATGAGCGAGCAGGTATGAGAGTCGGCACTTAGTTCGTCCTATTCAAAAATTTAAATTATAAAAATAATTATCATCGCGTATGGAGTAAGTTGTGCGAATCTTCTTATAGTTAAAAATTTGTAATAAAATTTTTAATCAATCAACACTTTTATACTTCAGCCGTGTAAGGTCAAAGCCTTTGCTTCTTTTGTTGAACAAAAGAGATAGAATATATATATATATGTGTCAATTTATCTCGAGAAAAGCTCTTGTAGTCAGTCTTTGATTCTTGAATCACCACAAAATGCAGGATAGCCTGTGTTGTGCAGGCCCACTAACTCTGAGTATTTGACGAATTGGAATTAGAATTTGTTGAGTCCATGCATCTGAAATATTTTGAGTATTTTGACCCAACTCTTGGAACGCATACATGGAGAAACAAGAAGGAAAGAAAATTTTTATAGATGTCAAGCTCCCAATAAAAATATGAAGCTGACTTAGCACACACAATTGAGTTTCATTGACAACCTTTGGCCCAAACTTGATGAAGATTGAACTGTTTTGTTGAGATTTGTACACTGTTGATATATTTTCATCTCAAAGATGAAAATATGTAATGATGAGTACAATCCTGTACCCCACTAAAACCCTAACTCAACCAAGGCTCATTAAACAAGCAAGGCTTAAGTGCTATCAATGTGGTCAGTTATCATATTGACATCAGTAACATCAAGTCCATCGCCACCACCAACGCCACCACCCGACGAAAATGAGAGGTGGGTTGTTGTCTCAGGTAGTGCAGTTGATTGATGCCAATGCCAATGCCATTGCCATTGCCATTGCCATTGCCATTGCCAACCAAGTCCCCAATGGCCACAAGGAAAATTGAAAGCCTATTTAAGATCTCCCATTCAAGGACTCTACTCATTTCAATTCCTGCAGATGATAAAAGAAGATGCTGAGGGTGGCATTTTAAAGACTGCTTTTATGATCATTGTTGTTGTTGTTACTACTACTACAACAGTACAGTGTAAATATTTCCTTGAACCAACTTCCTATGACTCCTTTCAACGCCCTCACATTAATTTCTCTAAATAGAGAAACTTTGCAATAGATTGGGTTGTTTATGTTCCTTAACGTCAGAGGTGAGGAGAACAGTTGCCATCTTTTTAAAAACCATGAGGCTTGGGAAGTATTGATTACAATTTCTAGCTAGGTTCATGCACTGGCAATCTCTCTTTCAAAATTTTAATTCAAGTCGACGATATAATTTTTTTTTTGAAAGGTAGTAGTTGTAGTTACTCCTCCAACTCATTTCTCAGCATGCAGCCGAAATTGAAGTTTGTGTTATGAGATGATAATGACTAGCGAGCTGAGCTGGTACAAATGCAGGAACTGTGTGTCATTTATCGGATGGGTACATGTATATCAATGATGCCATTTATTAGAATTAAAATTCATAACTCGGCCGCACCATGGAATTTAACATATATACATCAACATGGTATGGAGTCAGTTGTAATTTTGTAGTCGGACAGTAGCTAGGAAAGCAGAAAACAAGAACACTATACTTATGGTCAGAGCCTGTTGCTACAGACGATAACAAATTGAAATTTATGATTTTTCACAATTTATTGGTGAAGAAAAAGCATGAACCCATCAAAATGGAATCAGCTAGGGAACAAGACTCCATGAAAAATTTCACAGCCCGGCTGTCGATATGCAACCCTCAAATATTAGGTGTTCACACAAGTATATAAACTCACTTCCACAGTTAATGCTGCATCTGAAGCAGGAATTTTTTTGCAATACTAAACAACTAAGGTTACCCATATTCAGTCTATGCATGCCATTAACAATAGAAAGCATACCGTGATCAGTTACTTGGAGCTGGCTCCTGTTGTCGCGCACAAATGATAGCAGAGGCTAACCTGAAGTCTTTATTACTAACATTACAGAAAATTCATTTAAGGAGAACAAGTAAGAAAATTTAACATATTCAGATATAATGGAAAGAAAGCATAGGCATTGTGAAGACGAGTTTCAACATCTAAATGTTGAAATGAATTGTTTTCATTCTTTCATTTAGCTTTCAGAGTAAATCAAAACGAGATGCACATTCACTGATTCACAAGGCAGAATAATAAATTCGAGCCAAATTTCAAGGTATTTCAGCAGCGATTCTGTGTTTATCATATGGCAGGTTGCATTAGAAACGAAGGGTTTACCCTGTTACTGTAGAGTTCCACAAAAATGAAAGAAATTGTCTCATAACTCGCAGTTTTCACAGCAACGAAGAAGCTGAAAGCTGACATTGTAGTTGTAGAAGTCAATTCAGTAATTCTAGATCTCCAATAACATAAGACTGATGGGGATTGAATCCCTCATCGAGATCGTAAAGATAAAAAAAACAATACAACACAAGAACAATACAAGAATTAACGTGGTTCGGCCGACCAAATTCGACCTACGTCCACGAAAACAATGAGAGAAATATCCACTATGAGAAAAATAGGTTATAAGAAGAGATCCAAATATCTCTCTACCTCTCGCATCTCTCATAATAACAAAAGCATATCGTAGCCAATTGCTCTCCTCTCTCGTATCACATACAAGAGATATATATAGTATTCCTATCATAATCCCATTAGAGTAGCACTATCACCATCTAATTGGTGTTCCAATCCAATTAGAATTCTGGTCTTCTAACCTAAATCCAACTGGGACTCCTTGTGATTCTTGATCGCATCTGAATACTTAACGGATGCGAGACACAAACCCAACAATCTCCACCTTGGCTCGTATCCGATGAGCCATGCATATTGGAGAAAATCCATTGTTCTCGTCATCCACTTCGCAGACATCTACCGCAAGATCACCATGCTCCACCAACTGGAAACAATTTGTATAATCATCACCGCCTCTATACTTGAGCACTCATAATCACTAAACCATACTCTCCTCCGAGCACTCATGATCACTAAACCGTACTCTCTTGAACACTTACGATTACTGCACAACGCTCTTCACCAAGGGCTCATAATCATTATATTGTGCTCCACCTCGGTTAAAACACATGGACCTTCTGAATACTCACAATCACTTATCATGTTGAGTATCACACAAAAGTGATCGATACACCATACTCCACCTTAATCCAAAAACTATGATCAACTCTAGAGACAGATAATTATATATTACCATGTGCTTTATCATGTCACGAAGTAACTGTATCCATCAACATGAAGTATCACGCTGTACTTCATCATCGATCAACCAGCTATCGACCATCGATTATCTCGGTCAATATCGATCCCTCGATTATCATCGATCACTACTGGTCTGCACAAAATCTGCTCTAAATAGTGGATTTTTCCCAATCTGCATCCACCACTGTATCCGAAATGCTGACATCCACCGCACGATCACCATGGGCATCGATCTGTGCCTCAGAATCCATCTCAGTTATCAGCCACTCCTTTTAGTGCACATTGCTAGAGCCTCCGGTTGTGCATATCACTAGTTGTATCTGACTGTTTTTTTTTCTTCTTCTTCTTATTGTATTTTGCCTTGATGCCTCCGCCAACCTCCTTGTCTACTCGACATCAGATCCACTATCTCGCGATCTCGATTCCGGATCCATAACCATAGCTCTGATACCAATTGATGGGAATTGAATCCCCCATCGAGATCGTAAAGATAAAGAAAACAATACAATACAAGAAGAACACAAGAATTAACGTGGTTCGGCTGACCAAATTCGACCTACGTCCACGGGAACAATGAAAGAAATTTTCACTATGAGAAAAATAGGTTATAAGAAGAAATCCAAGTATCTTTCTATCTCTCGCATCTCTCATAATAATAGAAGCATTTCTTAGCCAATTGCTCTCCTCTCTCTTGTATGTGCATACAAGAGATATATATAGTATTCCTATCCTAATCCCATTAGAATAGCACTATCACCATCTAATTGGCGTTCCAATCCAATTAGAATTCTGGTCTTCTAACCCAAGTCCAACTGGGACTCTTTGTGATTCTTGATCGCATCTGAATACTCAACGGATGCGAGACACAAACCCAACAAAGACAATAGTAATATGCATAAGTAACGTACAAGACAATATTGGGAACCATAGAAGCAAAGTTTATACTCAAACGTGTGTAGAAAATTCACAAAACAATACCAAGGAGAGTTAGATTGCAAAAGAAACTACATTATGCATCTGCCTAAATGTAAGTAGTTCCTCCATCTTCCAGGAATTAGAAGATACCCAAACAAATTTAAAAAGGCAGGACTGCATTACTAAGGGAACATGTGCTAAACATATGTCTTGAATTACTTCTGATTTGTATTTAACTAGCAGACACAGTCTTTAAAAGTATTTATAAACTTTCAGATTGATCTCACCCTCAACTACCACCAGCTTTACACAGCTGTTTACTTTGTTCTCCATTTCTGAGACTTCCTCACCCTTGTCTTTCTACTTGCAACCAAATCAGCCATTGATGTGGGCTGCCTCCTTCAACCATTGTTCCCCAAAGTGGGGAAACCTCTGCATCAGAGCTTTCAAGCCAGTAGTTAATATTGTTGATGGCCTTCCCAAAGGCAAAGGGACATCAAACAGGTCCCCGAGTTACCATCCCATCCATGCACATGTCAGAGACACGACAGGAAAGATTCTTGTATTATATTTGCAGACTGCCTGCAACTCCTTAAACAAAAAGTGTCAGCACATTAAGTTTCCCAAGCTCATGAAGAAGCATGGAGCCGTTTTGAAGGTTAATAGTTAAGGCATTTGTTGCTTGGTCATTAGTTTGTGAATGTGAAAATGATTCATGTTTCCACAGTAATAGAAGGTAACTCACATCCTTTCTTTGGGTCAAGAAGTCATAGAAACTATAAGCTCAACTGGCACCAGTCATGATATTTCGCACCAGACGACTCAACAGTATAAAGCACCAAGAAAGAATCAAGTCACTCGCCACAGCATTGGCAAGGTAGTATAGGAGGCAGGGCCCAAAGATACAGCAGTCTTCAAGGTCTTTGACATCCTCGAAAGATTGCATATGTCAGGCACATATACTGATGTATGAAGATACAGCTACTTCATGTACTCGACTAATCTAACCACTAATGGCCTATATGACTATGTTTGGTTAGATAGAAAGTGAAAGAAAGAAAAAGTAATGGAAAGGGAAAGTGAAAAGAAAATAAAAGAAATATGACTCTCTTTGTCTGGAACTGAGAAACCAAAAAGAAAATTTAAGGACAAACAAAAAACTACTAGAAAATAAGGAAAAGAACTTTGATTCAAACTCCTACTCTCTTATCATGATTTCATGTGGTAGCAAGAACAGGTGACCTTTTCTTTCATTTCTCTAGGTTGGGGTAGAAAAAAAGGGAGAAATTTTTTTAAAATGCCTTATTTTCTACTACTTTCCATCTACTTTCTTTTGCTTTGACTTCTGTCCCCCCAACCGAAGAATGGAAAGTAACTTTCTTCTTATTTTCTTTTCTTCATTCCCTCAAACAAAATAGAGCCTAAAAGGGACAATCAACTATTCTCCTCCATCCTAATGTTAATGTCCATGTATCACACCATAACAGGATGGTCCCATTTAAATTTGGAAGATAATGGAAGTATGAAGTCCTCCTATGTCAAACTGCTTTCTCCAATTTTCCCAACATGATGGCATCGGTGGTGTAAAATCCATTCATAAAGAGAATGTTGCTCTGAATAATAGGTTCGGCTCGGTTTAGTTCGGTTTAGTTCAGGTGGGTGAGCCACACACATATGTCATAAGAGACCAATAGGCGGGAGCCAACTTAGAAAGAAAAAAATTTAAAAAATGTGAGCCCTCACCTTAGATGCGAGAAAATCACTTACGATGGTTGATCATGTACAACGTAGGCCTACAAGTGTACCAGTTCGAAGAGAGGAGTTTATCAATATATGACAAGTTAAAAGAACGAAGGAAAAACCGAAAAAAACATAGATGGAAGTGATACGCAAAGATATGGAGTCTAGAGATTTAAATAAGGAGATATTACTTGATAGAAATAAATGGAGAAGGAATATCAAAGTGATCGATCCGGCGTGATTCTTTTTTTGTTCATGTAGCCTACCCCAAATACTTGGAATAAAAGGCTTGGTTGTTGTTGAGCCCCCACCTTGTGGTGGAGATGACTCATCTCCTGCTGAGTTGTCCCTTCCTTATTAGTTCTCTCAACTTATGTGTGTGTACACTCCTGAACCGAGTCCTTCAAGAATGGAGATAGAACAAAACACAACCTCAAAGATAGTTGCATGTTGGCAGCCTCTGCTTCATTACTGCCTCCAAGGCAGCCATAGAGCCACAAAGTCACAGGCTAAAACATCAACTTATGAATTATTTGATATGATAATTGACAAGTGACACAATAAGTGTGGAGAAATTCCTTACCAGGCACTCTATTAAAACAAGAGAGGTCTAGTTGTGTAACCCAAGTTTAGCTGGCAAGTGGAAGATCCATCATACTATCGAGCGGTTTAGATTTCCTAGCTCATGCAACCAGGAAGACAGGAGCAACTAATATCCCCTAGACTAGGAAAGAGTTTAGATGAAAAGAAAGATGATAATATCTGAAATTTCATCTTCTTGTATTATCACACTCATAAATATCTATAACAACGAATCAATTGCAAGTTTCTGTTCCTTCCCTCGCAACTTTTTTGTTTTCATTCAATCAGTTCAGAAGTAGTTCGTTAAGCAAATTGTTGGAGATCAAATCCCCCATCGAGATCGTAGAGACGAAAAAAACAATACAACACAAGAAGAACATAAGAATTAGCTTGGTTCGGCCAACCAAGTTCGACCTACGTCTACGGGAACAACGAGAGAAATATCCACTATGAGAAAAATAGGTTACAAAAAGAGATCCAAATATCTCTCTACCTCTCGCATCTCTCGTAATAACAGAAACATATCTCTCAGCCAATTGCTCTCCTCTCTCGTATCACAAACAAGAGATATATATAGTGTTCCTATCTTAATCCTATTAGAATAGCACTATCACCATCTAATTGGTATTCCAATCCAATTAGAACTTTGGTTTTCTAATGCAAGTCCAACTGGGAGTCCTTGTGATCCTTAATCACATCTGAATACTTGATCCTTAATCACATCTGAATACTCGACGGATGCAAGACACAAACCCAACACAAATAAATTATTTCTAAATTCCCCATGGCTCGATAGACTCTATCACTACTAACAAATATTTATGTTCTTCTAAACAAATAGCTGTGGTAAGTGGCTTAGAAACTTATTCTTCCTTAAAGAATCAAATGTTGAAACTTCAAGGCCCTGTATCTTGAGATCATAGTGTAATAAACAATAGGATTCAAGCAAACTGTTTAATAAACACATCTCATGCTAAAACTTTCTGGTTACAAACATCCTTTGGTCTATAATTAAGGCATATTGATCTTTGAGAAGGTTTCAGCCAGTTCCAATCCCTTTACAAATTATAGATTATAATACACTAGTGAAGGCTTCACTAATCTTCCAGAAGTTTCTGTAGCTCGTTCTCATTGACATTTACTGTCAAAGAATTTCCAGAAATATTTACCGCATTTTTCGTTCCTCGACATTGAAGTAATTGCTGTTGAAGGCTTTGCACAAGCTCATTTAGCTTTTGAATGTTCTTTTCTTGAGATAGAATTATCTGCAACAGCAAGAAATGTGTTATCGACGATATAATACCAGAGAACCTTTTGATGCCTAATTTATTAAATAAATAAAGAGTCAAGTTCTTATCTCATGATAGTATCACGGAGAAAATGCCTTACATAAGGAAGGTTAACCAAATTAATCAGAGCACTAAACCTTAGCTGTGCTCCCCTGGAGCTTTCTTTTGTTTTTAATATTTTCACTATTAGATAGTGTTACCATGATACCTTAGATTTTAGGTTTTCTTCGGCATGTCAGAACCTCGGAGGACACTTCACAGATAAATTCAAGACCATAACAATAAAACAATCCTGTTTTAACCTTAAAGCTTTTGGATGCAGCACAAGAACAGTAGGTTTATCGGATAAATACCTGAGGCTATTTTCTTGAACTCTGACCCAATTAGGTAGGTATATTGGACATTGCCTACATGGATATGTATATCTGTGAAATACATACCTTTTCACGTATCAGAATTTTTGCCTGGTTTGAACATCTCAGGATGCTAGGTCAACTGGCATCCGGGGTCCCATGTACACAGTACATTTAACAGTGTTATTATACATTTTAGGTTTTAGTCAAAAGTTAACATCACAATCCTCACCTATTCCCAAGAGTTTTTCGCTAAACTCACAATCCTCACCTATTTCCAAGAGTTTTTCACTAAAATCACAAACCTCATCTATTCTCTAGACAGATAACTTCCCTGCATCTAAAACTCAAATAAAGGAATCCTTTTCATTAACGTTGTTAACAAAAAAAAAAAATGGTGAAAACACCGCTAGTATTTATATAAACTACAATTCATTAATAGTTAAATCTAATCCTATCTGTGTATTTCCCAATCTCTAACCTCAAAAACGACTCTAATTCAATACTTATCGCTAACTCAAAACTAACCCAAATATATCCCTAGTGTTATCTCTGTCCATACCACTAATCCAAAATTCCCAACCGTAAACATATATGTGATTAGGGTTTGGGCTAAGAGTGCTTGGGTTTAGGTATTGGGTTAGTATTCGGAATAGAATTTGAATTAGATACAGGGATAACTATAGAATTTAACATTTAGTATCAGGGATTAGAATAATTAGATTAGGGTCGAGGATAAGGATAGGGGAATGATTAGTGGTGGGTTACATTTTAAACAATTAATCATATCCAAACTAATTAATCAGCACTAACATTTATAAAGAAAATATTAGTTCCCAGGAAAAAAATTGGTCACATGATGCCACTGATCCCTTCACTCATAGAGGCTATGGGTGTAAATCATATGATACAAACATATAATATGAATGGGGTAATGTATCCAAAGAAACTAAGGGGTTATATGGTTTCAGTGGAAATCCAATGTAGGTTCAAATGTTTAACAAAATTCATCCATTAAAAAGACTGTAAATCACTAGCAAGGTTATGACAGTAAAGCTAAAAGCAAAGGCATTAGTTGGGTTAGATAGTACTTCTTCTTGTTAAAATGAAGGTGAAAAGGACACAAAAAATATGCACCCACGAGACATTGCAAATTTATTTCTAAGCACAAGCCATAAAAATCAACCATCCCTAATAAACAATAAAGTTCATAAAATACGTCTTGTGAGCATCACCTTCACAGCATCAGATGTAGACAACGCAATTTCTGCAAGTGACCAGCTAAACAAATCAAATAAACCGAAGCTAATAATACGTTCTAACCCTATGATTTATTCAAGGAATCAAATGCAATTCTTTAGCTTGTATGCTACACACAACATATTAGGAACGATCATTTTATCTCCTTTTCACCTTATTAACTTAAGCCCTATTTTTTTGAGCTCGGTATTGGTATATAAGTTCAAGCACCGATTATCAATTGTCAAAATTTTATTTTAAAAGGACTCTTACTAGTTGAAGGCTGACATTTAACATTATGGAATGCTGAATTGATTCCTCAATTTTAGTTGTAAAATTTAAATGTTGTAAAATTAAAATGACACAAGGAAAATGAAATACTCAAATCTCCGAGCAACATTACCACCATGGCATTCTGAACAAGTAACTAATCTAATCTTTCAGCAATCCCAATCAAGAGAAAAGAAGAAAAGCTAGAAAATTGAAATCTTATGGTAGATAAATAGCCTTACTACGAAAACGGGACTAGGCAGGTCACCATATTATATTCACAAGTTAATGGTCTTAGGTTTGATTCCCACCATTGACATTAGGAGTGTCTCAAGAGGGTTTTTTCCCCTTACAAAATTGACTGTTAGGTGGTGGTGCAAAAAACATATGTTGAAAGATTATGAGGGTGCTCTAAGAGGCCCGGATGTCTTTATTGGTAAAATTGTCTACCTACATTCAGTGTCAAAACAACCAATTTATTGATTTCTTCGTCTTCCTTCAACTACTGGTCTTTCTACACTTTTGTTTTGTGTTTTCTTCTCCTATAGTTATTTTTATTTCCTCTTTTCTTTATTTCTTCTAGTTTGTAATTATGTTTATGTTTTTTTGTTTCCTATCTTTAAATTTATAAATGACATACAATTGTTTATGATAATTAGGCATATAACTAGTGCAACATATTATCATAAAGAAAAAGTTAGCTCATAGAACCATGCACTCAGGAGGGAAAATTTTTATAGCTTAAACTATCTAGGCATCTTGATCACTAATTAAGCAATTGGCTAGCCCAAGTTTTACTTCCACAAAGAAAGCCTCAAAAGATTCCACTTCCTGGAACAGAAGTGGAGTAGCTTGCCTTCATAAGATAACAATTGCATTAAAAAAATTTGTAACTTGGAATGGAATAGATTGATTATCGGAAAGCTAACAAGGCTGTTAAGGTGCTAACAGCACAGGAAAGCATTCATCAACGTTGAGAGATGTGCTTGGATCATGGACGCTAGCAACTTTATTCTCATGTATCCTATGCTTCCTACCTTCATTCTATTGATGTAGAAAACCGTTATACCTATAGTTGCTTCAGGTATGTTGGAGCTACCTTTCTCTTTGGGGTTTTTACATATATGTCCCTTACATCTTTAAAAATTAGAATTTACTCCCCCAAATCTTCATATTTATAATTTAGTCCCCCAAATCCTTTAAGTTACCACAATTTAGTCCCCCAGCCATATTTTTTGTCCGAATTTTCCGTTATACCCCTGAATTACTTCACTTTAGTTTTCCCTTCCCTCTTCCTCTTCTCTTCCTCTTCATATTGGATTTCTCTCTCCATTCTTCTCATCTCTCTTCCCTCCCAGTTAATCTCTAAAGTGAAGTAATTCAGGAAAACCCACTAAGAAAAGGGAAGAGAGAAAGAGAGGAGAAGAATAGAGAGGGGAATCCAATAAGAAGAGGAAGAGAGGAGGAAGAGAAAAGGAAGGACTAAAATGAAGTAGCTCAAGGGTATAACGGGAAATTCGGACCAAAAGTATGGCTGGGGGACTAAATTGTGGTAACTTAAAGGATTTGGGGGACTAAATTCTAATTTTCAAAGATTTAAGGGACAGATATGTAAAAAACCCTTTCTCTTATTAGGACATTGTATTAGCTAGAGACAACAAAAGAGACACCTCATATTTGATAGGAAAAAATGATTACATAGCACAATCGTATAAAAACATGAAGAAAAAGAAGTGATTAGTCTTTACACATCAAATTCAGATCAGGTATGAACAAGTAAATGAGAAGGTGATGTGGGATGCGGTTGAAGGAGTGATTGTGGTGAGCTGTGGTTATGGATATGCATCTCTGTATTGTACACTTATCCTCAGTACATCAAGCATAATAAAACAAAAGGCTGAAATAAACCACCAGAAGATAATGAAAATGAGAGAAAACAGATGATATCATGCAAAATTTGAACTACCTCAAAAATGCCCTATACACATACACCAACTAAACCAGAAATCATTTGAAGGATCCATCAACTAATCTGAAATTTTATGCATTGTTCTGTTACCTTCCGTAAGTACATTTCACTATATAGATGTTGCACAATAACAGACACAAGCTGTTTCACCTTTTCATCTTCAAAATTAGTAGTAAAAGGATCAACAAATGCTAAGTTCTGTACAGGGGAAGACCACTATCCTTCCCAACACCATTGTTCAAAAACCTCAGACTATTAGTCACCCGATACTGAATATAAAATTTCATCCGTGCAATTTTATCCTACAACTCAAGACTAATAGCAAGTGATAATGTCCCTAAACTAACTTAAGGTCTTGGACCTTCTACGAATCATTATTGAATATATAAACACCAAATAAGTATGAGCATAGAATAATGTTTATCATCAGTTGTTGGGTGATATCACAGATACGCAATTAGGTTCACTTCATCTTGTTGAACTTAGCAAAATTCATTGAATAACTCAATTCGATAATTTTCATTCGAATAAAAAAAAAAAAAAAATCATGAAATGGATGAACAAAGTACTAACTTTTTCTTTTATGACTTCCTCTCTTCTCGAGTTATGCTGCTGCTTCTGTGAAATACTCAGGTTCGCTTCCATTTCACTCACGAGCTGCTGCTTCCACTCGAACTGGGATGTGATTATGAGGATCACAAGCAAGAAAACAAGAACCATGGGCCTCGACATTGTCATAATTAGCAATCAAAGAACCTGCCGAAAATACTCCAAAATCAGCATAAAAGAATAAATTCAGCCATCAAAATATGAAATTGAGGTAAAGTTACGATCTTTAACCTGTAAAAAGCTACATAAGAAACCCGAGGAGGATTGATCAAGACATAGAGAAAATCATGAAAGGAGAAAGAGAACTCACGTAGCATCTCATCGAAATGGCTTGATAATTTTCGAAAATTTCCTAAATTAGGGCAGAGGAGAGCGCGAGAGCGGTGTCGGTGGAATGAAGAAATCTAGGAAGTGCTAAATTTTGTGGGGAGGACTCCGAGCTGGATTGCGACTGGCCGGCGACTTTCGATTTGGACTGTAACTAGAGCCTGAGAAGGATTTTTATTATGGGGTTTTCAAAAATTAGACTTTATATTTGAAATCTTTGATATTTTAATTTTAGTTTTCAAATGCTTTATTATTTTCCCCCCTTTTCTCTTACCCTTCTCTTTTCTCTCCGTCTTCTCTTCCGATTAATCTTTCTCAACATTCTTTCTTTTCTTTTCCTAACCCTATATCCGTCGTCTTGACTTGAGAAATATGATTTGTTCAAGTAGCAAGTTCTCTACAAATTTAAGTTTTTTTTGGAGTGATAATGGAGAGTTTTTGTGGATGTAAAGTATGGCCTGTTTAGACAGTTTTGTAGTAATAAAAAGTTTTGTGGTTGTGAAGTTCCTGATATTAACCAAATAAGCTAAAACTAATTTAGAGTATATCAGTTATTTCTCCTCCTTCTTAAATATTAAAATTAAAATTTAATAGACGGAATAGCTAATGGAGTAAGCCAAAAATTTTGAGGGCTAAAACAAAATATGAAGATTTCAAAAATTAAAGTCTAATTTTTAAAAATTTAAAAGACCGATATGTAAAAATCCCCTCTTATTATTTTGGTAATGGGTCCCGTGATGGGCCGGGCTTGAAGCGTATGAGCCCATGAAAAAAGTAGGGAAGGAAAATATATAATGAGAAATAATAAAAATGAGTTATCATCCACAATAATTTTTAAAAAAGAAATAATTTAGATAATAATTAATGGTTTTCAGTGGACACACTGTTTTTTTATATGCATTTGATAAAAACCAGTAAACGGAATTCAAAACTTATAAAATTCTATATTTAACAAGTTAACAAGTAAACAGAATTCAAAACCTATGAAATTCTATCTCTAAGAAGTTAAAGAGTCACAATTTTTTTTTAAGAAAATTGAAATGAAACGAGTTTACTGTGTTTTGCCACTAATTTAGCTGAGTTAGCGATTCATATATAGTAATCCCTTGTATAATATCCATTTTTTAAAAATAGCTAGATTAATTTGCAGGGAAGCAAAATTATGATGGAGAATAGAGGATCGATGTAGAAATGAAATAATTTTCGCTATTCATGATACATATGTATTATGGACGTAACCTTATCAGTATAACCCCTCCACCCACCCCCCACAAGGCATGCGCCGTGTAATTAAAAAAAAAAAAAAAAAAAAAATCCAGAACATTTTGTTTGCAATTTATGAGAATAAAATTCAATAGCCCAGACGATATTGGGGAGAGGGCCCATGTTAGTGTCCTCAATAGCCCACTAATGCTGCGTGTATTGCACGCACAAAACATCTTAGCGCGGGAGTGGGCTCACCTCATCTCCTTGGGGGCCCAATGTGCGAGCAAATATTGGGCACTACCAATCCCCAGCCTTCATCCGCATGCACAAATCGCCTCGCAAAAATTGTGGGAAGTTCTAAATGCGCACCATATTTTATTGGCGAGCACGACGTTCCCCTACGTTGTAAATCATTTTACTATATACTATATGGTGCTAAACAAAATGTGGTGCGCATTTACAATTTCCCAAAAATTATAAGCAAGCAATTATTATATCCAGTGGTTTTTACATATATGCCTCTTACCTTTGAAAATTAGAATTTAGTCCTCCAAATTTTCATATTGATAATTTAGTCTCCCAAATTCTTTAAGTTAGCACAATTTAGTCCCAACCATATTTTTGGCCCCAATTTTTCCCATGAGTTACTTCAGTTTAGTCCTCCCTTCCCTCTTAATGCTCTCTTCCTTTCTTATTTTCCCTCTCGATTCTTCTCCTCTCTCTTTCTCTTCTCTTTTCTTATTGGATTTTCCTGAGTTATTTCACTTTAGGCTGTGTTTGGATTGAGGGAAAATGAAGGAAAAGAAAAGAAAAGGAAAGGGAAAAGGAAAAGGAAAGAAAAGGATATGGAAATTGGTTTTCTTTTTTATGTTTGGTTAGAAAGACAATAAAGAAGAAAATCTCAAGAAAATTTTAGAAAAAAGTAGTTTTTTATGTTTGGTTGTTCAATAGAAAATTAAAAGGAAAATATAATTCTAATTAAACTATAGAGAATTTTAATATTAATTTATATATTATTGATATAATTTTTAATTTTTAAATGATTAAGCATATAATAACCAAATGATTCAAACTTTATAAAAATTAAAAATATCTTGGGACTAAAATTATAAGAAAATTTATGCAAAAATTTCTCTCCCTTTTTCCTTTTTCTATCAATTTTACTTTTCTTTCATTTTCTCTTGGATTTGAGGAAGAAAATGAAAAAGAAAAAAAACTTAATACATTTTCTCTCACTTTCTTTTACTTTTATTTTCTCTCTAATTTTTCCTCTAACCAAATATGGGAAAGTAACATTCTCTTTCTTTTTCTTTTCTTTTCCTTCATTTTTCCTCAATCCAAACACAGCCTAAATGGGAGAGAAAAGAGAGGAGAAAAATGAAGAGGAGAATCCAATAAGAAGAGGAAGAGAGAAGGAAGAGAAAGAAATAATGTGAAGTAATTTAGGGGTATAATAGGAAAATCAGGCCAAAAATATGGCTGAAAACTAAATTATAGTATTTTAGAGAATTTGAGGGACTAAATTATAAATATAAAGATTTGGGATATTAATTTTAATTTTTACAGATGCATGGAACAAATATGTAAGAACCACTAATATCTATTAGTTCCATCTAATCAGGAGAGAGTCAGAGAGAAGAAGAAGAATAATAATAATCAGCAGCAGCAGCAGAAGGCAATGGGCAACGCTCAGGCGTCTCCTTCCGACCCTCGCTTAGCCATGGCCAGCAGGTAATCAATTAGTCAAACACCTCTTCCTCATCTACCATCCATGAACACTTGCAATTTATTCACTTATTTTCCTCTTTTTTGGGAGGCAAAATTAGGGCATTCACGAAACAGGGGCTGGATGATCTCAAATCTCTGTTTGATTCACTCGCCGCCCAATCCCAAAGCAGTGGCAAATTCGTCTCTCCCTCCGCATTCCAAGTAATTCGATTCGATGAAACCCTAATCTCAATACGTTTTCTTTTGAAGTCCTAATCGGTAAACCCTAACGCAGACGTACTTTGGGATTAAAGGTCCCCTCGGGATCAGGATGTTCGATCTGGTCACTCAGAGTAGGAAGGATGGCACGCTCACCTATGAGGATCTCGTAATTGCTAAAGTGAGATTAAAGTTTCTTTCTTTGTATAATTATATATATCATAGTTTCTCGAATTTCACTTTTCCTTGTATAAATCCTTCCATTTTTGGCCTAATTTTTTTGTCAGTCAGTGTATGAGAAGGGAACTCCAAATGAGATTGACGAATTCATTTATCAATTATGTGATATTAACGGTGATGGAATTGTTGGAAGGTACTGAAAGATATCAAATTTGATTTATATTTTTTTCCCTTAATTTTTTTTTTTTTTTTAAAGTTGCTGCCTGAGAATGTGGAGTATGATTTGGGTGAGTATGATGTATATTGAACATTTAATGCAATCATAAGTGGGCCATTTCATGTAACTGTGCTTTGGAATTTTCTCATAGGTATCGACTGTATCTTTGCTTAGATGTCGAAATTGATTACTCGTGGACAATTGAAATTACATAGAATTAGAAATCTTAGCCAAAAATATAGAATTAAAAAGGAACTTGTACAATAAAAAAAACCTCAACAAAAGAGAATCATCATTTTACATCATGTAAAGCCCACATTCTAACAACAACACACAAATAAACCAAAAAAAACTTATGGACAAATTAAAAAAGAGAAAAATAGAGCGCAAAATGGGAAACAGAAGTGGAAAATGACAAATACGGTTAAAACATTTAAAGGAACTGTGTCATGTGCTTTCTTGAAGTTGCTAATGACCATTTTATAAGTCTCTCTCTTTTTTTAAGCATAATTTCTTTTCTGTCAATTGTCGTATCTCGAATGTTCCACTATTTTGTCTGCATAACTGATCTTTAGGAAGCTGGCTCCATAGTAGTTGCAGAAATGATGGACATGGTGAAGCATGTCCTCTTCCCTGTGGATTATATGCTACTCATCCCTCTCAATGGAGTTTGCAAATTTCGTTGTTATGTCCATAATTGTTATAAAATTTCCAGTCCTGTTTTGCTCCTATTGAACAAGTGTACCATTCTTTGTTATGTTCATGATTGAAGACTCTATCAACTTGTTATGTCAATGTGGTTCTGATCCCTTGAAGGCTCTAGCCTTCTAATAGGTTTAAATCTTCTCTTGTACGCTAAATGATGTGATGTTGTTGGATTAATTTTCAGGTCTGATCTGAAAGCTGTTTTGAGTTCTTTATATGACACTATATTCTCCCAAGATGGTACACGACAATGCTCGAGCTCGCATCAGGATACTATGGAAGTATTTCTCAGTGCTGCAACATTATCAAAGGAAGTTGAAGGAACTGAGAGTAGTATGTCCTTAGCGGATTTTAAGAACTGGTGTAGAGTTCTGCCATCTGTTAGAAAGTTCCTTGGTAGTTTGTTGATGCCACCAGATTCAGGTAAGGTTACTCCTGATGCTCATGTTTCCATATATTGTACTTGGCAGTTTCCTGGTATTGTATCTTCCAAGATGTTTCTTCGGTGTAAACATTTCATACATCTAACTTGCATTGCTTGACTGCCATCTTTTTCTCTTGGAATTGGGAATGACATTATTTAGTTTAGCATTATTTGCATGTTAATTGATGATTCTGTCTGCTCTTGTTATCTACCTGTTATGTATATCTCTTATAACTCTTGACTGTCTAATTAATGAAGATTTAGATACCATTTTATAGTTATGATATGTAGCACACTTCTTCTGACGGAAGATGGTGTCTGATGCTCCTGGACGTGGCACTTGTGTCTATCCATATCCGCCACTTGGAAATGTGTATGCTGCTATTTTTGATGACATTGTACATAAGATGGAGCATGTTGTGCTTCTTATGATAAAAACTAGTTGTTTTTACATATCATTATACTACAATTAGGTTATTTTATGTACGAATAATAACAAATATATCTATTTATTTCAGTTAAATATACATAGACTCACATAAATGAACATATGGTCGTGTCTTGGCATATGTATTTGAGACAATTGGTGGGTTTGACACCCCATGGTATTTATAAATTATAGTTTTTTAATAGTCAATTAATATATTTCCAATTGTAACTCGAAGATGCAGTGCGTACTAAGCTACTTTTTTTCTTATGACTACCACATGTCAACAACAACTTCTTAGTCTTCTATACCAAGTATTTGGGATAGGCTACATGTAATGAATAGAGAATTATGCTGAATTGAGCACATGGATCATCCTTCTTTGCTATTCCTATGAGCAATATGTCTACAACAACAATTAAGCCTCTCTTATGACTATTAGTTGCAAAATGTCTGTTATTGATGCCATTTTACCTTCTTTTTTTTTTTTAAATTTTCCACTTGGATGACACCTAATTCCTCAAAATTGCTAGGATGACAGTAATATATCTGTTATATTCTCCTGCTAACCTTTGATCAATTATTTTGAAATTTTGAATCAGGAATGAACTGCCCATTCTTATTGTCTTATTTTATTGTAGGCAGACCAGGTTTTCAGGTCCCTTGCTTGCATCATGCAGAAAACTTAAGCCATGATTTGTTAATTTTGAGGAAAGAATATGCTTGGCACATTGGAGGAGTCCTTGCTCAACAAGAGTTGGAGGAGTGGAAGCTTTTATATCACAGTGCAATTAGTGGACTGAGTTTCAACACTTTCTTGTCCAATATATCGTGAGCATTTTTTTCCTCTGTATTTCAGTTTGCTAGTTTGATCTTCAGATGTGGCACAAACTTGGCCTACAAATATGCAGAAACAATCTTAAGATATCATCATCGTTTGTTGAGAAGCATCTAACTGATTATGTATTGCATTAACAGTTTTTGCGAGCTATTATGATTCAAGAAAACTAGATATCTACTGGAGAAAAATGTGTATTCAATTGCATTGGAGGAAAATTTCCTCCAGTGTATAAATCTCCAACTCTCCCACCTTTTATTTCAAGAGGGCCCCACCATATTGATCCCTATCCCTAGGATTCAAGCACACCCAAAATTGTAGGCTATAGAGTTTTGCCTATCCATTGATGGGTATCTAACACTATGTTCTCGGGAAACCTTTAATTTTATACTCACTTTATGGGAGGTAAAACCTGATATGCCCATGATTGTTGGTACGCGAAGACCTTAGAGGATAGAGACCGACATGGTGTAGCCGGACAGAAAGTAGAGGAAGGTGAAGTTTTAGCTGACATCAGAAGAAATTTTCCTCTGATGCCGCTGGATACGCATTAATCTCCTAACTATTAGGATAATAATTAATATTCTATCTTCCTGGGATGACTGCTGGTGCTAATGTGCTTGAAACAGCATCATTTGGTATCATGTCTGCCCTTTATATCATTTACTGATTGCTGATGCCAGCATACTTGAAGCTGCATCATTTGGTATCATGTACTGTCTCTAGTATTATTTACTAATGATAATCTGGTTCCAGTGTAATTTTGGGGTCAAATGTTTTGCAGTTAATATATAACTGAGGTCCCCACCACTTTTACTTTGTTTTCGAGATTGCCAAATGATGTTTGTTTTATGAATTAGATACAGCCTGCAGGGGTATAAGTAATTAATGAATTGGATCGAGTCTTTTGACACTGTACTACTTGACTCATTTACATACTGCTGATGCAGCAACTATTTTTCTTAATATCTGCAGGAGTGGAGATGGACCAACTGTACTTGTTATAAAAGATACGGAAGGTTACATATATGGAGGATGTGCTTCTCAGCCTTGGGAGAGGCACGGTGACTTTTATGGTGACATGAAGTCGTTCATCTTTCAGCTGT